>JAMALD010000010.1:0-491897 GCA_023628235.1 Rhodotorula sp. S30-09
CGGGGAGGTACGCCTTGACGGTGTACATGGGCGTGCCCGGGCGCTGCTCCTCCGAGAAGACCATGCCGCGCTTCCTGTTGAGGGTCGAGTAGATACCGCCGAGGGCAGTCTCGGGGCACTGGATCTCGACCTGGTAGACGGGCTCCTGGAGACCCGGCTCAGCGAGGAGCGAAGCGGCGTAGACAACGCGACGGCAGGTGGGGATGATCTGTCCACCGCCACGGTGGATGGCGTCGGTGTGGAGAGTGACGTCGAGGATGTTGTAGCGGGAGCAACGCATAGGCTCCTCGGCGCAAGGTCCCTCTGCGAGGGGAGCTGGTCAGCGGGATCGCCCAGCGCCGAGCGAGAGGCGAAACGTACCCTTGGTGGCCCACTGGAAGGCGGCAACACACGAGTCCTTGATCTCGTTGAGGTACTGGACACCCTTGGTCGTGTCGACGAGGAAGTTGGGGCCCGAGCCGTCAGGACCAAAGCACCAAATCTTACGAGCGTCGGTGACGTCCCATCCGAACTCGTCGGCGAGGATACGCGCGCGCGCCTTGAAGTCGTCGCGGGGGCCGATCTTGCCGGCCTCGACGGCCTTGGCAACCTCCTCGTCGACAGGCTGCGCCTTGACGTAGAGACGGTTGTGCTTGTTCTGGGACTTGGAGAGCGCCGTCATCGACGACTCGGCCTGGACAGTCTCGCGGTAGCCGACGACGGGGTCGGAGAGCTTGAGGGGAACACCGGCGTGGTCCTCGACGAGGTCCTTCAAGCAAATCTCGAGGTGGAGCTCACCGGCACCGGCGACAATGTGCTCACCCGTCTCGGCGATCCAGGTCTGCACACAAGGGTCCGACTTGGAGAGACGCTTGAGACCCTCGACGAGCTTGGGCAAGTCGTTGGCGTTCTTGACCTCGACGGCGACCTGGACGACAGGCGAGACGGAGAACTTCATGACGCGCATGTTGTGCGCCGTCTCCGAGGTCGTAAGCGTGCCAGACTTGAGCAAGAACTGGTCGACACCGACGAGACCGACGATGTTGCCGGCCGGGCAGTCTTCGAGCGGGTCGACCTTGCCGCCCATCATGAGAACCGTGCGCTGGATCGACTTGACGAACAAGTCGTCCTTCTTGCCCGGGACATAGTTGGGGCCCTGGATGCGGATCTTGGGGCCGGCCTTGACCGTGCCGGAGAAGACACGACCGAAGGCGTAGAAGCGACCCTTGTCCGAGGTGGGGACCATCTTCGAGACGTAGAGCATGAGGGGGCCCTTGGCGTCGCAGTCGCGGATGGCGATGGCGCACTCGTCGTCCATGGGACCCTCGTAGAGGGTCTCGACACGGTAGCGCTGTGCGGTGACGGGAGAGGGGAGGTGGATGACAACCATCTCGAGGAGCGAGTCACCGGCGGGGAGGAACTTGCGCATGACGACCTTGAGGAGAGCCTTGCCCTCGAGGTCCTTCTCGTCCGAGGTGAGGTTGATCTCGAGCTTCTCGAGAAGTCCGGGAATCTGATCCTTCTTGTAGTTCATGACGGCGTCGAAGATGCGGAAGATGGGGTCGAGGACGAACTGAGAGACGCAAGGACAGTCAGTATGTTGCGAGTTGCAGTGAGTGCGGAGCGCCGAGGCTCACCATGTTGAAACCACGCTCGAGGGGCTTGCCATCGGCGTCAACCGACTTGGTGGACCACTTCTTCGTCTTGGGGTTGAAGTAGTTGTCACCCCAAAGCTTCGGCATGAGCTTGTCCTTCGAGACACCGAACTTCTTCGCGTACCGGTTGGCGAACTGGCGGAGAGTGAACGCCCAGCCGTGAAGGCCGGAGGCAAATGCGACGGTGCCGGCCTCGGGGTAGACTTGAACGTCGCCGAGAGCCTCCTCCTTGTAGGTCGAGATGATGACATTGACCGACTCGATGGTGCGCGCGAAGGTCTGGTAGAGGTCCTCCTTGGCGATCTGGAGCTCGAGGAGGGCGCGGTCGACCTTGTTGATGCAGACGACGGGCTTGATGCGCTCGCCGAGAGCCTGACGAAGGACAGTCTCGGTTTGGACGCAAACACCGTCGATGGTGTCGACGACGACGAGGGCACCGTCGGTGACACGGAGAGCGGCGGTAACCTCAGACGAGAAGTCGACGTGACCGGGCGAATCGATAAGGTTGATCAAGAACTCGCCGCCTGCGAGACGAGGAAGCGAATCAGTGCGCTGTTCCGCCACACCCGCCTCGGGAGGGCGGCAACGCACCCTCGGTCTTCTGCTTGATGTCGGGGACGTCGTCCTTCGGGAGCTCGAAGTACATCGAGATGGCGGTCGACTTGATGGTGATACCGCGCTCCTGCTCGTCGGCACGAGTGTCCATGGCACGGGTGTCGCCAGCCTTGGCCGAGGCGATGATACCGGCCTTCGACAAGAGCGAGTCGGTGAGGGTCGACTTGCCGTGATCGACTGCACGAACGAACGAGCGAACATGGAGTCAGCCCATACGTTCCCCGCCGCGAACAGCACTTCTCCCCTCGGATCGCAAGTCGGAGGTCTGGCGTACCGTGGGCGATAACGGACACTGCGCGGGGATCGAACGTCAGTCTGATTACTCGCAAGACGTCGTAGGAGGGCTCAACGCACTGTTACGGACGCTGCACGCGGGTTCCCACAAAGTGGAGGAAACGTCAGCTCGCTCGTCCTCCTGCGGCCAACACGCCTCTCGGGCGGCCGCCGGTGCCGTATATGGGCCTATACGCACTTGGTGGGCTTGTCCATGAGCCCACGGATCTCGTCTGCATTGTGGCAGGGGCGCGGCGGGGTGGGCAGTCAGCACTGAGCTCGGAGGGCGGCGCGAGGACGAGGACAACGCACCGACGGTGAAGTTGACCATGGCGGGCGACTGTCTGGCCTGTGGCTGCTCTGGTCGGTGTGGAGGAGGGGTTTAAGGTGACAGCACCGCGGGCGGAGAGCAGGGAGAGGGAGCAGAAGTTTGGGACCGCGCGCCCCGCAACTTGCAATGCCATCCAAACACTTTGTAATCAGCCCATTACAAGTCGCCACCGCCTCTCGCTGACCTCGCGAGAGGACTGACTGGGCCAGCTGGGGCCATGAGGTCCTCGCAAAGTCGGACACGACCTTCGCGAGCGGCTCACGTCGCCGTAGTCGTCGCAGCGCTCGCTGGACTCGCCTGCTTCGCCCGCGGCTTCTTCCCCGTCAAGCCACTGCTAGCTGGATTTTCTGCGGCGCAGGACTATGGACAGTCGTCTCGCGGACACGATCGCAGTGCGAGCGAGCGGTCAGATGCGTTCTCTCGCTTGGCTTTCGTCGTTGTCGACGCCCTCCGAGCGTTCGTCTCCGTCCCTCCTTTCTAGGCTGCGTATTGAGCTCGCTTGATTCAGTCCTAACACGCTTGATACCGCCAGCGACTTTGCGTTCGGCCTCGACTCCCACATGACCTTTGTCCAGTCGTAAGTCACTACAATCTCCCGCTCTTGAGCCGTTCTGCAACTTACAAGCGCCTCGCCTGTGCTCCGTTTGCAGCCTCGTCAGCTCAGGACAAGCTATGCCATACACCGCTGTTGCCCAGGCACCAACCGTGACCCTCCCTCGCCTAAAAGCCCTCACGACCGGCTCGAACCCAACCTTCCTCGACTCCATCCTCAACGTTGTCGAAGAGTCCGTCACGAGCGCTGCGTTCGAGCGTGTCGACTCCTGGGTCCGGCAGTTGGCGATGCAAGGGAAGAAGATCGTCTTTTCGGGCGATGATACGTGGTTGAGGTTGTTCCCGAAGGAGTGGTTCGACTGGACGGACGGAGTCAGCAGCTTCTTCGTGTCGGTGCGTGCGGCCAGATCAACCTTGTCAAGCTCAAACACCCATCGTTCTGCGAGCGAGCAGGACACCGTGACAGTCGACACCAACGTGACCCGCCATCTCGACTCGCTTCTCACCCCGCCTTCACAGTCCGAGTCGCGCGGCTCTGCGCTCCCCCCAGCCGACTGGGACATTCTGATACTGCACTACCTCGGCCTCGACCATGTCGGCCATCTCGGCGGTCCTCGCAGGTGCGCATGTCCACCATCGTCCTTGCCCTACTTAAGATTGACCGTCTCTGTACCACGTAGCCCGCTCATGCCGTCCAAGCAGCAAGAAATGGACCAAGTCATCGAGCGCATCTACCGCGACCTCGAGCGACGGGATGCGGAAGATGGTCAGCGGAGCTTGCTTGTCCTCGTTGGCGATCACGGCATGACCGAGGTGCGCGGCGAGTACGTCTCTTACCGCCTTTGCTGTTTGCTGAGGGTTCCTTTACAGGGCGGCAACCATGGCGGCTCGACAGAAGCCGAGACTTCGGCGGTACGATTTGCTCCCCTTCCCTCCTCGAGCAGACTATTGACATTGTCGTTGCAGGCTCTCCTCCTAGCCTCGCCCAACCTTCTATACAAGGCACTAGTCCCTCCAACGTGGTACGCCAGCTCATACAGGTTGCAGGAAGTAGTTCAGCAGATCGACCTCGTCCCGACCTTCGCCGTCCTGTTCGACCTAGGAATTCCGAAGTTCGTTTGTCTCCGTCTATTTTCAGCGACCACCTTCGTTGACACGGTCTTATGACGCAGAAATTCGATGGGCAAGCTCATTTCGTCGGCAGTCAGCACTCTTCGACCAGCTGGTATGCTCCCCTCTGGCCATCCTCATTCGTTCTTGGCTGACCCGCTCGATTTCAGCCCTCACTCACGCAGTAAGAGAAAACGTGAAGCGGCTAGCGGAGGTGTTGTCCGCGTCGGGAGGCGACGGTGCGGTCGACCAGCTGGCGCAGGAAGCAGCAAAGGACAGGAGTGCTTCGCTCGCAGACTTGCTGGGTTCGAACGTCAACGTTCAGCACGAGGTGCGTCAGCCGCGCAGCGTAAATTGTTACACGCCGACTGTTCTACCGCAGTTTCTCCGCTTGGCGCAAGACCTCCTTCTCGCGTCCTCATCCGCGTACCAGCTCTTCCCGCTCTACTCCGGCCTCCTAATCCTCGCCGTCGCTGCCATCGGCGCCCTCTCGCTCTGTCGGAGGGTCTGGATAGTCGAGACAAAGCAAACGAGGTGGACGGTCGGGCTCGCGCTGGTCGCCTACCTCGGGTCGTTCTTCGCGACGAGCTTCATCGAGGAGGAACACGAGTCGTGGTACTTCTTTGGCGTCACCGGGATTGTTCTCCTTGCCGTTCGGTACGTTCTGTTTACGACGCTTCCGGCTGACGGTCTGACCTGGTCGTCCCTCAGACACAGCTTCAACTGGACGGAACGCCTCACGCTCATCCTCGCGGCTGCTTCTGTCCGTATTTACCGCAGCTGGGCACACAACGGTGAGCTGCTGTCTCCCGAGCATTCGCCTCGCAATGAGCTAATCTTGCGGTCTCCAAAGGCCAGAAGAACCGACCGAACACCTCGCTCTCGCTCATCCTCTCCTCCCATCCCCGCCTCACCTTCGCCCTCATCGTCCTCAGCTACTCCATTCCTCTCGTCATTGCCTTCAACATCTTGGCGCAAGCATCACGAAACTTCGCTCGCTCTCGCCCAACTGTCGGACAGGCAATCGCCAAATCCGCGACCTTCGCCATCTTCGCCGTCCTCGTCGCGGGACAAGTCATCGTCGGCTTAGCCATGCACTGGATGCGAATGATGCCGGAGAACGCGCAGGGATCGCTTGCAAAGGCGCTGGAGAAGCTGAACATGGACGATGCGGAGGCGCTGTCGAGGGCGGGATACTGGATCGGCGGAGTCGCTTGGCTTGCTTTGCGACTTACAAAGCGAGGAGGTGCAGCACTGCGAGGCTGGCACACAAGTATGTCCCATTTGTCTCCCTTTTTCCCAAGGTTGTACCTTATCCTTTCCCTTAACAGCTCTCACACTCGTTCACGCCGCGCTCCTCCTGAAGTCCCTCACACGGCCCGTCAACGTACCTCTCGTATGCGCCTTCTGGGCCCAGCACGCGGCTGTGAGCCGACTGGCGAAGAGGGCGGACGCTTCTCCCGCTCAACTCGCCTTCCTCGTCGCGGCGTTCCAGGCGACCGGTTTTTTCGGCTTCGGCGGGTCAAACTCGTTGGCATCGTTAGTCGGAGTTTCTTTTGAGGAGTCGTCAACAGCTTACCCTCTTCGCTTTGCAGCGTTGATCTTTCGCAAGCCTACAACGGCCTCTCGTCCTACTCCTTCCCTCTTGTCTCGCTCTTCACATTCCTCTCCAACTCCTCGCTCCCCATCCTCCACTCTCTCTCGCTCCACACGTTACCCCACCCTCTGCGCTCGCTCACCCTCCAGTACCTCATCGCATTGCATACCCTCGCGCTCACGACGCTCGCCTTGAGCGCGACCTGGTTCAGATATCACCTGTTCAGTCTGACTGTGTTTGCGCCGGCAGTTTTGTATAAGGTTGTCTGGTTCGGTCTCGTCCACCTTGGGGCGAACCTTATACTGGCTCGACTTGTTATGGGCGAGTGGACGATGTAGACCTGTAGAATCGAAGCCTGCTGTTCCTCGCGATCTCTAAGCCGGCAGAAGGAGACCAGAAAAGCCAGAAGAGATCTTGTTGCGAGGCGAGGATGTGGTTTAGGTCTATCAATGATCCCTCTCACCCGCCTTCCCCTCCGGCTTCCTCGCCTTCCATTCCCCCTTCCGCCTCACCTCCGCAACCAATCTCCGCACCTCCTCCCTCACCTTCTCCTTTGCCTCCGCAGTTTCCTCTCTTCCCGCGCTCGCGACGCTCCACACCCTCTTCCGCCCAACAATCCCAAAGTTCTTCGTGCTGGGTATCCGCAGCGCCTCTCGTTCAGGTACAAACCCGCACAAGAGGGTCAGGTGCGCGAGGTAGAGTTGGTAGGCGTGGTAGCGGCCGCCGAGGATCGAAGCGCCGCTTGGAGAGGTGGAAGAAGAGACGGGGGAGGCGGCGTAGAAGTGGTGGAGGAGCGGATAGCGGCCGTCGGAGATTGGTGATGGAGTGACACAAGGTGTGTCGGAAGGCGAGGGAGAAGAGAGGGTCGACAGGTAGTCGTCCGGAATCGTATAGGCTTGTCGCTCGAACCGGCCGACGAGCTCATGAAGACAGCAAGGAATGTTGAGGAAGCCAACGCGTTCGCCGGCGGTCATGGCGGCGAAGAGAGCGCACCATGGCGTCATCTCGTCGGCGTGATTGAAGATGAGGAACGAGTCGGGCGGGAAGGGCCAGGCGAGGTTGTCATGCGTCGTTGCGGTCGTGGCGGCCAAGATCGGCTCCTCGAGGGCGTGTGTGATCAACTCGACCGGGTTGATGGACCGAACACGCAGATCGGGAGTCGGCGATGAGTAGGTCGCCCACGACTTACGCCGGCGAAGGTCGAAGCCGTATCCTGCATAGCCTTCTGCAGCGAGGATGAATACACTGCGAGCAGCGCGAAGTCAGAATCATTCGTGCCGCACTGGAAGAGAGAAAGGACGCACAGCAGACCATTCCCACAGCCCACATCAACGAATCCTCCGGGCGGCCTCCTGCCACAGTCGGCGTACAGGTCCCGCCAGAGCACGATCAGCCAGGCGGCGATAGCGACGTCTTCGAAGACGTGCTTAGTCGCATCGGTCGACTCGCGCCAATTGTGCAGCATCCACCTGAAGGTGATCCGAGGCGATTGAGATTCGATGTCAGTTCTGTCCATCAGTGGAGGCGGCCTCAGCGCGGCTTCAATGATGATGAGGGACGTCAGACGGACTTGTACCTGTCCTTTAGCTGTTGGTACAAGTCCTGCACTTCCTCCTTGCCGACGAGGAGGTCGTGGCGGATCCGCTTCGTCCAGCCGTCGATTTTACCCGTGCAGAGCTTGGCAGCGAATTTGACGAGGGCGATGCACGTTCTGAAAAGGCGATCGTTTGGCAAGAGTGGCCCAGATACGGCTGGGGACGGGAGCGGGATCAGGTCGATTCGGAGGAGGGCGGTGTCTCCTTGTCGAGGGAGGAAGCGAAAGGCGAGAGCGTAGGCTTGAGGATGGTAGTAGGGCAGTCGACCTTCAGGCTGCTCTTTCTTGAGCTGCTCAAGATCGGGGAGAAGGAGGAGAAGACCTTCTCTGTCGCCCTCAGAGTCTTCCGTCGTGCGCTCGAAGAAGAGGCACTCCTGCTCCATCGCCCAGTCGAATTGTGGCCTGTTCGGCAGTATCCTCCGTCGGATCCGTCGTGTACAGGCGTATCCGTCCAACTCGAAGAGCCGTTCTCGCGGTTGCTCCTCGTCTGCCTGGACATCCGCGCGCAAGATGGTCGAGCTGCTGTGTTCGGGCTGCAAGACCAGTTCAAGCAGTCCCTCCTCGAAGTGCTCCACTCTGCAACAGACCGGCAGCGAGACGACGGGAATCCAGTCGAGGGGAGAGGGCGAAGACGGCGAGCGGAGACGCGGAAGCGGATCTGGTGCATCTGGCGCGAGCGTAGCGGGCTGCACGCTCTTGCTGGCCATCTCACAATCCCCACCCCAAGCCGTGTCGAGCGTGTAGTCTTCGACTGACCCTCGTTTTCAACCACTCTTCTTTGGCATCCCCGCTCATCATCCTAACATCCGCTGTGACCAGCTGAAGACAGTTCCAGGACGCGTACAGGGGCTACAAGGAGTCACACGAGAACTTTCATCCCGCCACAAGCGACTTTCACGTCGTCTCGCCTCTTGACCTCTCTCATCAGCTCCTCTCGACTTGCACGCGAGTCGACCGCCCATCTCGCCCTCTGGTAACCTGATTAGCAAGTTTTCGGCACCGAGAAATCCACAGTCACACCGTAGCTCACTCACAACCCGCCAAGAGCCGTCGCCACCATGTCCTCTCCCCGCGCAACCCAGTCCTTCTCACCCCTCATCGCCCAAGTTGACCCTCAATGACCTGCCACCCGAGATTGTCCTCCACAACATCGAGCATATCGAGCATCTCAGTATCCAAGATCACCACCGCCTTTCGCACCCCGATGCCCCTTCTCCTGGTCAGAACGGCGGTGCGCTCGATGGTGCAGGAGATGCGCTCCTCGCCATAATGAACGGCCTATTCGGCGATGCGCTCGGTTCGAATGGTGCTGGCGGGCTCGGAGCGGGCGCGGGCGGAGCGGGAGCTGCCGGCGCTGGGGCAGGCAACGCGAACGCCGCAAAACCCTTCGTGTTTGGCGGACTTCACGCTGCCAACCCGTTCTCACCGGCACAAGCTGCGCCTCCCCCTGCATAGGTGCTTGCAGCTCCCACGGATTCGAACGACGACATGCCGCCGCTCGAGCGTGAGTTGTGACTCCCTGCGAGCGCTTGTCAAACCTCGCTCACGTGCCTTGCACCGTTACAGCGATACCAAGTTCCTGTTCGGCGGCAAGCACTGCGTCACCATCAACTGCTGCGGCACAACCGGCGGACGACAGCGACAATGACAGCATGCCTCCGCTTGAAAGCGTCGACAATGCGCCACCAGCGCTTGCCAATGGTGCCAATGCACCTTCCCCATCCAACCCCTTCTCGTTCCTCTCGCCTCTCACGAACCCGCTCTTCGGTGGGCGCAACAACAGCACGGCGCCGCAGAGAAATCTGCCCTCGGCGACTCCCGCTCCAGCTGCCTCCCGCACGCCCGCCCAGCCGCCCCGACTGACGACAGCATCTACGAGGACATGCCGCCGCTCGAAAGCGTCGTGCCCGCTGCATCGACCTCGACTTCGGCTGGTCGCGCTTTTCTGACTGCTCGCCCCGACACGGACGATGAAATGCCGTCGTTGGAGCCGATTCCGTCTTCGACGATTGCTCGCGCGGCCACCCCGGCCGCCGGCTCGGACGATAACATGCCGCCTCTCGAACCGATCGACCGTCCCCGTGCGGCGAGCGGGACGCCTGCGGCGACGGGCGTGACTGTTCAGAGCGACGGGGAGTCGGATGGCGACCGTGACGACGAGTAGGACGACGAAGACGAGGACGACCACGAGGACGAGGACTCCGAGGACTGGGAGGACGAAGATGAGGTCGCCGAGGTCGATGCGGGTGAGGACGAGGGGGAGATGTACCCGGACGGTCTTCCGCTCGACTCGCCCCTCCCGCTCGGCCTGGCGCAGGTGCAGCATTGGCGGCAGGATTGGCGGGACTTGCGGGCAGGTGGGGGAGCAACGGCGGACGTTAGGGAGGCGCAGGAAGTTGTCGGATGTTGTCTGTGTTCATACCGCTTGTCGCATCGCAATGATACTTTCTTGCATATCTTGTGGCATTCTCGACGTATTCGGGACTTGCTGACCTCGCAAGCACTGCTCGTGAACACATTCGACAGCCCAGCACCGCCCCTCGCTCACCTCCTCCTCGCTTCCACCCGCTCAACTCGCTTCGCAGGCCACGATGAGCGCCTCTACTGTCGAGAAGAGTCTCAGGAATTTCGTGCGGGACTACCAGGCGCTCAATCCTGCGACAGTCGCCGAGCTCAAGGCCATTCCCTCCGCGCTTGACTTCGCCCGCTTTACGTCCGCCAACCGCCCGCTGATCGTACGGAGAGCAGGGCAGATGGAGCGAATACGTGCGTTGGAGCGATGGACCGACGACTACCTGGTGGAGCAGCTCGCTGGACGTGAACTAGCCATTTCTGTCACTCCGAAGGGGTGAGCCTCTCCTTCTGCTCCTCGGCGATCCCGCGCTGACTCCTCTCACTGATCAGAAATGCCGATGCAATCGTCGACGGCGTCTTTGCCGAGCCCGCGAGTACGAGATGTCGTTCGATCGAAGTGCACCTGCGTTCTAACCTGCTGCGCCTTTCCAGCTGTCGACATGCCGCTGGAAAGTCTGTTCTCCAAGCTACACGAGGACGAAGAAGCGCATCCAGGTCCAGTCTACTACCTGCAGTCGCAGAATGGGAACCTGACGGAGGAATACGCCGTTCTGCAAGAGGATGTTGGAACGGACGGTCCGGCTTTCGCTCGCGAGGTCTTCGGTGTGGCTGATCAGCTTTGCTTTGTCATGATCTAGCTGACCTGCTTCTTCGACAGGCGATTCACCTGAAGTTGCGAACATCTGGATCGGCGGTAGTCGAAGCAAGACTTCGCTGCACAAGGGTGCGTCAATTCACTAAGCTTTCGACGGCGCCTGATTTAACTTGTCGCAGATCCTTACGAGAACATCTACATGGTCGTGCGTGGGAGCAAGACCTTCACGCTACTCCCGCCAAGCGAAGCGTACTGTCTTCACGGTTCGTCCAAGGCTCTGTCCCTCGCCAATCCATGTAATCGCTGAATTCGCATTCACGCAGAGCAAGTCTTCCCCCACGCTACCTACTCCTTCGCCGCCGAGACCTCCTCCTTTACTCTGAATCGCACTTCTCCCCCGGCCTCTCTCCCCTGGATTCCCGTCGACCCGCTCGTGCCCGACCTCGCGCGCTTCCCTCGCTACGCACACGCACGACCAATGAAGGTGACCCTGCATCCAGGCGACATGCTCTACCTCCCTGCGCTTTGGTACCACTTTGTCGAGCAAGACGTTGGCTGGGGACCGCAGGGAGAGGGAAAGGGCACGCAGGCTGCGATTGCGATTAATTGGTGGTACGAGATGCGACATGACGGACACTTGTGGTCGACGTGTAGCCTGATCAGGCGGTTAGTGATGGCGTTAGACGGGCGGGAAGAGGAGGATTTGCTGAATAGCGACGACGAGGAATGAACGATGTCCTCTCGCAGACAAGGCCGATATCGCGAAGAACGATGCACAAGTCATTACAACCCGACAGGGGGGGAACTGACAGAAAGCGCGGGAGAGAGCGAAACAAGGATGTGTAGGAGCGAAGGTAACCGGAAGGTGAGGGAGAGTCGACCGCGCGGATAACGAGCTGACTGCGCGGTGTAGGGAATACTATGCTGCAAATGAGGGGGAGAAGGCGAGAAAGAGGACAGAGGGGAAAGGTGCCTGCGGTCGACAACGCCAGAGTCGGAACGAAGACGGAGGCGGTAAGAGGGGAGGGTTCGGGCGGCAGGAGGCGATACGACGAGGCATCGATTACGGCAGGCTTAGCAGACGACGCAACCCTTCGACTTCTTCTTCTCCCGGGGTGCGGGTGCGAGAACCGCGCGAATCGCCTCGTCGAACACGTTCTTGAGTCCTTTCTGCGTCAATGCCGAGCACTCGATGTACCTGCACATCACACTCGGTCAGTCCCGGGGTACGAATCGCACGCTAGGGGATCGACACGAGTACGCACCGAACGGCGCCGATCTCACGCGCCATTGCTGCCGCCTGCTGGTACGCGATTGGTGCCATACGCCTCTCGCGCAGCTTTTCGATCGTCTCGCGGTCTTCGCGCAGGTCGAGTTTGGTGCCGACGAGGATGATGGGGATGTTGGGTGCGTGGTGGCAGATTTCCGGGTACCACTGCGCGAAGTCGGGTCAGCGCGCCTTCGTACGACGAGGGCCGGGAACGAGACACACCTTGGTTCGGACGTTTTCGAAACTGGGTGGGCTGACGACGGAGAAGCAGATGAGGAAGACGTCGGTTTGAGGGTAACTGAGCGGCCTTAGGCGATCATAGTCCTCCTGTCCTGCCGTGTCCCACAGTCCGAGGTTGACGGGTTTGCCGTCGACCATGACGTTGGCAGAGTAGTTGTCGAAGACAGTCGGGATGTATTCGCCCTGCGAACGAGGAGGCGAGTGGGAGAGTCAGTAGGCCGTCGTCGCGTTCAGGTCGTCCAGCAGCGTCGCAGCTCACGGGGAAAGCATTCTGTGAGAGCGAAGAGGTCAGCGGCGAGCCAGCTGATGCGAGCGAGTAGGACGCACGGTGGTGTACGAGATGAGGAGGCAAGTCTGTGGCAGTGTGACCGTGTCAGCGGGCGTACAGACGCGCTGGGTGGTTAAGCGAGCACGCAGCTACCAACGCACCTTTCCCACTGCACCATCACCCACGCAGACGGTCTTGATGGACTGCATGGCTGGCCGCGATCAAGGAACGAGGGGTCGAGCGCGTGAAGGGTGATCCAGGCGCTGGTTGGGTGGAATGCGCGCGTCCGGGCAGCGAAAGCAAGCTGTGCGAGTGTCTGCGCGGTCGAGCGAGGCTATCGCAGCGGTGCGAGATGAGCGAGTGTCGTGCAAGTTCCGAAGAGACGACGGGGCGGCCAGCAGCGACCACAACGACAAAGTCTCACTCGACGACCCAATGGTACTGCTAAAGGAGTGCATTGCTAGTGCGAGCGAGAGACTGGCTTTTCGGGGAAACAAAAGGGGCGAGGGGAAAGAGGCGTTCCCCCAGGAGGAAGGATACGCGACGTCGACAAGTACGACAGAAGCGCGACAAGCCTTTCCATCGGTTCGTATCGCCACTCACTGCTTCTTCTCCGCCTGCGCCTGGGCCAACACGCGCCAGAACAGCTCCTCCGACTGCTTCCAAACGCGTTCCGGACCGTTCCCAACCTCCGTCGCTGTGACAGGCTTGCCTTGGCGCGGCTGGCGCTCGGCGATGGCTTCAGGGAGAGTGAGGAGCGAAGGTAGGAGGTCGGTCGAGAAGGCTTCGGAAGCTTCGCGCGGGAGGAGCGTGGGGAGGTGGTCGATTGAGACGACCGTCACAGGTGGGCCAGCAGTGATGCTGCACGCACGGAGAGGGTCAGTAACGACGCAGTTGTCATTGAAAGGAGAGCGGCGCACCCGTCAACGTCGACAGTGGGCTTGTCAAAAGTCGTATTGATGGAGTAGATGGGAATGGGGTTGTTCGGGTTGGTCGTGTCGCACGAGACGTCGACGACGACACGCAGTTGACGCTTGTCACCAGCAGCAGCAATGGATTCAGGCGAGATGAACGAGGGGATTTTGGAGGTGAGGTAGATGCAGTTGACGAAGACATCGGCTGCGAGTGGAGAAGTTAGCTTCCTTGAGTCGCTTCTCAAGGACCACACGCACCGTCAAGGATTTCCTGAAAAGGACCGCCCTTGGCCGTCTCTGCCATGTCCCACTTGGCGATGTTGTCGTCCTCGAACCCGGCCGCCTTGAAGAAGTCGACCGCTCCCCGACCGCACCGTCCGAGGGCGCCAATGACGAGCGCACGGGGCTTGCGTCCAAGCTGCTTCTCGATGACCGCCATCTGGCCCTTGACGAACTTGATCAACTCGCCCTCGTTGGGGTAGGGCTTGATCTCGCCGAGGCGCTCCTTCTCGCCCTCGCTCGAGACCTGCTTGGCGAGCGCGAGGAGACCGACTGCCGCACCGGCGAATCCTGCGTGGTACCCGAATGCGGCAACACGGCGACCCTTCTCGTCCTGGAGGAACTCGAGGTCGTACAACATTCCGGTCGGTTGTCCCGCCTCCCATCGCGAGATGACGTCGACCCAGCCGCCCTGCTGCTTGTAGCAGTGTGCGAACATGATGTGCGTGTGCGGCAGGGGCGAGGTGTCGTTCGGCGGGAGCTCCTTCAGGCCGATGATAGGCGATGAGAGCGGAGCGGACGGCCACGAGTTGTGCTCGACGAGCTTGCAACCGACACTGTTCCTCAGCGTGTCAGGATCACGTTCACCCTCCGAGAGCGTCGCACGCACCGCTCAAACTCCTCATCGTCAAAGATGCGCTGAGGGTCCCGCTCAACGGTGACGGAGAACCTGCCCGAGTCGATGAGCTGCTTGGCCGTGGTCGGTGTGAGAGCCGAGCGGTGCTCGAACTCTTTCGTCTCGCAGCGCAGCCACAAGTTCAGAGCCATGGTATCCTTGCGACGAGACGGAGGCGATGGGGAACTTGACTCGGCGGCAAGGGACTGATCGTATCGCTTCGATTAGGAAATAACAGTAATGTCAGCTTGTATTCAGCATACACCCAGCCTCGCCCCACTTGGCGGCCAGCCTCGACCCGCCTCCTCTCTCGGGAAGAGGTTCGTGGCCGTCGTCGCTCTCGCTTCGCAGGGCTAGCTGACACGCAGGCCGTGCACAGACAGTCACGGGCAGTCTATCGGTGCAAGATGGGCGACCGGCGCGCCTCGCTCGACTCGTACGGCGAACCCGACGCTCCTCCTCCCGCATACGCCTCCCTCTCGTCTCCCTTGGTCCCGCAAAATGGCTTCCAGCCTCCCAACTCGTTACAGCAACGCATCTCGCACCCTGCCTTCGACCACGCCTTTGCCCAGCTCAACCTGCCGCGCGGGTTCTTCCTCCTACGAAACTCTGCGCAGGGCAAAACGCTCGACCTCCTCGGCCACAGGCAGCACGAAGGCGCAGAGCTGGGCTTGCATCCGATCAAGCAGCCGCAGCTTCAGGGGCTCTCGTTGCAGCACAAGCAGAACAACCAGATTTGGTTTCTAGACTGGGATGTGCGTGGTTCTCCTGGAAGGCTTTTTTTCCCATTGCGCTGACCTGAAGGAACAGGGCCACCTGGTGTCAGCAGCGTCGAGCCGGGCGATTGAAGTCGAATGCGAGTTCCAGCTCTTCGTTCAGCGCTTCTCCCTCCCGCGGCGGAACTGACCGTCTCGCTTGTACAGACTATCGCTTGACGCTGGCTTTCCCGCACCCAGTCACGACGTATCCCTCTTCACTCTCGCACCCCATCCCGCGCCTCCGCCTCGACCCCGTCACGTCCACGCTGCACGTCCTCTTCGGCTACGACCCTTCCTTCCTCGGTCCGCACGACTCGCCGGACCGGCAAGACGACTATATTGTCGAGGCCGTACCACTCAAGCGTCGTCCCTCTGAATCAAAAGTCTGGAGTACCCCGCCCATCCTGAGCGGACTCGGAAGTCGAGCTGCAGAACTCGGAGGGCGGTTTGGCGCGTTCGTCGGTGGGAAGTTCTCGGCGCCGGCTCCGCCCAACCCGTCGCCTAGATTAGATAAAGATGAGTTGCCGCCTCCTCCGCCGCCAGAGAAAGCGCAAGAGAAGGAGGTCCCGCCCGTCCCGTCGACCTCGACAAGCGAGTTGCCAGACTTGCCCGCCAAGCCGTCCCCCAGCTTCGCCGAAGAGGAGGACTCGGATTCTGACACCGAACCCTCCGCATACCGTCCCGTCCGCGTCGTCCGCCTCGAGCCAGGCTGGCGCGAGAAGTTCCCTGCCGAAGCTTTGCGCTCGGCGCCCGACCCTTCTTTCGGGGTCACGCGCTGGACGTCGAGCTCGAAGGAGCTTCGCAAGTGGCGTAGGAGGCAGTGGCACGTCATCCCCGTTACGGTCCAGCCTGTCCCAGCGCCAGACGGCTTCCTCGTCCCCTCCCCGAGCGCAAGCGAAGTGTTCACGCGCTCTCGCAACTCGTCGAGCTCCTTTGGCGGAAGCATCAGCAGCGGAATCGGTGACAGTCCGGGCCCGAGCGACGAGAACGACGATACCCTTTCATACGACATCTCTCGCCGGTCTTCAATCGCTCGCGACGACCCACTGGCCCCCCCGCCGAACGTCTCACGACGCTGGTCGGCGTCTCAAGCCCTCACGGCTGGATCTATCGCAGCAGCCTCACATCTCTCAGGCTTGATCTCTTCCCGCTTCGTTCCCTCCTCAACACGCCAACTCCCCCTCCCGCCTAGTCCACCTCTCCCCTGCGTCCCTTCCGAACCATCCGACCTCGACATCAGCAACGAAGACGACTTTGATCCTGGCCCGACCCCGAGACCGGACGATGGAGACGAGTGGGCCGATGCGAATGTCCTGAGGTCGGGTGACATCTCGGATTTGGAGAGGGCGAGCGGGACGGCAAGTAGTGTGGGACTTGTGGGCGAGTCAGCGCAGGCATCGGCGCAGGAGTCGGAGCAAGGGTTGGAGCAGGAGGAGCCAACGGCCACGGAGGACAAGTCTGCCGAGGCAGAAGGAGCGAAGCTCAACGGCAAGGCGGACCAAATTGGGGAACCCCTTCCCGATGCAGAGGAGCCGAAGCAGAGCGAAGGAGCGCGGGACAAAACCGCTGTCGGCGAGGCGAAGGAGCAGGCGGACGCGGCGGACGAACTGGTTGAGGGCAAGGAGGATTCGAGCGCTGCCCCGGTCGCAGACAAAGGCAAGACCGGGTCGGAGTAGCCTGCAAGGCCAGGTCAACTTGTAGCATAGGAACCTGTATCGGGAAGCTCTTCTTCGCACAGGACGTGCGAGCACGAACGACAAGTCGTGACAATGCTGAAGAAAGCTAGAGAAGGGTGTGTACACTCCGCCGCACGACCCGCCTGCTCCTCAAATCTCCTTCCATTCCTGCCGCTTGTCGTGAATGCCAGGCGTCATGACCCCGTACGCGCTCGCATCGTCGCCCTCCTGGTCTGCAAATGGATCCGCAAACGGGTCTTCCTGCGGTGACGGGTCGAGCAAACCCTTCCCAGTACCGGTCCGCTCGTCCTCCCGCCTTACGTACTGCGCGTACGAACGAGCTGGAGTCGTGGCGCTCCCGCTGGCATGAGCTGGACGCGATGGAGTTCCGCGCTCGGAATAGTCGTCTTCGGATGAGTAGTCGGAGTAGTCGGAGAGCGACCCGTGGGTGTAGGCGTCTTCGGGCGAGCGAGGCTGGATGGGCGGCGGGAGCGAGGAGCTGCGGAGGAACAAGTGTCAGCAATGGTCGTCACTCTGGCTGAATTGGAGCCCTCACCTGCCAGTCGGGCCGAAAGCGAGGTCCTGCAAGTCAGGGTGGACCTGCGGCACCCCGCTCCTCGAGCTGAGATGCCTCTCAAGCCTCCTCCGCTGCCGCTGTTGCAGCTTGTCCATCTCGCGATCCTGCATTTCGAACGCCGACAACCGCGAACGGATGCTCTGCGTGTCGTCGTAGTCTTTTGGCGTTGCGGAGGGCGGCACGGTCAGGCCTTGCTGGACCGCAAGCCGCTTGGCTTCTTCGATCGCCTCGTCGTCCGAGTCGAGTTCGGCAGGCTTTGACATGCGGTCGTACATCTGAACGGCATTGATGATCTGCGGGAGCGATCAGGTCAGCGCATCGAAGCGGCTCAGGAGGAGCGAGTCGCAGCGCACCTGCTCGTTCGTCGCAATCAGCGTGCCGATGTAGTCTCCATCGCTGTCGTTATCGATGAGCTGGATGTACCGAATTAAGGCTTTGCGGTGCGCCTTGGCCTTCTCCAGGCAGTCTTGCACGCGCAGATTCTCCTGGACCGACTCCTTCTCGCGGTTGACGAGTTGGAGGGCGTTGACGAGGCTGCGGAACAGATGCGTGAGTGCAAGGAACGGACGGCAAGCGCGACTGCAACGCACGCTTGAGCCGACTGCGTGCCCTGTCCGACAGCAGCCATGATCTTCGGCTTCTCCTGCGCAGCTCCGTTACCGTCAGAAGCGTATCGCGACGTTAAGAAGATCCTCGTGCACCTGCTCAAAGTTGAACTTGACCCTCCGCCTATTCGCCCCACCATGCGCCGTCGCACTCCTCATCGCCGCCGCCTTCTTCGCCTTCTCCGCCTCTTTCCTCGCCTTCTCCTCCTCGCGCGCGCGACGCTCGGCTTCCTTTCGCTCGGCGCGGAGGGCGGATTCGCGCTCGTACCGGGCTTGTTGGGCTTCGTAGGCGTCGGTTGCGGCTGAGCGTGTCGGTTGCTGCAGGAGATGGTAGAACGGTCAGTCGCAATAATGTGGAATAACCAGGGCACGGTACGAGCTGCGCAGGCAGCTCGTATACGAGTCTATTACGGAATCGCCGACGACTCACCGTCTTCCCCCCTCCGCAACTCTTGTACAACCCTGCGACAAGGTGCATCTTCGGGTCGTCCTTGAACTGGACGTACCAGCTCCCAAGCACCTGCATGAGCTTTTTCTTGACCTTGGGATCGGTGTGAGGGTCGCCGGCCATCACTTTGATCCGGTCGACGAGGCGGTCGTTGGCGAAGGTGGCTGCGGGCGGACGAGAAGGTTCAGTGCGGGGTCGGGGGAAGACGGAGGGTGAGGCGTACTCTGGAAGTGTGAACCACCGTTCTCGACAATGGTCTTGAGGATCGTGAGCGCGCGAAGCTGACCATGGATGTTGCTGTACTTGAGCTGTCGCGCAAGGGGGACACTCGTCAGCCTCCTCACTCTGACCTGCTTTGACTGCGATAGTCAAGGAGACTCTGTCCTCGTAGCTACGCACCTTCTTGCGGATAGCGCGCGAAGCCTCGGCAGGTCTGCAGGATGCGGAGAGTCAGTCTACACGTTTCGCCAACGCTCAGTCGGCCCCCGCACGTCCCAGATCGACGGTGAACAGCAAGATAGAGTTCCGGGCGCACCCAGTATGCGGCTGTAGATTGATGCTCTCGACCAATTCCGCCAGTCCCTCATAACTATCCTCCTCGTACCTCTCCAAACACAGGATGTCGATCAAGTCCGAGATGGAGGAGCGGGGCTTCTCGCCAATGTTTCCGTCTTTGAGCATCGTCATGCCGGCTTTGGCGGCCGCTGAGGAGAGGGCGATGGGAGGAGGTGGGGTGAGTTGACGCGGTGGGGGAGGGAGAGGACGAGCGTGAGCGCTGCGATGAGAAGGTTGAGCAGGCGCGGACGTACCGACAAACATGGTTGAGACTGTCAGGCGCTGGGCGAGGTGGGCGATGAGAGCGGTGAAGCGCAGGAGGCGAGTCCGGCTGGAGCGTCGCAAGGAGAATGCGAGGTCGCTCTCGTTCGCGCTGGATGGGATCAAGGAGAACGCGATCTTATGACAGGAATGTAGGAGAGAAGCCGGTGTATCACGATAGAGACAACAACAGGTGAGGAAGCGAGGCGAGGGAAACGGAGAGGCAAGAGGAAACGAACGAAAGACGACTACACCCAACAACGACAAACGAACGAGCGAGACGAAAAACCGCCACAGAAGCCAACACGCGCTCACACACACACCTCCTGGCGCAACTTGCTCCCCTCCCTCGCCGGCGACGTGCCGTCCTTCCTCGGCGGACTCGCCTGCCTCACGATAACCGCGCGCTGCCTGAGCGGACCGCGGATCTTGGCGTGGCGCATCATCTCAAATTCAAGGGAGAGCATGAGGAGGTGGCGGTGGTTCGAGATGAAGCGCGGGACGGGCTGGGGAGGAGAAGCGGGTGAGGCGAGGGCAAGTCCGTCCGTGAGAGTGGTCGTCACGGCTGGCGCGACAGCAGGCGCCGTGGACGACGGAGGTAGAGGCACAATGTCATCCGTCGGACTGGCCGTCTGCGCTGGCGGCACATCTTCGCCCGCAACCTTCGCACCCGCCCCCTTGCTCCCATCCTTCTCGCGCAAATTAAGCTCCTCAACGCCCCACAGCATCCCCGCCGCCTCGACCTCATCAACCGGCGACGGCGGCGGCGCCCTCAAAAACGGCTCTTTCCGCCTGCGGAGGGAGATACTGAATCCTCTTGCTTCGTCCGCCGCATGCGACGGTTCTGCAGCTAGGACGCGCCGACGCTCGGCGGGGCCCCAGCCTGGGGGGAGGGTTGTGAGGTCCGCTGCGGCGGAGGCGAGGAGGGCGGCGGGAATGTAGGAGTCCGGGCTGGAGAAGCGCGGGAGGGTGAGGTTTGGGAGGCGCGAGAGGGAGCGGAGGGATTTTGTGAGCAGCGAGGGGCGAGAGAATGGTGGCGAGGACGATGCGCGGGGAGGAGAAGGAGGCGGCGTCGATTGGGAGGAGGCGGGTTTGACGACGTCCGGCAAGTCCAGCTCGCTCGATACGCATTCCGTGACGGGCGCGGCTGGCGCTGGCATCCAGTGCCCTTGTGGAAAAACCTTGAACGAGAGGATTGGCGAGATGGATGGCGCGAGGAGCGGATCTGACTTGGCGGTCTTCGAGATGGACGACTTGCGGGAGAGGGGTGACATCGTGAGTGAGGCGGGCGTCGAGGGCGTAAAGGACGATACATCGCGGTCGTCCAAATCCCCGTCGTCGTCCTCATCATCCGACTCGAACAGCTTGGTGCGGACGGTGGAAGTCGACGAAGGAGCGAGGCTGGCGACGAGCGAGACAGAGTCGCTGCGCGCCGTCATGGCGCTCGTCGAGGCGTCCGCCCCAGGCTCGCTGTCCGTACTGGACCTCCTGCTGGGTCCGCCCGGCTCACTCGACCCTCGCGGACCGGCAGGAAGACCCGCGTCTCCGTCGCCGACCATGACATCGTCACCCATCTCGGCCTCTGTGCAGCAGCACGCACAGCATTCGTCTGCTGCTAGTTCAGGCAGCTTGTACCTGCGTCGAGAAAGCGAGCGCGGCAGGAGTGGCGGTCTGTTCGCTGTTACAAGAGTGGCCGAAGACGAGCGGACACGGTCAGGCGAACGGCGACCATTGCGCGCTGGCGGGTCTGACCGTGCCAGAATGTCCCCGTCGACCCCAGTATCCTTCTCCGAGCCCATCCTGCCCTGTCGCCGTGATGAGCGCCGTCGTGTGAGGTCCTTCTGATCCGCGGTGTGTCCGAGATAGAATGAGTCGCGGTGGAGCGCGAGTGACGATGCGGGTGAGTTGTCTGGTGGTTTGTATGGATCGAGCAGTGCGTGCATCGCTCGCAGCAGCACACTTTGCGCAGAGTGAAGTCACACGAGCGAAGTGTCGCCGGTCCCGCGCGGGTTTCTCGTCCGGCCGTGGAGCCGCAAACGTCGTTGTCGCGCTCCAACTACAGCTTCATTACGTGTGTTTGTTATGCCAGAAGCGGGAACAGCTGAGGGCCAAGCTGGCCAGCCATCTCAGAGAGCGAGAGTTGTCGAGGAGGAGAAAGCGGACAGAATCCCCTCAGGTCTGCCCAGCAGTACTCGAGAACGCCCGTAGAGGTCTCTCTGTCCCCAGAGCCATCGTAGGAGAGAGTGAAGCCGAGCGAGACTGCGATGGCGTCGAGCCTGGAGTTCGTGAAGGCGACATCCTGCGACGAACGGGGTATGATAATGCAGTGGGCTGGCCGTACGGGGGTACAGTCTGCGTTGGGCTGAGCTCGTCAGTATACAAGCTGCGTTGTCAGTCCCAAGGAAGAGCGGGACGCACGAGAAACCTCCTCAGAGGCGAGATCCGCCTCTAACCCAAACACTCGCCCACCATCTCCATGACCTGCGCAAACATCTCCCTGTCTGCCTGCGTCAACTTCACATCGTCTTCATCTCCATCACCGTCCGCCCCGCTGCTCCGCTGCTTCAACCCAATCCCCAGCACAACAGGCTTCATCCCACCGCTTAACACATCCCCTCCCGCCATCTTTCGAAAGACAATCGCCGCGATCTGTGCCGCATAAAGGTCGTGCAGGTACGACAAGTGTGGAGAGGGAGGGACGCCGAAGAGAGGTGTGAGGATGCTTGAGGGGTCAGGGCGGGGGAGGGCGGCGAGCG
The DNA here is from genome assembly GCA_023628235.1 of Rhodotorula sp. S30-09. Taxonomy (NCBI): domain Eukaryota; kingdom Fungi; phylum Basidiomycota; class Microbotryomycetes; order Sporidiobolales; family Sporidiobolaceae; genus Rhodotorula; species Rhodotorula sp. S30-09. The sequence goes on from JAMALD010000010.1 coordinate 22,099, forward strand.
GGTTTTGGGGAGGCACGGAGGGGAGGTGTGATGGAGGCGGCATCGGGGGGAGCATAGAGAGTGAAGAGGGAGGAGGGGAGACTTGGATCTGAGAGAGGGAGGCATACGATTCCGTCAGAGGTCAATGCGAGTCGAGGAGAGGTAACGCACCATGCACCCTATCCGTCCCATCTGCGTCACGACCACGACAACCCTGTCCGCAAAGAGCTGCACAAGCACGTCCGTCTGCTGCCCATTGATTGAGCGAGCGCGCTGAGCAGACGGGATGACGGGTGTGAGAACGGAAGGAGCTGGCGGTGAGGGAGGCTTGGAAACGGCGCCTGGTGTGCTGGCGAGGTCCAAGTTGGCGAGATCGAGCAAGGCAGACATCGCAGGAGCTGACCTAGGCGAGCGAGCGAGGCATAGAGAGGCAACTTTCCTCCCCGCCAACCCTCTGACCTCGACTATCCGTTGTCACGATGCCAACCCCCAGGAGACAAGCTCTCAGCCCTTTGCCGGTCCCTCCCCGACCCTTACTCGGCCTTGGACTCGAAGGATCCGCCAACAAACTCGGCGTCGGACTCATCCTTCACTCTCCGCCATCTTCATCAGCTCAGGGTACAACCTCAGCAATAGGCGACCCTGCGACCGTCTCGATCCTGTCAAACATCCGGCATACGTATGTCACGCCACCCGGGGAGGGGTTTCTGCCGAGCGATACGGCTCGGCATCACAAGAGGTGGATTAGCGAGGTTGTCGAGAAGGCATTGCAGGAGGGAGGCAAGACCATGGAGGATGTGGACGTGGTGTGCTTCACAAAGGGTTGTATGGGTTCGTAAGCGACTTCGGGAGGAAGCGGCTGACCTTGGGCTCGCTCTGCAGGTCCCGGAATGGGAGCTCCTCTCCAGACTGTCGCCCTCGTAGCCCGCACGCTCGCGTTGATGTACAACAAGCCTCTCATTGGCGTCAACCACTGCGTCGGACGTGCGTGTGACCGCTAATACTCGCACGGAGACGAGCCTGACTTGTTCACTCGTCGCGCAGACATCGAAACCGGCCGCCTGATCACCGCTTCTCCCTCACCTATCGTCCTCTATGTCTCGGGCGGCAACACACAAGTGATTGCCTACTCGCAGCAGCGGTATCGAATCTTTGGCGAGACGCTGGACATCGCGGTGGGCAATTGTCTGGACCGGTGTGTTGCTGCTCCCTCCCTCCTGCCCGGTGTTGTTGCTGATCCTCAGCTCGCGCAGCTTCGCCCGCATCATTGGGTTGAGCAACGACCCCAGTCCCGGAGCTAACATCGAGAAGGAAGCGAAGAAGTAGGTCCACCCTTTCTTCCCGTTGACCGGCCGCACCTCGAGCTGACGCTTCCACCTCGCGCAGAGGTCGACGATTACTTGCCATCCCATACGCGACGAAGGGCATGGACATCATGCTCGGCGGCATCCTCCACGCGGCAGAAGCTTACACCCGCGACCCTCGTTTCCGACTCTTTTCCTCTTCCTCTTCCTCCTCATCCAAACCTGCTTCGACTGGACAAGCGACGCCCGTGAAAGGCAGGACTGGCGCGCAAATGGTTTCGCAAGAGGAGCGGCGGCGGAGGGCGGAGGGGGACGGGCCGCAGGCAGCGTTGCAGAATATCGGGCTTGCGGCGGACCGGGTATTGGGCTCGATAGCGACTCCAAGATCGGTGGAGGACGTCCCACTCGTCGAGGAGGAAGAGGAGGACATCATCACGCCTGCGGATTTGTGCTTCTCGCTTCAAGAGACGGTGTTTGCGATGTTGGTCGAGATTACGGAGCGCGCGATGGCTCATGCAGGAGGGAAGGAGGTCTTGATTGTTGGAGGTGTCGGCTGTGAGTCACCTTTCATGTCTACCTCCCTCGCTGGAGTGCTGACGATGTCTACGCAGGCAACGCGCGGTTGCAGGAGATGATGGAGATCATGGTCAGCGAGCGAGGCGGGAGCATCTTTGCGACGGACGAGCGGTGCGCACTCTCTCGCATGTCCTCACTCGTCATCTCGCTGACAAAACGCGCTCGCGTAGGTTCTGCATCGACAACGGCATCATGATAGCGCATGCGGGATTGCTCAGCTACCGAATGGGGTATGAGACGCCGCTTGAGAAAACGTCGTGCACGCAGCGGTGAGCCAGTGCATCGTCTTCTGCTAACTCGCTTTCGCGCTGACCTCGTCGCTCGGTCTCGCAGCTTCCGAACAGACGAAGTCCTCGTCAACTGGCGCCCTTGAGCCGTGAGTGAGCAATACGCAAAGCGTTGCAATCGATAGATTTCACATCTTCGTCTTCCTGGCGGGACTCTTCGGTTAGTCGAGGTCGTCTCGTCGTGGCTCGCGGTTGACTGTCGCTGCAATAACGTCCCAGTGCGGCGCATCGCCCCAGGACGCCTCAAGCTCATCAAACGCTTTCCACCACCTGCAGTGGAGCAAGTTAGCTTGGTCGAACGAGGAAAGAACGAGAGGAAATCCAGCGCACCAAGCGTGCACCTCGTAATCAGGATCGCTCTCCGGCAGCGTATAATACCACGGCTTCTTAAGGATATAGTGTACGTTCTTGACGTCCTCGTCTCGCCACATCTCGGCATGACAATACCGCAGCGTCTTGAGCGCGTTGTAGCGGTACGAGATCGGGAGGAAACGGTCCTTGAAGAAGTCGGCGAGGAGGTCCTGGTCGGGGAATTTGTAAGTCGCGACGCGCGGGTCGGTATGGAGGAAAGAGACGATGTCGTCGAAGGTTGAGCGGGAGGGGCGGAGGACGACGAGGCCGGAGTTGAGACGGTCATGGGTGGGTTTGAGGAAGTCGGAGGGAGCGAGTGGGGTGGTCAGGCGGGCTTGGGTATGACCGCAGTTTTCGGGTATCCTGTAGAGACAATGTGAGTGAGGGTGTGCGAGCGGAAAGTGACGAGCCTGGCGGACTCACCATTCTCTCGGGTAATGAGCGAGTTTGCGGGGGTTGCAGGTGCAGGCGTGGGCGGCGGCGATCCAGCCGTCGTCGAGCGGCATTTCGAGCAGCTCGTCCATATTCCGCACGCACAGCATGTCGCTGTCGAGGAGGACCAACCTCTGTGAGCGTTGAAGGGGTCAGCGAGAGCTTGTAGAGTGGGATCAGCGTCTGCTCGCTGCCTGCGGCGTGTACAGGACAACGCTACGTACCTCGAACTCTGTCATCTCGAACACGCGCAGCTTTGTCCAGGTGTCGGCGAACCTGCGATCGTGTTCGTCCAACTCGCCGCGGTTCTCCTTCGGCGGCTCGAGGTAGTCGATGTCCCTAACCTTGATCCCCCTGGCATCGAGGATGTCCCTCGCAACCTGCGGCAGCTCCTGCGTCGCGAAGACGACGAGCGGATACTTGGATCGGTGCCGTGCGAGCGAGTAGGCGAGGACGAGGGCGCCTTGAAGGTAGCTTATCTTGGTGAGCAGCGTCGCCCACGCCTTGCCCTGCGATCCTTCCGTACCAGCAACCATTACAACCGAGTAGCGTCGCCTAGCGAAGGGGACGGTCGAACTCGGACCCGTCGTCTTCGGAGATCGGCAACTCGTTTGGTCGCGGGTCGTTCTCCCTGTCGACGAGCAAAGGGTGATGCAGCCTCGTAGACACCCACAGAGACGACTGCGGGTGCGAAGAATGCTTTGCGCGCGCAAACAAGAGTACAGCAGAATCACCCGCCCCGGTCTCAGGCGACAACCTCGATCTTCTCCTCGATGACCTCCTCCTGCCACTCCTCGACCTCCTCGTCCGCCTCGGCCGCCTCCTCGGCCTTGACAAGCGACGCCTTGGGGGGCTTGCCGAGCTCCTCCCGCCTCCGCTCGAGCATCCCCAGGCATTCCCTCCGCCAGGCGTTCCACTCGTCGAGGAGACGCGTCCGGCGCTCGACAAGCTCCGAGTTCTCGTTCGCAAGCTCGAGCTGGTCCTGCTCCTCGAATTGCCGGGAGTAGTCGCGCAGGTTCTTGCGAATCTGCTTCTGCTGCTCGCGCGAGAGGAGCGTAGGCGGGCGAGGGCGCCACAGGAGCTGCTTGAACCGGTCGACCTTGGTCTCCTCGAGCTTGACGCCCTTAAAGTCCCAGATCGAGTACCCAGGCTCCATCTGCAGCGGGGAGAGGATCAGCACGAGCGGGAACGAGGAGCCAGCGAGACACTCGAACGCACCGACGACATCCACATGCTGCCGTAGGTCGCGACGTAACGGCCCGACGGGTCCCACTCGACATCGGTTAAACCGTACTGTTCGACGCTGGTAATCAGGCGGATAGCCTCGCCTGCGTCTTTCTCGGGCGCCTTGGACGACTCGTCGCGGTCGAGGTCCATGTCGTAAAAATCGATGTCGAACTTGGTAGTGCTTCCGAGCGTCGCGATGAGGCAGTGGCGGCCCTTGGGCGACCAGTACACATTGTTGAGGTACTTCTGCTCGGCAACGTTTTTGACGTCGAACGCCCGGAGAAGGAGAAAGTCGCCCTTGCGCTGGTCGAAGCCGTAGAACTGAACGGTCGTTTTGGGCAACTGGCCGACAATCGGGTTGGCGAGCGACGGATCGTTCGAGGTGATGAGCGCGAAACGCTGGCCTGCCGGCTCCCACGCGAACGCAATCACCGTGTCCTTCATCTCGATGACTTGGACGGGGACATCCTTCTCGCGCAGACGGAACAGCTCGAGGTTGCAGTACTTGGTCTTGCCCGTCTTGGTGTGGCGATCGACCTTGACGCAGAGGAAGTCGCCATTCGACTGCCAATGCAGCTTGCACTGCGATCGCCAAGGGAGTCAGTCTGATAAGCGCGCAAAATCGGGGCAAGCGACACGCACGTCGTGGACGTTGAAGAGGTTCTTCGAGCGGATGATGGCGCGGCTAGGGAGGTTCATGAGGGAGACGCGTGCCGGCTGGTTCATGACCTCGGGCATCCAGAACGCGATCTTGTTCTCGCGAACGAACGAACCAGGCTTAGCCGAGCCGTTGCGCTCCGCCTCGAGCGCCTCGCGCTCGCGGTCGTTCATCGGTGCCCACTCGAAGTCGACAACACCCTCGATCTTGATACTCTTCTTGCCGAGCATGCCGAGGGAAGGCGTCTCGTAGACGGAGATCTGTTGGCCGGGCGTGACGCGCGCAGCGTACTTCTCGTCGGGCGACCACTTGAACATGGGCCAGGTGATGCGCTTGTTGAGCTCGTTTGCCGGATCGGACGAGACACCGACCATGGGGAAGGTGCGCACGAGCTGGCCCGTGACAACGTCCCAGACGGCGACGTTGTTGCCGGCGTCCTCGTCCGTGAAGGGCGAGAGGGGCGAGTTGGATGGCTCGATCGGCCGAGGAGACCAGGTGACGAGGTAGCGCTCGTAAGGCGAGAAGTCGATGAGCTTGACTTCGGGGTGTGCGAAGCGGTTAATGCGCTCAAACGATGCGCCGCCCCAAAGCGCAACACCCTGCAGATGGATCGTAGCGAGGTACGTTCCCTGCGGTGACCACTGGGTGAACAGATCCGTCCATTTCTGCGGGTCGCCGAATGCGTCAGTAAGGCGGGTGTCAAAAGCTGGGGGGAGGGAGGGACACACGTTGCGTTGATGAGCGACGTCTGCGACACCGGTCCTGCCAGTCCACGAGACGCGGAGGTCGTCGCCGACGTAAAGGATCATCTGGTCACGGCCTGCCGGGTCGGCGAGCCATGCACGGAAGTGCTCCTGGAGGAGTCGATGGACCTGAGTGAGCAGGCGAGCGAGAGTAAGGGAGAGAACGGGCGGAACACACCCTCGGTGCCCAGTCCTCCTTCGACGGCGCCTGGAACTCCTCGTCGAGGTTGGCGTACGAGTCGACGTCGTTGAAGGGAACAACGGAGAAGGTGTGGCGCTTGTCGAAGGCGTGACCGTGGAGCGCGCGCTGGAAGGCCTGCGCCTCTGTCGGGTTGTCGAGCGAGACGAACATGAAGCCCTTGGACTGGCCCTGCTCGTCGAGGGGCATCTCGATCTGCTCCGTCGAGACCGAGACGCCCGCCTCCTTGGCCGCAGCCTTTGCGACGGCCTTCAAGAGGCGGTCGACCTTGTCCTGGCCGACAATGGGCGCGCCGTCGAGGATGACGACCGAGTCGAGGGGCGAGACGTACTCGGTTGCATACCTGTCACACGTTCACAACGCGTGTCAGCCCATGTCCCAGCCTGCCCCGTACGTGTGCGAGCTAGTAGGCGTGGGTGATGAGCTTTGGAAGAGCGCGCTCACTTTGCCTCGAGGTCCGAGTAGTCAATGGCGTCGGTGTCTGCGTGGTCAGCCTGCATCTTGAGCAGTGCACACGTCCTGACTAGAGTGTCTAGCGAGGGTTCAGCGACGGGTGGACTTGGGTGAGGACGAGGAGGCGAGCGAGCGAACAACTCTCTCCCGCTCACCGCACACAAACGCCCTTTGTGGCTGGATCACAGCTCTGATAGACTCGCACAGCTAGACTCGCCGACCCAGACCGCCCTAGACCAGCCAGACTCGACGACCCGGACTTCCTGCACAGCTCTCCCGCTTGCTGTCCCGACTCCGCTATAAAATGGCGCTCGCGTCGGGCGAGTCGCCGCTCAAGCAGGTTAACAAAGCGGGCCAGCCGAAGCGGAGCAAGCTGCAGGCATCCTGGGACGACCTCGCGACGAACCCACAGCTCTTCACGACCGACAACTCGCCTCTCCCCACACGCTACTTCAGCGAGTTCTACTGCCTCAGGCCCAACAGGACCACCCAGGATGCGGCACTTGCGGGTGTATCGGTCGAGGACCTGCTGGGGAAATACAGGGTGAGCCGGGTTGATCTCCTCGAAGCCGCTGCAAGTGCAACTGACATCCTTCCTTTCCTTCCTGGCGCGCAGACTAACGTCTCCGAGCTGTTTATTGGCGGAATCAAGATCCTGAAGGATGCTCCGCCCGTCGACGTCACTCGCTCGAACGCAATCGCGGCAAGACGGCCCCCGTTTCGTCTTTCTCTCGCAACATCCAGGCTGACCTCGCTCTTTACAGACTCTGATACCTTTTCTCCGCCATATCTTCGCTCGCAAGTTCTCCAACAAGGAGAAGGATGTCCTGACGGTCTTGGCGGGAAGCGCTGAGCGGCAAGACCAGGTGTTTTCGGTGAGGTTACCTGGAATTCAGCTTATCTGCTTCTCACTCATGCGCCAATCCGCTTCTTTCGCGCAGGACATGGTTTCAGCCTTCGATGCAACTCTACGAAACGTCAAGATCCCAGGTCAGTCGCCACCAGCTCGTGGAAAGTCACTCTTCTCGCTCACCCCGCATTTCTCGCAGTCCGCGTCCGCCACCGCACTCTCCAACTCGCCCTCACCCTCGTCGCCTTAGCCAACCAATCCCCTCTGACGTCCTACTTTCTTCGCCGCGACCTCTTCTCCACCCTCGTCGCCTTCATCGCCGACGACTTGACGAAGCAGTTTGTGTTCGAGAGCGCACTGCTGCTTGGGTTGTTGGCAAACTACAGGAAGAGCGAGGCACGGAATCCGTATGTTGTGCGGATACAGGACTTCGTTGAGGAGGGAGTTATGGCGGTACGTCTCGCTTCTCGTTGTCCGTACTCCGAAGGACGAGCTGATGGCTTGGGTCGTGGTAGCGCATCATCGACGTCGTCTCAACTGTCTGCTCTCGCGCGCGAGATTCATACGTCTCCATCTCGGACGACACCCCACCTTCTCTGGTTGCCAGCCTCTCGTCGTTCGTCAAGAGCCTCCGAATTACCGAATTCTTAACGGGCGGGTTCTACCTTCCGCCATCGCCGCTTCCTGCGCCGCTAGCCGGGCAGAATGAGCAGCAGAATGGAGGTGCGAATGAGGGTGTCAAAGGGAAGAGGAAGGAGAAGGAGGTCGTCGAACAGAAGCCGGAGGCTGAGGAGACTTCGAAGGACGGGTTAGCGCCGGTAACAGGGTCAAGCGACGCGGGCGCGTCTATGTCGTCTCCTGCCTCGCCAACATTTCCTCGCAAACCTCCTCCGCCAACAATATCCCTTCCCGCTTCTCCGACCAGTCCGACCAGTCCTACGATTCGTCGCGCACCGCTCTCCTCACGGTCCTCCTCCACATCGCTAAAGCTCCGCCCCGAAGACGCACCCTTCACAAGGATGCCGCCTGAGATGGTGGTCGTCCTGCTTGCGTTCTACGAACTGCTCAACTCGAACAAGACGTTCTGCTCGCTTGTCTTTGGCGAGTGGGAAGATGGCGGTGAGTCCGCTCGACCTGCATCTGGTCAGATGTGCGCGTAGAGCGTCTGCTGACTTGCCTCATTATGGTCATGGCATTCGCAGCTCCTCCCTCGCTCCCTACCGAACTTATCTCCCTAACCTCCTACATTGTCTCCCACGCATCTGTCACAACACACCGCGCACGCTTGTACTCTCGCCTTTGCCTCATCAACCTTCTGATACTAGTCGAAGAGGGCGAAGGGAAGTTGTCGGTCCCGCGAGAGGGAGGAGAGGAGATCAGGGTTTGCAGGCAGGTAAGTTCGAGCGCTTCTTGTCAGCTTCCGATCGTTTCGCTTTGTCGCAGACGCTGACTGCCATATTGCGTTTGGACCTCGCAGCGACAACCTATGCTCCCGCCTCGAGATCCAAGCCGTGCGATACCCCTCTCCGCCATGATCGACACGGTCGTCATCTTCCTTCGATACGGGCTCAAGAAGCGTCTCGACGTCGACACATATACGTGCGTCTCGCCGCTGTGGGGAACAGCGAAGACGGCGCTGACTTGATTGCGCTCGCAGCATCGCTCTTCGATTGCTCCAGCGGATATTCCAGCAACTCAAGACCGAGAAGCTGCAGATAGGTGTGTCGTCCTCCATCTCAAGACCTGAGTCGAGACTGACGAGGTTCATTCGCAGCCCGCGACTGGGTCGTCGTGTGGCGCGCGATGCTCTCGCTGGCGAGCTTTATCGTAACGCACAGCGTCGAGCTCAGACAGAACAGCGGCAGACTGGATACCCTCATCTCTCAGGTAGGTCGGCTCATACACGAGCTTCAGGCCCGCAGGCTGATGCGAGTCTTGCCCAGCTCTTCATCGCGCTCTCTTACGCCGCCTACTGGGGCGAGCAGATCCTCCCGAACTCAACAGCCCAAGCCCGACTACACTACGAGCTGCTCCACGCCGACGAGACGCTTGACGCTCTCTCGGATCTGCTCGGCATCTCATCCGTCGCGACGCTGGCCGTCACAACTCCCGGCTCTTCGAACGGCTCTATCCTCCCCCCACTCAATCGCCGCGACACCCCAACCCGCTCGACATTCTTCACTCTCTCGCACTTCTCGCCGACCACGTCTTCCTTCCGGAGCAGCTCGTCCCTCGGCGTCGGGACAGGCGGAGCGGGGACAGGCGACGGTTTCGTCGCTACGGAATGCATCGCCAATCTCCGCTCGTCCATCACTTTCTTTTCGAACCACATTGACGCTCTTCGGCTAACGAAGGGCGCGGAAGATGACCTCGAGCCGGACGAGATCCTTGACGTCGTTGAGCGGAACCTGGGCGGGGTTGAGTTGATCGAGAGTGCGGCGATGGGCGACCTGGGGCGGTTCGCGGGGGAAGATGTCGGGACCGGGTTCTTTGACGAGTTGGTTGGCGTGGCGTGTGAGGATACCCTCAGGCTGTTGGACGCCGAGCAGGTCACGGTCCCTTCGTCGCCTTGATTTACCTTTCTGTTCATGTTGCATCCAGTTCTGTGTCGGTCATCTTGCATTGTTGCATCAAGCTCCCGAGCTCTCCCGTTCTATCTCCTCACCTTGGCGGCACCGTATGCGAGAAAACGAAAGCACAAGGTTGACAGAATCCCCTTCCTCTGCGCCGCCGCCCTTCCTTCTTCTACAGCTCCCATAAGTTCCTGCTTACACGCCGCTCATGCCTCCGCTTCTGCCGCCTTCTTTGCCGAGAGAAGCTTCATGCGCGAAATGTAGCTGTTGGAAGTCGCAGAGTTGGGAGGGCGGCGGGAAGCGAGGAGGGCGGTACCCGTAGGAGAGATGGATGAGCAGAAGAGAGGGCAAGTGGAGGACGAGTCGCGAGAAGTGTCAGGAAGGGGAGTGGAAGAATGAGGAGGCGAGACGACAAGAGGGAATGACGGAGATGGTGCGGGAGGGGCGGGAGGTGAGCGAACGAAGGTGAAATCGTCAGCGCGCTTTCGGAGTACCCTAAGGGGCGGACGGAGCGCACTCTTCGTACTGGCACCTGGAAGGATGGACAAGGGGGTCAGCGTCTCGTCATGAAGGGACGAGAGCGGCGGAATCACTTCTCGTAGGCGTGTCTGTGCATGCAAGAGTACAGGGAAGAAAGGTCAGCCGTCTCCAGCGCAGCGAAGCCCCGTCCTACGAGATTGCAGCGCACCGCTCGTCGTCGCACTCTGCGGGACAGGATGAGGGTCAGCGGTAACCATTGGGTGGGAACGAACGGCGCACGCACTCCAGGTCATGTAGAGGTTGTCATGCCGGCAGACGTTGAGCGGGATGAGCAGCCTGCGGGGGAGGGAGAGGGCGAAGCGGTGCAAGGCCGGTCCGTCGGCGTCAGCACCCCAGTCCAGCTCGCCTGCCTCGTCCAGCTCTTCAAACGCACTTTCCGCACTGGTCACGCCATCTGCGAACGGCACACGAAATATTGCGGGAGTGTCAGCGAGCGAGTTCGGCTGAAGAAGACGATGAGAGCTCCAGCAGCGAGAGGAACGCACCCGAGCGGCAAGCGCGCCTTCTTCGCCTCCTCCTGCGCTGCTGGTTGGGGCACGAACTGTCCTGTGGGCGGCGACATGGCGTGTGGAGCGATGAGAGCGCGAACAAGCGATGGCAGGTTGTAATCCGCTGAATACAAAGTGCGGGTAACGCGACTGAATACAACTTTCGATACCTCTGATTCGAGGGGGAGGTGGACGGTGCTGCACTGTGAGGTACTCGTTCACATGGCAGGACTACTCACAAGTCGCTCAAGCGCGCCCGAAGCGATTTGGTCGTCCCAAATGCGCGACCCGCACTTCGCGCGCCGCTTCACGCTCTACCACCCGCGCCTCACACGCTCAGAGACGCCCGCTGTGCTCGAGAAGTGTGTCCGCAGGCTACTGAACCGACGGAACACGCCAGCACGCGCGCGCGACCGTGTCTCAACTCTCTGTGCGTCGTCCCCGTCCAGCAAGCTTCTCATCTGGAGATTGGTCCATCGAGGGCGCTCGAGGTCTCGTAACTGGCGCAATATTCGAGGCATTGACCACGCGATGACTGACATCCCGTTTCCCGCCCATCTACAGCTGCAGTTCATCACATTCTGCCCCTCCTCCGCGACTGCAGCTCTTCTCGGCTTCTTCCCTCGCCCCTACCGCAGCCATGGCGACGATCTACCGCGCGACTTACTCGGGCGTACCCGTCTACGAGGTGCGTATAACTCGCAGAGCCCGCGAGGGACCTTGCTGACCGCTTGTCACTCTCTCGCCATGTCACTTCGGCCCCAACTCCTTCCCGACGTCCGCACCGTTTACTGCGATGCTCGTCTACTCCTCGACAGATGCCCTGCCACGGTGTCGCCGTCATGCGCCGCCAGTCAGACGCCTGGCTGAACGCGACCCAAATCCTGAAAGTTGCCGGGTTTGACAAGCCTCAGCGCACGCGTGTGCTTGAGCGCGAGGTGCAGAAGGGCACGCATGAAAAGGTGCAGGGAGGTTACGGGAAGTACCAAGGTGCGTTGAACGCTTCTTTCGGTTGAACTGGAGTTGCGGGAGTGCGCTGGCGGAGCAGGCGGCAGGGTTTGCTGTTGGCTTACAAGGGGCATGCCGAATGGTTCGCATTTATGCGCGCTTGCTAGCGTCTCTGTACGGCTCTTGGCCTTGCTGGGCGGACTTTCAAGGTCGGGCGCGTTCTCCATTTACCCGTCGCGTCGCGGTTGATACCAGGGAGGAGAAGGAGGGACAGGCGGACAGCGCAGCCTTGACGCTTCCTAAGCGCGCGCCACTGACATGCTCGACACCCTTCGCAGGAACATGGGTGCCGATGGAGCGCGGCATCGCCCTCTCGCGACAGTACGGCGTCGACCGCCTCCTCCAGCCCATCTTCGACTTTGTTCCGACCGCCGAGTCTCCCCCTCTCGCCCCGAAGCACATTACCGCAGCTCCTAGCCGCCCTCGCAAGAAGCAGGACGTTGCGCTCGACCTTGAAGGGATGCCCACCCCTCCTTCTGTTCACTCTCGCGCATCGCTGGGAAAGGCAGCGGCGAGAAGGGCGGCGGCGCTCGCGGACGAGGACGATGACGAGTACATGGGTGGTGGGAGGGTCATGACGCCTGCGGGAGACGAGGCGAGCGAGATGAGCCAGACGCCGAGCCCCCTCGGAGCGGACGACGGAGACGCCTACCTCGACGGCAGCCACGCTGGCCCGTCGAAAAAGCGCAAAATGGCGCACGACCCCGAACCACTTTCCGCGCACGCCCAACTCCAGGGCCTCGGCCCGCTTCGCTACGCACGCATGATCCTCGACTACTTTGTCTCCGAGTCGACCCAGGTCCCGCAGTTCCTCCTCCAGCCTCCTGCTGACTTTGACCCGAACGTTGTCATTGACGATGACGGTCACACGGCGTTGCACTGGGCCTGCGCGATGGGCCGCATCCGCATCGTCAAGCTCCTCCTCTCTGCCGGCGCCGACATCTTCCGCGCCAACTCGATGGGCCAAACGGCGCTGATGCGCAGCGTCATGTTCACCAACAACTACGACCTGCGCAAGTTCCCCGAGCTGTTCGAGCTCTTGCACCGCTCGACAATCAATATCGATCGCAACGACCGCACCGTCTTCCACTACATCGTTGACATTGCGCTGCAGAAGGGCAAGACGCACGCCGCGCGGTACTACATGGAGACGGTCCTCCAGCGCCTGGCCGACTATCCCGAGGAAGTTGCCGACATCCTTAACTTCCAGGATGAGGAGGGCGAGACGGCTTTGACGCTCGCTGCCCGCGCGCGCTCAAAGCGCCTCGTCAAGATCCTCCTCGACAACGGCGCCGACCCAAAGATTGCCAATCGCGACGGAAAGACGGCGGAAGACTATATCCTCGAGGACGAGCGCTTCCGTGAACAGGATGTCGGCGTTGCGGGTGCGGCCGCGGTCTCGGTCAATGGCTACGCGACGGCGGCGAGCTTGAACGGTGCTGGTGGAGCGGCGCACATCCCCCTGCCGACACGGATGCACTCGTCCGAGACCGGCCAGCAAATCGCGACCAAGGTCATCCCCGACATCTCGAACCTTCTCGACATGCTCGCGACCTCGTTCGACGCCGAGCTCGCCGACAAGGAGCGCGAGTTGACGCAGGCGGATGCGACGATCGCGGCGCTGCAGAGCGAGATCGCCGAGACGCAGCAGACGGTCCATCAGCTCGAACAGCGCGCGGCACAGCATTCTCCGCTCGTCGCCGACGAGGAGCGGTTGCAGGTCGAGCTAGCGGCCAAGATGGGCAAGCGGTTCCGCCTCGGGTGGGAGAAGTGGGTGCGGGACGAGGATCAGCGCGAACAGCAGTACGAGCAGGGCGGGGCGAGCGACGGACCGCAGGCCGACCTCGACGCGTACAGGGATCTTGTCGAGCACCCTCCCGCCGACGCTGTCGAGCGCGCGAAGGCCCTTCGCGGCCGCATCGAGGAGTTCCGCCACGAGCGCAAGCGCCTCTTTGACGAGCTCGTCAAGGGCCAGGCGGCGGCCGGCACGACGACCAAGCTCGTTCAGTACCGCCAGCTCGTCGCGCTCGGCTGCGGCGTCCCGCTCGACCAGGTCGACGCCGCCATCGACTCGCTCACGGAGAATCTCGACCACGCAAGGCAGGCCGAGGCGTTTGTCACGGCGTGAGCTCGACGCTCCTTTCGCTCGGATGTACGGTGGAGGAGGGAAGTGTGGCGGATACCCTAGCGCTCTGCATTATCGCTCTCGGTTTTGTCGTCTTTCACTGCCCTTTTTTTTTTTTGCTTGGTTTGGGCAGCTTGCTTGCGCAGTCTTTCCACTCGGCGGTTGTACGCATCTTGTATCGCTAGACATCTTGCTTGTTTTGCACGCCCAGCTCCCTTTGCGCGAGAGCTACTCAAGGAAGATGGAAGACTGTCCCTTCAGGTCTTCTGGTGATTCCACCGCTCGCTTGCTTTCCGCAAATCCTCATGTACTCGCACCAGGACCACCCTTGCCGTTTCTGTGAGTCGGAGAGCAGCGCATCAGTATCTGCACGTCGAACGAGGGCGAAGAGCGAGCGCACCGGTCGTCAGCCAGTCACCCGCGCGAGCTGCGAGTCCGCTTGAGCGATTGACGACTTGGGCGGGTGCACAAGAAGCTGACGATATCGGTGGCGGCGTGTCGGGACGGGCAAGGGGGGGGGGGGCAAATGCGCAAGCCGGGGTCGTCGAATCGAGCGGGCGAGGGGGGGACAAAACCTGGCATGTGTGTCTTTGGTGGAACCGAATGGCCGTGAGGGTCGTGTTCGAGGCAAAATCGCCTCTTGTGGTCGGAAAGCCGCCCTCACGACCGGTTCGGCGGCAGTACGCCTTCGAGACCAAGGACCTTGAGGACCTCGGCGAGCCTGTCCCTGCACTCCCGCACAGCCCCGTCCCCGCTCGCTCCGTCCTCCTTCCTCCCTCCCAGTCCTTCCATCAGCTCCTCCATCTCACGCATTGCCTTTCGCTGCTTCAGGACCTCGCTAATCCCCTCGTCCTCGTGTTCCCGCGCATGCTGCTCCGCCTCCTCGTCCACCGGGAGGACCTTGTTCACGTCGAGTCGTCCGAGGGCCGAGACGAGGTCCCGCAACTCTGCAACGATACGGTCCTTGGTGTCCGTATCGCGAGAGAACGCCGCCTCGAGGATGGGTCCGGCCTTCTTCGTCGCGTTCGCGCTGGGGACCGTGAGGAGCGAGAGAAGAGATGCCGCGATGCCACGCAGTGCGCCAATCTCGCGGGCGTACAGCGCAGCGAGCGAGAAACCCTGGTCGAAGCCGGTCTGAAGGCGAGAGTTCTTGCCGGCGGTGATGCCGTCGCGGTAACCCGCCTGGCCGCACGTACAAGCGTCAGCAAGCAGTCAGATACTTCAAATCCCTGCACAGACTACTCACATCTGAGTACCGCGAGCTGAGCTTCTCCCACTCCTGCTGAGAGATCTGGTTCGGGGCGGTGTGAAGTGACGCGGGAAGGGCTTGCGGGTGGTGCGGCTCGTCGTCGATCCAAGGAGAGTCGTCGTTGGACATGTGAGCCTCAGCAGCAGCGTTCATAGCGAGGTCTGACGGGCAAGAGTGAGAGGAAGCGGGTCACGAGGGAACTTCGCGACTCTCGCTGGATATTCCACCTTCGCTAGGCATCCCGTCTGCAATTCCAGGCAGAGAATGACAAGAAAGGCGATACGCGCTCGACTCCAAGCCAGCCGGAGGAGGATGTAAGGGGAGAAAGGCAGAATAAGGACGGCACTCGAGGACTTCACGGCGCCTGGACGTTGGCGGAGAAATACTTGGCCGTCGTGGCGCTGTCCGAGCCGACGATGTTCCCTACAAGCCGCGACAGATTTCAGTACGAGGACGGAATCGAAAAAGGAGCGAACGAGACGGAGACGTACCCGCCGGGGCATACTCGCAGACCTGTCAGGGCAGCAAAGCTCAAGTCAGCTCGAAAGCAGCGTCGCAGGAGCGCTCGACGTACGTAGAAGTAGCCAGACTGGACCGCAGAAGAAAGCTGACCGTCAGCAACGCTTTACAGGCCTTGCAAGATCTTGAGGAGCGACTCACCCAGGAACTCGAGCCGGGGAACGACAGCGGGTCGCAGTAAGTCTGCGCGCAGCCGAGCTGAGTCGTCCCCTTCCAAACCTGTACCCAACGAGAGAAAGGTCAACATTGGGTCTCTCTCCAGCCTCGGCGCCTTGAAGCAAGCGAAAAGGACGAACCATCTGCGTGAAGTGACCGGTGGCGTCTGCGTAGCCAGGCATGTCGTAGTTGTACTTGGCCTCCTCGTCTGCGAAAGTCGTGAAGTCAGCAATGTGTCCCCCGAAGCGAGCGTTCCAGAGGTAGAGGTGGAAGGAAAAACGAGAAGCGGAGGATGACGGGGACGCACCGCTCCACAAGCTGATGGCGTATGCGACGTCTGCCTTGCTGCCAGAGTACGCAGCGATGTTCTCCCCCGCTCCGAGCGCCTTGCCGCCGCCGTGCTGGAAGACACACTTGTTCGCCCAGGCCTGCGCGGCGCTGGCGAGGTCGGTGTTCCTGCGGGCAACTTGGGGTCAGCGAGCTGGCAGCAGGAGAGCTCACCCTCGTCCAAATTGAAGACGCAGCTCGCGAAGATCAAGTCTTGCCTGGCAGCAGCCCGCTGCGTCCGGGCTCACGAGGGGTCGAAGACGTCCAGCTCACCAGGTCAAAGCAGGCGCGTGGTGCTTGGCGCGAAGATCATTGTGCTTCTGCAGCGAGATAGCCTGGACCGAGTCGCCTGACGGAGCAGCAGCCGAAGTCGTCGCAGCGGGCTGCGGCGCCGCCTGAGTCGTGATCGGCTTAGCCTGGCTCGTCGTCGGCTCGGCAGTCTTGGTGCGCGAGCGAAACGGGACTCGGCTCTTGTGCGAGACGTTGAGCTGATTCACGGGCGCAGCGGTGGCCGTGGCCTTGTGCGACGTCTTGGTCTTTGACTTGGACGTCTTCGAGTGCTCGGTATGCGTCTCGGCGGGCTTGTGGGACGTCGTCGTGTGCTTCGGGTGCTTGTGGTGGTGGTGCTCGACGGTGTGGTGCGGCTTGGTGTGGCCAAAGGCCTGCCAGGGAGAGGAAGAACCAGGTCAAAACTTCAGGAGAACGGCGAAAGTCCGCCAGGTCACTCGCACGCACCTTGACATGCTTGCTCTTCGTGCACGGCGCGTGCGAGTCGGATGCAGCGGCAGCAGTCACAGCAGGCGCAAGCGCAAGCGCAAGCGCGGCGGTGAGAACGAGAGTGAACGAACGCATGGCCGAGCGATGGAAACGAGTGTGGGATGAGCTGAGGCGACGCGAGGCAAGGGGAGCGAGAGAACGAAGGTGCGAGGGATGGAAGACCGGCTTCCTAGAGAGACGAGAGAGGCCAAACGGGGGGAAACGTCGGAGGAGAAGGAGCGAGAGAGCGAACAAGGGACGAAGGAACAGGAAGAGGAGACGCGACCTGACCTTCCAACGGTCGAGGTCCGTCCACTCGCCTCCTCGCTCGTGAGGGGCGTGCGGTCTCTTCGAGACGTTCTTTCCCACTCGTTGTACGCGTCCTCGCACCGTTCGCGACTCCTGCGAAGCGCGACGAAGCGAGGGACGACGCGCTCGAAATCCTCATCAACATGCCGCGGACGTCGGACCCGCTTCTCTTCGCTCGGTCGAAGGACAGCTCCTCCCGTGCGGTGCGTCGCGAGAACAGGGATGCAATGACAAGCGAGTCTAGCGAGCGATAGAAGCCCCGGCGGCACCGGAAGAGAGAGAGGGGCCGCCTTTGATTCGAGGGAGAGGACTCGAGGTCACGAGCGAAGGAACAGATGATGTGCGGACCCAACAGGTGTACTTGGAAAAGGTGAAAAAGGGGGAACGAGGGGGGGGGGCACTGCTTGTAGTAGTAGGGGAGGAAGATAATAAGCTGCCCGTTGGTCCCGCTCCCCGAGGCGGAGCGGACGGGGGGGGGGGGGGGGGGGTTCTCGAAGGACGGGCTTTATTCAAGCGGGCGACGCCGCCGTTGGGTCACGACTGGATTCGTGGCGTGGTCGAGCGGGTCGAGGGGGGTGCGTTGGCGCCGACGACGGGAGAGCCCGAAGCGTTCGACGAGTGCTGCGAGAGCGGCGGGCTGGGCTGGGGGAGATCGCCGCCGTTCGGCGCGACGACGTCCGCCAACTTGAGCTTGAGCGGCTGACCTTGCAACGGGGGCGAGCCAGAGGGTTGACATTGCCGATGTTGGTGCCACTGCACCTGTCCCTGCGACGCCTGAGACCGTGGTCGAACCGGCGGGGCAGGAGTCGGGTTGTGCGACGACGACGACGTGTTGGACGACGGCGGGAACGGCGAGCGGTTTTGGAAACGGTTCGGCGCCGGACTCGCTTCGGGCGAGGGAGACTGCGCGCCTCGAACGGTCGAAGTGGCCGAGCCGTCGAAGTCGGGGCGGAAACGGTCGGCCACCGGACCGAGGCCGGGGGGTTCCTCGATGGACGACGGCGGGAGGTCGTAGTGTTCGCGTATCGAGCGGTTCTCGGAAGCGAGCTCGTGGCAGTACGACTTGAGCGTGCCGACATACTCGATCGCTGCCGAACTCACACAAAAAAGTCAAGTCAGCTCGAGCGCAGCACACTCGGAAAGCGCGCACGCGAAACGCACCCTTGCTCAAAATCTCCCACTTGCTCGCCTTGAGCGCCGGATCAAACGGCAAGCTCTCCCTCAAGTCCTCGAACAACTGCGCCATCTCCTTCCTCCTCTTCCGCTCCGCAAGCTTGTGGCTCACGCGCAACTCCGGGCTGCGCGAGTACGGCGTCTCCTTCGCAGGCGGGACTTGGCCCGGTCCGTACGCCGAGAACGGGTCGAGCGAGCTCGAGGAGCCTTGTCGAGTGGGTCGACGGTGCGGAGGCGGGGCGGCGCTCGTGCGAACCCATGGCGCTTGTTGTTGAGAGCCTGGGTAGGGGCCACCTGCGGGGGAAGTCGATGTCGCGTACGGTCCCGAGCGAGACGGGTCGTCCATCTCTGTCGGTGTGTGAGGGAGGGACGAAACGACGACAGAGGGATGACCTGGCCCGGTTCGAGAGGCGGAAGCGAAAGTTTGATGAGGCGGGCGAGGCGGAGCAGATTGAGGAGGTGGTGGACCGCTCTGCTGAGCCGGGTAGAAAGCCTGCTGGCCCTGCATCATCTGGCTGACGCTCGGAATGCTCGGCCGTCTCGTGAACGGCTCGCCAGGCTGCTGCTCGTACGGCGCGCCACGCGAGCTCGACCCTCGCGGCGGACCGACCTGGTGTGGGTCCCACGCTTGAGCAGAGGCCATCGGACCGCCTGCGGTCGAGTAAGGCGCTTGAGGCGGTCCCCGGTGGTCGTACGCCTGCTGAGGGTGATGGTACGCGGGGACGGCGTACGCCTGACTGCCCATACTCGCATAACTCTCGCCGCTCCCTCGCCTGTCGTCGTCCTCCCACGGATTCATCGGGCCGTACGACGAGTCACGCCTCGCCTGCTCCGCCAAACTCAAACCGTTCATCTGGTCGAACGTGAGCGACGAGGTCCGTCGTTTCGGATGCGGAGGCGCATTGACGAGGTGGCCCTGGTTCTCGGGGTAGGAGGAAGAAGGAGGGTACGAGTAGCGGTCGTCGGCTTCTGCGTCGTCGCCGGACGTTTTGCGCTTCAGGTTCGGAAGCGGGACGGGGGGCGGGAGGTCTTGCGCGCCTGGGTGCCGCTGACCAGGCTGACCAGGCTGCTGCATCCCCTGACCCTGCGCGGTGTTCGTGAGCGAATGTCGTCGCATCGAGTAGTCGAAGTACGACGTCGGGTCGTGCATTTGCTGAGCGGGATGAGGAGGCGGAGGCGGAGGCGGAGGGGGGTCGCCGAAGCGGTAGTTCGCAGGCGGGCCGAGGGACGGGTGCGGATAGTGACCCGCAGGAACGAGCGAGCCAGGCGGTGGGAATGACGCGCTGAAGTGGATCTGGCCCTGTCCGCCTTCACTGCCCGGCTGTCCGTACCGCTGCCCTCCCGCTCCCGCTCCCCCTCCCCCTCCTCCCTCTCCTCCTCCTCCTCCTCCTGCGCCGTCCATCTCGCCGTCCCCGCCGTGCCAGGGGTGTCCACCGTCTGCGAGCGGGTGACGCTGGGGCGATGGGTGCGCGTACGAGTCGTGCGACTGAGGTTGGGGCTGGGAAGAAGCGTCGGCGGGCGTCGAGAATGCGTACAGGACCGGGTCCGAGTTGATCGACTGTCGCCGCGCTGGGTTGGAACCCTGGGGAGGGGGGGGGGGGGGAGATGCACACGACGGTCAGTACGGTGTTCGCTTTTCGTCGTCCCCTTCCGTACGACCCTCCCCGCGCGGAAAGGCGAGCTGTTTGCAATGAGCTGATCGAGGAGGAAAGAAAGGGAAGGGGTGCACGCACGGCTGGGTCGGGAAAGTCTGCAGGCGGGAGACGGACAGGGACAGGCTGGACAGGCTGGACAGGCTGGACAGGCTGGACAGGCGGGTGCGGCGAGTAGGCTGGCAGAGGCGACGGGACCGACGGTGGCCTAGTCGCGGCGGCGAGGTCACGGTGCGGAGCCGGAGCAGCCATACTTGGGGTTGAGTCGGTCGCTCACTCGCGGCACGGTCCTGACGGAGAGAGGGGTGCACTCGGGCGTGGTGGTGCGCGCACTGCGCCGGCCTGGGCCTGGCGGGACGGGGCCGCCAGGGTGTGGTGGTGTCGAACCGAGCTAATCGAGAGAGGAACGCGGGCGGCACCCACGAACGAGGAAGCACACACGAGCAAGCACGGCACAGCACGGCACAGACGCAGCAGCACACACGCGGGCAGGCAGAGCACGGCCAACTCGCCCTCTCGCCCTCTCGCGCTCTCGCAACCGACGCACTTCGCACTCCGCCGTCCGCCTTCCGCCTGCGGACACCGGCCACCGGCACACACGGCTCCACTCGGCCCGCTCGCTTCCACCCTGCTCGCGACCGCGACTCTCGCCTCCGCCGAGCTGTCTGCGTCTGTGTCTCTTCCGTCGAGGCTGCAATCGCGCGACACATGCCATCACACGTCAACTCTCGAGCGGGGATTGCGGACTCGAGCGAGGATTACGGAGAGAGAGAGTCCTGAGCGGTGTTTGTTTGTCCCGAGTGCGTGTAGAGCGGACGAGCGAGAGGGAAGGGGACTCGTTCAGTGCGCGGCAGCCGCCGCCTGCTCGACCTCGTCCTCCGTCTTCCCCTGCTCGCCCGCCACCGACGTCCCTCCTCCTCCTCCTCCTCCTCCTCCTCCTCCTCCCTGCACACGATCCGCCGGATGCGGCCTCGCCGACGCCGACGGTCCCTCCGTCGAATCCAAGATCCTGCCGACCGCCCTCCTCGAGAGCCAAGCGTCCTCCGGGACGACCCACCAACTGACCGCGCCGGCGAGCGTGACGAACGTGAACACTGCGCACGCAAAGTTGAAGTTTTCGGCCGTGACGGGGAACTCGAGCGGGGAGAGCAGGACGGCCATGAGGAACGCTGCGTTTGAGCGGGGGGGGGGAAGGGGCGTCAGTCAGTTGGGTGGGTGACGGGGAGATGCGAAAGGGAGCGGGGGGGCCGGACGCAACTGTTCCAGACGGCGGCGATGATGCAGAACGGAATGGCGAGGCGTCCGGTCGACCATTTCGCGTTCGCAAACTCGTGGCGCGTGAAGATGAGTCGGAGCGTGGGAATGAGCGCGTACGCGGCGATCGTCGGCAGTCCTCCGCAGCTGATCAGCGAGGTGAACGCGACGGACGAGGGGAGGATGGTGCACAGCAAGAGCGCCGCGACGACGCCGATGAAGATGATCGCGTTCTTCGGCTGTCCGTTCTTGTCGACTTTGCCGATCCACGACGACCCGGGCAAGATTCCGTCGCGCGCGATCGCAAAGATCAGGCGCGACGCCGCCGTCACGGCGAGCGACGTGTTGACCAGGAGCCCGAAGATCGCGACGAGCGTCATGACCATCTGACCGCCCTTGCCGAGCGCGAGCCGGTAGATGATCACGAACGGCTGCGGCGTCGCGATCGAGAACAGCGTGTCGAGCGAGGGCGAGCAGAAGAGGAAGAGGATCAGGAGAGGAAACGCGAGTAGGCCTGAGACGACGCAGGACCAGAACATCCCGCGTGCCGACGCGACGGACGCGTTCTTCGTCTCCTCCGCGATGTGGCCTGCGCGAGAGCGAGCGTGTGAACTTGGGGGGACTTTCCTGGGATCGGAAGGGGGGAAGCGGGCCGCAACGCACCGGAGGCGTCGAAGCCAGTCAAGACGCCCGAAGTCGAGAGGTACACGAGCATGAAGTTCCAGACGTCGGGCGCGCCGGAGCCGTTGTAGTACTCAGTGAAGACCCACTTGGCGCTCTGGAAGCCGTACGTCTTGCTGACGCCGACGGGGAGCCAGATGACGGTGAGGAGGAGATCGACGGCGATGATGAGCGCCGAGGCCTTGAAGATCCACGCGAAGCGTCGTGGCGAGAGGAGGTTCGAGAGGATCGCGATCAGAAGGAACGCCTCGGAGACGATCCACTGCACCGCACGGAACTTGACGTTCGAGCTGTCGAGGCCGCCGCCGGGGAAGTAGGTGTTGAAGACGGCCAGCTCGGTGAGCATGAAGTTGGTCGTGCCCTGCGTGTTGCTCGCGACGAACGACGTCCAGGCCGTTGACGACCAGTACGCGCTGTGAACGTGGACGGTAATCAGCTTCGGCCAGCCGTTCGAGAGAACGAGCGCGGACACTCACACGATGAACCCGAAGAAGCGGCCGTATTTCCTGCCGCCGGCCTCGGCTGCCCAGACATAGATCGAGCCACTGAGCGGGATGGACGAGCAGATCTCGGACAACGAGGCGGCCGTGATGGTCATCAGAACGACCGTGACGAGCATCGAGGTCCAGAGCGCGACCGGTCCACCGTTGTAGAGGCCGTACGAGTAGAGGAGACGGGCGCCGCCGACGACGTAGAGCGAGCCGAAACCGGCCATGAACGCCTCGAATTGGTGCCATGAGCGGTGGAGGATCTGCGCAGAGGAGAGGTCAACTCGGGAAGTTGACAACGCGAGAGGGCATCGGAAACGCCAACCTGTTTGTAGCCGAAGGAAGCCTTCAGACGTTTCCAACGAGCCAGCAACGAGTCAGTTTTTTCTCGCTCGGCGAAGAGAAGAGAGGAAGGGCGAGAGAGGGTCGAAACGACACGAAGCGAGAGGATCCGCATCCTTTCGCGCCTCTCAAGGCAACAAGTTCAGACGGTATGATCTCAGCCAAACTCCCTGCCCTCCAACAAGCGACGCGGAACCAGGAAACCCGCCCGCCGGGCAGATCCCCAGAAACCGTGTGCAAGCAGAAGTCGGCGATGGAGGGCACCCGCAGCGGCATCAGGTTGGAGGGTGTTGAACCCTCCGGTGTAGGCGGACTCGGTGATTTAGGCGTACTCTTGCTGGGTTTCCCCTGAGTTGGACGGAACGAAACGATACGGTGTCCCCCCGGCTCACGGCGAGTCGTCCCAGCAACGCCCAGCGTGACGGACAAGCTGCTCCTCGTCGCCGTACGTGTCGATGCTGTCCTTGTCGCTGCTCATCTCGTCCGTCCCAAGGCGCGTGTGAGAAAGAGCGAGCAGGGCGGAGGCCTCGCGTTGCAAGAGTTACAACTGATGAGCAAAGGCGACTGAGCTTGGTCCACCTTCGGTGTGTCCCGGGATAGCCAGAAGAAGTGCGGGCGACCAGGAGTACGAGCAGAGACTAAAAAGCCCATTCCGAGCGCTGTGAGCGGAGGGGAGGCAAGCGAAGATGGGGGAGAGGAGACGTCCGGCAAGCGGCGCGCGTCGGACTAGGGACTCAGCGGCAGGTGTGGCGGTAGCGTGAAGACGAGGAGAGCGACTGGAAACCGGTTCAGCGGGCGAACGAAGCGGTTGCGAGCGAGCAGTCCCGAGGGGAAAAGGAAGAGATGCGTCGCGGCGAGGAGGGCGTGTCGTACGTCGTGCGCCACGACGCTATAGGCGCGTCTAGACGGATACAGCGGTTGAAAAAGACAACCCGAGCCGAGGTCCACAAAAGCGCCCAGAGCCTCGAGTTGTCGTCGACCGAGCGATGGGAGAGAGAGAGGACAGGACGTTGCGCCCGTCGGCGAGGGTAGAATCGCTGCTCGAGAATGCCAAGCACAACACTGCGTGCTCGAGTGGCAGAGCGGGCGCAAGCTGTGTGAGCAAGCGAACTTCAGCCAAAGAGACCGAGCACACGAGACGACCTTCCCAAACCTCCTCGCCAACGTCCGGCCGCGCTCTCCTCACTCTCGCCCTCCGCCAGCCCATCAGCGAACGCGCAGACATCTTGCAAATCACTCTCAAGCCGGCGAGAATCGCATGCGGACGGCGAGAGGCGGCTTTTTCTACAGGTATCGAATCGCCCTCGCCCCTTGTCGAGAAGCTTACGAGTACTCCTTGGTGAGGAGCTTGCCGATGGTGATGAGCTGGATGTTGGAAGTTCCTTCGTAGATTGCGCCGACTGCGGGAATGACGTTCGGCGTTAGTTAGGCGGGAGGGACGAGGAGGGAGAGCGGACGCACTCTTCGAGTCGCGCAGGTACTTCTCGATGCCGACCTCGCTGTGGAGTCAATACATACGCTAGTCAGTGACAGGTCAGGAGACGCGGGGAACACACGCGCTGACGCACCGCGTAAACCCGAGTCCACCCGCCCACTCGATTGCCTGACTCGCCGCCTTCTCCGCAACAACCGACGAATACCACTTGGCCATCGCCGCCTGCTTGGTGAAGTTGTGTCCTTGCTCCTTGAGACGCGCGGCGTTGTAAGTCAGCAGACGAGCCGCCTCGATCTCGGTGGCGACCTTGGCGAACTGCATTTGCATGCCTTGGAACTGCGCGGCGTCCCGCGCGTTAACGACTGGAGAAGAAAGCAGACAGGCGGCGGACGTACGTGGCCGACAGGCTGGCCGAACTGCTTCCGCTCGAAAGTCGGGGGAACGGCCTTGTCGAACGCGCCCTGCGCGATACCGACCATCTGCGCCGCAATACCGACACGTCCCTCGTTCAGGATCTCGATGGCGTACCTGTGTTGGCGGACGGAGTGAGTGGCGAGACAGGCGTGAGAGGGAAGAGTGGATGCACTTGTAGCCAAGGCCCTCCTCGCCCAGCAAGTTCTCCGCGGGGACCTTGACCTCGTCAAAGTTGAGCGTGCAAGTCGATGACGCGCGGATACCGAGCTGGTGAAGCGACAGGGCTATTAGCGACGAATACGCGAACTGAGGCGAAGTGGACGGGAATGCACCTTCTTCTCCTTCTTGGCGATCTCGACACCCATGTCCTTCTCGACAACGAAGCACGAGATGCCCTTGTAACCCTTGCTCGGGTCGAGCGTCGCAAAGACCTGCGTCGATACTCAAGAGCCCGTCAGCCCGAGTTCGATGGGAGGGGAGTGAGGCGTTGCGCACGAGGAAGACCTCCGCCTCTGCCGAGTTGGTGATCCACATCTTTGAGCCGCTGATGGTGTAGTACGAGCCATCCTCGCTCTTCTTGGCCGTCGTCTTAAGCGCGAACGCATCCGATCCCGAAGCTGGCTCCGACAAGCAGAACGAGCCGAGCTACGAGCGATTCCCGCGCGTCAGTTTGGACTGGTCGCGGAGCTAGATCGAAGGGTGAAGCGCCACGCACCTTCCCCTCGGAAAGCTGGGGGAGATACTTGTCCTTGAGGGCCTGGCTGGCGTACTTGCGGAAGACGGTGTTGACGAGCGTGTTGTGGACGTCGCAGCAGACCGAGACGGAGGCGTCAATCTTGGCCAGCTCCTCGATGACCAGGATCGCCGAGGTGAACGACGCGCCGGCGCCGCCGTGGTCCGGGTCCGTCTCGATGCCCATCAGCTGCCGGCGCTCTCCCGATCAGCGCTCGCTTCCTACAGTGGAGATCGAGTGAACGGGTGCACGCACGCCCTGCTCAAAGAGACCCTTGATGATCGCGGGGTCCATCTTCTCGTTCTCGTCCATCTCGATAACCTTGGGCGCGACGACCTCGTCCGCGAACTTCTTGACTGGGCGCGGGCGAACACTCCCGCAGTCAGCCTAGGGGGATCAAGTCGCGCCGGCAGCCCGATTCCGCACGCACCGACGTCCTTGAGCATGCGCTCCTCCTCCGTGAGCGAGTACAGCGAGACGGGGGTCTCGCTCTCGATGTAGGACGAGAAGCATCTGCTCGCGCGTCGAAGCGTGAGAGGGTCAGCCGATGTCCGCGGGCTAGGGCGAGGTCGCGTGAAACGAGGTGGGGGTTCCGTACCGTGCTGCTGCTGCTGCTGGTGCGCGACGGGTGGATGCGAGCGAGCGTGCTGCGGTTCGTGCTGTGCGTGCGAGCATCGTTGCGACGTCTGCGGTGGAGGGCGAGCGAGGGAGAGCACACGCGAGGGCAAGCCGTTCGGGTCGGGAGCGAGGCGAAGTGGCCGGTGAACAACGCGACACCGTCTGGCTGTGCGCGGTGTACGGCAGCAAGTCAAGCTCGCGCTCACACGCAATGGCCGCGTCGAACCAAAAATCCAGGTGCGGTCGAAGGGACACCTCCTCCTCGTCGCCTCCGCGCTCAGCTGGGCAACGCAGCGGTCCCCTGCACCGGACGGGCCTCGCGCCCAAGCACAGCTGCAGTCTCGCATGCCGGCGTCAGACTACCAGCACAGGCCAGGCGGAGCACTCAAGCTCAAGGGCAGCAGCGGCGGAGCGGCCGAGTGAGTCCCCCCTCCCGCCTCGTCCAAGTCACCCTCTCGAATGCACACGCGCTGACTGGCAAGGGGGTGGCCGCACAGCACCAAGAAGAGGAAAAAGTCGACCACGAGCAAGAAGGCTCGCCAGGAGGACGAGGCGGTCTTGTCGGGCGGAGGAGGGAGCGAGGCGAGCGGGAGAGAGGAGCGGGGCGAGCCGTCGGGACGGGCGGCGGGCTCTTCGACGGGTGTGGGCAAGACGGAGGCTCAGAGGCGGTTCGAGGAGGTCCAGCGCAAGCGGGTGCGTCCCGGCCTTGCTCCCTCTTCCTCCGAGCGAGGCTGACTAGATCGCTTGCCGTCCGCGCAGCTCCTCGAGAAGGCTGCGAAAGCCGCTGCCAAGTCGCACAAAGAGCGTGTCGCCGAGTTCAACGAGAAGCTCGAGAACATGTCGGAGCACTACGACATCCCCAAGGTGCGCTCTCGTCTCGCTTGCTGGCCTCGTTACGACTGCTCACTGTCCTCGTGGTGCAGGTCGGACCTGGCTAGATGGACTCCACATCCCTCACCTCGCAATGCATCTGCCTTCAAGGTCACTCTCTGCGCACAGCTCGCATGTGTTCCCCGTCGCGAAACTGCGTCGAAGTGCTCCTCCCGCTACACATACGTCTCCGCAAGCCTCTTCTCCACGTACTCCCCCGCCTTGATAGACTCATACAACGCCGGCCTCTCCTCACTCACACAACTCGGCAGCACCTCCAGCATCGCATCATAGTCCAACCCGAAAAAGAACGGGCTCGACATCCGCTCGACTCCGCTGCGGTTGATCGCGCGGTGAATGGTCGATTTGAAGATCGAGTTGGAGAGCAGTTGCAGTTGGTCGCCGATGTTGAGGACGAATGTGCCGGGCTTGGGAGGGGCTTCGACCCATTCTCCTGCGCCGTTGAGGACCTGGAGAGCTTGGACGTCCCCGTGCTGGAGGAGGAGGGTGAAGCACTCGTAGTCTGCCCCATTCGCGCGTCAGCACCTCCTCCACCCACACGAGTCCTGGCGCGACGCACCCGAGTGCGCCCCAATCCCAATCTCCTTCGAGTCCATCGGCCCAAATTGCGGCGGGTAATGCAAGATCCGCATCGTCGAGCCCGGGTTCTTGAGTTTGTCGACAAAGTAGTCTTCGGGGAGGTCGAGCGCGAGCGCGAAGAGCGGGAAGAGGCGTTTGCCCAGGGCCATGATTTCGTCCCTACCCGCTTGCAGCCCATCAGCTTGGGATCTAGTGCCGAGGGAAGGGAGAGGGAACACACCAAGCCCGCTGCAGCTTTTCCCGAAACTCGGGCAAGTCCTCCTTCGAAGGCCACTGGTTACCATTCTTCTTACCCTCGCGCATAACCTGCGAGTCGTCGCCCATGTCCCATGCTTCGTGTACGTCTCCTCGGTTCGCCGGGTCGACGTTCTCGCCTTTCAGGGCTGCACGCGAAGGGTATCAATGAGTTGCGCGAGGAGAACGGAGGGAGGCGGGACAGACGCTGGTAGCCCTTGAAGGCGGGTGAGTTGTGCATGTCCATCTCCATCTTCTTCTCCGCCGGGAGCGCAAAGAACTGCTTTGCCTGTCTGCGCGCGGAGAGACCGGATCAGCGTGCGGACTTTGAGTGAGAGACACACGAGAGCGCGATGAACTCGAAGATCCCGTCGACGACGGATTGCGGGACACCATGGTCGGAGATGTAGAAGAAACCAGAGTTGATGGCGGCCTGTGAGCGGAAGGTAAGTCCAGCGGACAGCGGGACGAACGGAAGAAGAAGTGGGACCGACATCCTGGATCTGTCGCGGAACAGAGGTCGGCTCTCACGTTGGCAGCGAGGGGCGCAACAAGTTACGCACCTCTGCGGCAAGGGCCTTGCGCTCGGCAGGATCCGTCGAGCCCAACCTCGCGAGCGAGATAACGGGCAGTTCCTGGAACGCCTTTGCCTGAGTGTCGGTCGAGACGAGGCGCGACCCGAGTCCGGTCGTGATGGCAGCCATCTCGAGTACGGGCTGTGGCAGTGGGAGAATGGGGCGGAAGCAGGCGCGCCGCAGGAGGGAAGAGCAAAACGCCCACGCGGGAGAGAATTTCCTTGGAAGCGGGGGAAGCCGGGTCGATCGGTCGCTTTGCCCGGCCGTGATCAGGCGACACAGCCGCCTTGCAGCCGCGCGGCGTCGCGTGCGAAGCGAGTTGCGTGCGGTGTGAGGAGGAGTTGGGAGGACGTCCAGGCGTGAGGATGTGAGCAGGCGGAGCGCGCGGTCGCGGGAGTCGCCCTCTCCATTTCTTCGCGGTTCGACTGGTCCGGCGAGTATGATGAGGCCTTCTGTAAGCCACGCCGGACCAGCCAGGGCCCAAGAGGGAGCGAGAGGAGCGTGCAACGACTTCATTGCTTTGCGAGGAGGGCTGCACCGCCCCGCTCACCTCTTCGCCTCATTCCTCACACTCGAACACGCATCGCAAGGCTCACTGACACGCACAACACACTCCAAGCTCACTCGGCAACACCCCCGAAGTCACCCACAACCGCGGCATCGCCCACCGTCAGCGCCGTGACTGGGTCGACCCCACCTCGTCCCGAACGAAGTCCTGCAGCTTCACACCTCTCCAACGCGCTCCTTCTTCCCTCTCACACCTCGACAGCATCCACAATGCATGGTCTCATCTACTACATCGACGGCGCACCTCACACCGTCGACCTCGAGCGCGTGACCGCCAATGCCACCATCGTCGACCTCTCGGCCCGCGTCCAACTCACCCAAACCTATCACAACGACTCCCTCTCGACACTCTCGTGTTCTTACATGTTGCCTGTTCCCGCTCGCTCGGCCGTTTGCGGGTTCGCGATGGTCAAGCAGGACGGGACGAGGGTCGTTGGTGTCGTGCAGGAACAGGAGGAGGCGCGAGTCACGTACGACGACGCCGTCAAGGAGGGAAAGTTGGCGAGCTTGACCGAACAGGCGTCTCCCGACAGTGCGTGCGCCCCGAGGGCGTTCAGAGGGTCTCAACTGACCGTCGTTCGGAAACTCCATAGCATTTTTCTGTTCCGTCGGCAATGTTCTCCCGAAGGAGACCGTCAAAATCGAGCTTACCTACGTCACCGAGTTGACGGAGGGCGACACGAGCGACTCGATCCGCTTCCACCTTCCCGCAATCGTCGGACAGCGGTACGGCCAGCAGCCGCTCTTTGGCGGTGCGCGCGTCTCGTCGTCTTCGAAGACCGCCTTCGAGTTCTCAGCGAGCATTGAGGCGACCTCCGCAATCACCCAAATCGCGAGCCCATCGCACCCCGTCTCGCTCGAACTCGGTCTGGACCCATCACTCGCGCACGCAGCAGACATCCCAACAGCCAACTATGCCCGGGTCACCTTTAGCACCTGGACGACACTCGAGAAAGATATCGTCCTCACCGTCCACGCCTCCGGGCTCGACCAGCCTCGCTGCGTCGCGGAACTGCACCCAACCGCCAATTCCGCCGCCATCGCACTCACGCTCGTCCCGCGCTTCAAGCTCCCTGAAGTCGAAGGCCAGGAATTTATTTTCCTTGTTGACCGCTCGGGAAGTATGGGCGCGTGGAGCTCGGGGAAGGGAAGGATCGAAATGGCGAGGAAGGCGCTTGTGGTTCTGTTGCGCTCGTTGCCCTCGACGGGTACGAGCTTCAACATCGCGTCGTTCGGGAACAATGTTGAGTCGCTCTGGCCGAGCAGTCAGCCGTACAACCAGGTGCGTTATAGATCCTACCTTCTCTCGTTCTGCGAGACTTGACTATGTCCGGACCGCAGTCCACGCTCAACACCGCTACGGAGCACGTCGACTCACTCGAAGCCAATCTCGGCGGCACCGAAACCCGCAAAGCGCTCGACTATGTCTTCCAATCGCGCACCAAGTCCAAACCGACGTCCGTCTTCGTCCTCACCGATGGCGACGCCTGGGACCTCGACGGGGTGATTAGCAGCGTCAAGTCCGCCGTCTCGTCCGGCACGCCCGACAGGCCCGTCCGATGCTTCGTCCTCGGCATCGGAAACGACGCTTCGACGGCTATGTGCGAGTCGATTGCGAGACATGGAGGCGGGATCGCGCAATATGTCGTCGATGGGGAGAGCTTCACGGGGAAGACGGCGAGGTTGTTGAAGGCTGCGCGGACGCCGCCGATCGTCAGTGCCCGGCTCGACTTTGGCTTGACGGAGGAGCAGGACCTGGCGGAGGACTTCGAGTTGGTCGAGGCGGTTGCCCCGGCCTGCGAAGCGTCGCAGGGCAAGGACAAGGCGCCGATCAACCTCTTCGACTCGTCCATCGACCCTCTCGCCGACACCGACTCAACTGCATCCAAGGCTCCGCCCGCGCTTCCCGTCAAGCTCCCTCCTCCTCCTCGCATCCAACAGGCTCCGCGCGACCTTGCACCGCTCTACCCTGGCTCGCGGCTGCACGCCTACGCCATCCTCAACTCGGCGAAGGACTTGCCCCTGGCGGTCTACCTCCGTGGCGAGCTTGCGTCGGGCCAAAAGCTCGAGTTGGCTGTTCCCGTCGTCCGCTCGCAGCTCACCACCTCGGGCGACTCGCAACTTCCTCCTCCGATCCACACTGTCGCCGCGCGCAAGCTCATCCAGGACCTCAAGGACGGCAAGCACGACTTGACCCTCAAGGACGACCTGGACCTCACGAAACGCACAGTCGAAGCTGCCATCGTCCGACTCGGCAAGACTCACTCGCTCGCTTCATCGCAAACGAGCTTCGTCGCCGTCGACGAGTCAGAGAAGGACAAGCCGCGGAAGGCGACGCAGTACCAGATCATCTACGATTCGCCGCCCTACGGTGGAGCAGTCGCTTTTGGTGGCGCCGCACCAGCAGGCCAGCATATGCGTCGCAGTAGGATGGCAGCGCCGATGTCGACCTTCGCAACGATCCCACCCCCTCCGCCTGCGCCCGCGAGCGCCGCACCCGTCCACTTTGGCGCCGCGCCTGCGCCTGGGCAGGCTGAGCAGCGCTTCAGGTGCATGAAGAAGGCCGTCAAGAGCGCTTCGCACCTTGATTCGTCCGCTCCTCCACCGACAGAAGCGATGCAGACGATGTCGCTCGCGCAGGCCACGCCATTCGCAGCGGTTGTTCGCGGCGGCGCGCCTCCTCTTCCTCCTGCAGGTCTCTTCAAGCAGTACGCACACTCGCCAGAGCAACCTGAGCCCGCCGCGACGCCGACAGACGCGCTCGACGCTATCGCTCGCCACCAAGCCTTTGACGGCTCGTTCAATCCCGCCGTCCGTTCACTCTGCGCACCTTCGACGTCTCTCGACGAACTGATCGCGAAGCTCCCGCCCACTCTGCAGCAGAAGGAGGGAAAGGAGAAGCTTGTTGCCACGGCTGTGGTGCTCGCGTACTGGAGGCGGGAGATGCGTGACAGGGAGGAAGAGTGGGAGGGGATGGCGGAGAAGGCGACGGCGTACTTGGAGAACGAGATAGGGGATGAGGCGGACGTGGTGGTGGGCTTGTATACCTAAGAGGACGGAGGAAGGAGGTCGACTGTCGGCCTTCTCAGACGGGGTTTTGGGTTGTCCCTTCGCTAGCTTTGCATTGCATGCTCGTTTTCACATCTCGCATGCGCTCTCTCAGTGTACTCCGGGCGAGAGAAGCGAAGAACGCGTGAGTTGCAGAAGTTTGGCGGTCGCCACGAACCAGCGCAACGGCCCTCGACTCGTCGCAACGTCTACAAAAGTGTTCAAGCGCGGTGAAAGCGAGAAACAACGTGGTTACAAGGAAGAGAAAGGAAGAAGTGTCTGCGGGCACGGCTCGGCACGAGGTCGGATCTTGGGAGAGCGTGGGTAAAGCGAGTGTGGTGTAGTGTCCGTGAGATCGGTGTGCGCAGGTGGGAGAAAGACAAAGACAACACGTCGAAGCGGGGAAAGTGGAAAAGGGGTATCGTTGGTCGTCAAAGGCAAAGCGAGTCGAGGGAAGCACGGGCTCAGTACCGCATGTCGTTCCTACTCTGCGCGCGAGCCTGTGCAGCGTAGTCATACACGGGCGGCTGGTGCGACTGCATTGTCGGCATGCGGTTGAGACCGGAGGGGAGCGGCATGGCGGGTGCGGGTGCGGGCGAGGCGGGCGAGCGGAACGGGGCAACGGAGCCGGCGCGCTGGAGGTCTTGGTAGTAAAGCGCTTGCTCGGACGAGTAGCCCGCTGTGACGCGAGACGCGGGTCAGCGGGAATAGCAGAAGGGACGTCGAGCGAGACGTACGCTGCGAGTTGGCGTAGAGAGCGGGAGCGCCGTAGTAAGGCTGCTGAACGTAGGGGATGCTTGGGAGGTTGTGCATGCTGTGAACGGAGCTGTGTCAGTCTCCATTCCCCAGACGCTGCATGTCGCGATCATCCGCCAAAGCAGGACGAGCGCCACAAGCGAAGTAGAGGACGCGAGACTCACGACTCGCTCATCGCGACACCGCCCCTCAGCGAGTCCTTGCCACTGTCGCTCCTTGCCAGGCTCGGCGTATACGCACCCGCCATCGCGGGATGCGGCTGCGCGCCGAACCCGCCCTGTCCCCCAGTTCCAGGTCCGCTCATCTGGCTCGCGTTCCTTCCGTGGCCAGGGAGGAGGTCCGGGTCGGTCGGTTCAGCCACGTAGTCAACCTCGGCGAGACGGTTGTTAAAGCGCCTGGAGGGGGAGAGGGCCGTCTTGCGAATGACGGTCCAGATGGCGAGGCACCCCGCGACGACTGAGGCGACGACGATGATGGGGATCAAGACCATCTTGGAAATCCCGCCGCTGCTACTCTTGGATGTGTCGGACGCGGCGGAGGCGGAGGAGGATGCGGAGGAGGATGCGGAAGATGAAGAGGCGCTGCCGCTCGACGAGGCCGAAAGCGAGCTGGACGAGAGCGACGAGACGGATGTGACGGTCGTTGCCGGGCGCGCAGACGTCGCTACCGAGGTCCTGACGACCGACGAGGCCGAGGTCGTGGCGGGGGTCGTTTCAGCGGAGGACGATTGAGAAGTCTGGACGACAGGTTGGGTGGCCGCCGTCGTCGGCTGCGTGACAGTGGCAGGCGTCGTCGCCGTCTGAGCCGCAGGCGTCTCCGCACTCGTTGGGACGGCAGCAGCAGCGCTCGACGTCTGCTGGCCGCCAATGACAGCCCTGCTTGTCGCGTCCACGGCCGCAGCCGTCGTCGCAGGCGCAGCCAGACTAGCGCCCGCGCTCGTCGCCTCGTTCCCTCCACCGAACAAGCCCCCAATCAACCCGCCCTGCCTCTTACGCACAACTTGCGCCATGCCAGCGTGTTGCGCCAGTCCGCGCGCCAAGTGTTGAGTGGACGTCGCTGCTGCCGTGGTCGACAACACGAGCAGCGGTACGACGACGGTTGAGAAGGTCGAGGGCTTCATTGTGCGCGTCTGGGGAGTGTTGGCGTGTTTGGCGATGCGGGTTGCGGACGGGTGTGTGCGCAATGAGGCGAGTTGAACGAGGAGGAGTTGACGCGCTCTGTTGAGGGCGTCTGGGCGTCGATCAAGGGGTGTGGGACGCGTAGAGTGTGTCTGATGGCGCGCTCGTGGCCTGCACGAGGTCGCAGCGTGTGTTTTTGAGGGCGAAACGAGTGTCGGTCGTCGGCGAACAAGGACGGGGCGGACTGAGCGGGTCGCTCGTTCGCTCGCGGGCGGGTTGGCGAGGCTGTGTGTGCGCGTCTGATGTCGAGAGTAGTGCTGTTGGGCGAGGAGAGCACGCAGCGAAGCGAGAGGTGAAGAGGAGCGAGCGTGAGGTATGTTGGCGAACGAGAAGAAGGGACGACTGCGGGCGAGCGGACCAACTCTCAAACGCTCCCAGACGTTCCAACACGACTCACAAGCACGCCATGCATTGGTAGAAAACACGTTACACAGCCGTTGAGGCAGACGAGCGAGAGTTGTGGCGAGGGAGGGGGGGTGGATGGGCTAATGGACGACAACGGTTGAAGTGAGAGGTACTATGCAGAGACGGAACAGACGCGGTGAGGAGACTGGAACGAGATAGGCGAGTGTGAGAGAGGGCGAGGCGAAGCGAGGAGGAGAGCGGAGGGAGGTGAGGGGGTATTTGCGAATGCGAGAGGCGGGATGCGAGTTGAGCGAGCGAGCGAGAGGGCGTGAGTGAACCAAGGGAGCGGGAAGTGAAGCAGAACCCAAGATGGCGAGACCGGAAGAGGCGAGGCGAGCTTAGAGGATGCCGAAGAGGTCTTCTGTCGCGCAGCAGAACTGGTGGACGACAAGCCCGACGTCAAGCATCGTTCGCGCGTAAGGACTCGAGTTGTGGACGCACCTTTCCACACGCAACACTCGCACTGAGCGAGTACTCCGAGATGGCAATCTTCTCGTCAACGAGGTGGTCGGCAAAGTTGTCGGGTCTGCGCAAGTTGGCACATCCTATATCAGCCACCCGTGTCTTATCGACGCGGTTCAGGCTGGAAGTGGAAGCGCCGACGCACCCATGCGCCATCGCACCGACGAATACGCAGATCGAGTGGGTCTCGGGGATCGTGGGGAGGTAATCCCGCAAGCGGACGGGCTTGGCGTCGAATGAGAGGGCTGCGGGTTATAAAAAATCCTCAGCAGTTGCTTTCCGTGGTGAGCGGGGCGCGAGAAGCGACGCACTGATCTTGTGGCATTGGGAGGGTAGGTGATCGGTGATAGGGTTCTGCGAGGGACGGCGAGTCAGCGAGCAGCTTCGCAACGAAGGCGAGCTTGCTACGCGCCTTGATGACCTTGAGAAGCTTCTCAGACCCGTTTATAGACCGAATCGACAGACGGTGCAAGAGTTGGACTGCGCCCAAGAACCGCAAACCGTCAGCCGGCGCTCTCACGCATCCCGGGTCGAAACCGACGCACCCATGAGTCCACCGAATCGCTTGAACGTTCGGGGAATGCGGACGGCCGGGTTGACTTCGATCAAGACGCCCTTGGCCGTGTGGATGTAGACTTGCAGCCTGCCGGCCTTGTTCAGCGGCGAGTCGAGGAGGGTCAAGAGGCACTGCAGGTGGCCATGTTTTCAGCATGAGCAAGGAGATCAGGACTGAAGCGGAGCGCGCACGCACCTGGTGGGTGATGTCTGGCCTGGCGTGCGCAATGTCCCTGCCCATCTTTGCCAGCACGCCCTGATGGTCGTCACAGTTCAACAAGCTGTACTTCTCCTCTCCCTTGCCACCCCTCGCACCCGCCGGCGCGCTGTGCTTGTACGTCTCGAGGCACGCCTGTTCGAGGACGACAATCAACCTGCGAGTCGAGTCCTTGTCGGCGTTGGTCTTTGGCGCTTTCGGCGCGGTGGGAACCATGGTCGGGTTGAGAGGAGGAGAGCCCGGCGCAGGTCGCTTGCGCGAGGGTTTTGGCGCCTGAGGTTTCTCGATAGGGATGGCCGACGACCCTGGCTTTGACGAGGGGACGAAGGTGGGTGCCGAGACGGAGAGGGTCGATGCGCCCTTCTTGCCTGCGTCTGACGAGCTTGCCGTAGCTGTCATTGCTCCTGAGCCGCGTGTCCTAGGTGGAGTGCAAGTTGAGCGAGGAGAGGAGACGAGGGCGCGGGAACGAGTGGACCGATTCGAGCGCGGGGTTCGGTGGGTGGGAGGTGCGCTTCCTGTGAGTGCAACTTTGTGCAACACTGCCTGATTAGACCAGCTGTCGAGCAAGCGAGCAAGCTGATGGAGTGTGAGCGGGACTTGGCCGTGCTCGATGCGCTCCACCAACACCCGACGACGACGCTTTGGCATTCTTACGGCTCGCTATTCACGAATACAAGGGCACTACTACGCTGCAATGCTCGCACGGGCCGCCAACCCACTCGCACGCTCACTCGCACGCCCTGCCATCCGCTCCATCGCGCCCGCTCTACCGCTCGCACAACGACACCGCTACTCGACTCGGCCTGAAGCGAACCAGGGCCCATCTGCACCCAGGCCATCCTCTGACCAGTACCAGAACAGGCAGCGCGGCGGGGTGCGTCCTCGCCATTCCACAACGAAGTCCGCTAACCCTCTGTCATCGCCCGTCTGCAGCCTTTCACGCTCAAAGCCGGCGCGCTCTTCGTGGCAACAGGCGTAGGGCTCTACTTCTACTTCCAGAGCCAGAAACAGAAGGTCCACGAGCGTAAGAGGCAGGAAAACGCGGCGGCGAGGGTTGGGAGGCCAAAGATCGGAGGGCCGTTCGAGCTCACGAACCAGGATGGAAAGGAGTGGACAGACCAGGACATGCTCGGGAAGTGGAGCCTGGTTTACGTGAGTCCGCATGGTCCGCCGAACGGAGATGAGGAAGCTGATTCTGCGTTGTCGCGCAGTTCGGTTTCACAAACTGTCCCGACATCTGCCCCGAAGAGCTCGACAAGATGACCGCAGTAGTCGACTCGATCTGTGCGTTCCCGCGCTCCCGTTCCCCAGTCCTACTTGCGCCGACCGAGATTCTTTCCTCGCAGCCAAATCTCACAACATCGACATCCTTCCCGTCTTCATCACCTGCGATCCGGCACGAGACGATGTCAAAGCTGTCAAGACCTACGTCAAGGGTGCGTGTCGGTTCTCTTCCTTCGAACGGAGTTTGCGAGAAGTCTGCATCAAATCAGCTTCCAGCGTGAGGCTGACTGACGACTGCTTGTACGGACGTAGACTTCCACCCGTCACTTGTTGGACTGACGGGCCCGTACGAGGACATCAAGAAGACGTGCAAGGCTTAGTGCGTTCTTTCGTCCTCCTCGTCATCTCGCTGTTCGTGGGGGACGAGGACCCGCTTCTCGCGATCGTCCTCTCCTCACCGATCGATCGATGGAGAGGGACAGAGACTGACTTCCTCCTTCGCATAGCCGCGTCTACTTCTCCACGCCCCCCAACGCCTCCCCCGCTGACGACTACCTCGTCGACCACTCCATCTTCTTCTACCTCATGGACCCCTCGAACAAGTTTGTCGATGCGTTTGGGAGGAGTATGGGCGCTAAGGAGGTGGTGGGAAAGGTGGAGGGGTATTTGAAGGAGTTTGAGGAGGGAGGGGGCCGGGGAAGCTGGTCCGACAGTCAGTAGTGAGGGCGACGAAGAACGAAAAGCATTACACCGTTCCCCGGCGAATTGTGCGAGCGAGACAAGTGCACAGCGAGCGAGACGAGCGCCAAGAGACGGAGACGGAGACGGAGAGAGGAGAGGCGGAGATTGGAAGGAGAGGAAGGGTGTACGGAGGGAACGCAGGAACTATAGTTGCGCACGGTCAGTTGCGTGTCTAGGAGCGAGGTTACGGTACAAAGGGCGAGACAAGAGCGGGATGAGAACAGCGGTGACGGTCGAGGGGAGAGACAACACGAGCGAGCAGCGGATATGGACATGACAAACCGCGGGTTGGAGAGGCAGCGAGGTTCAGACGTTGGGCATGAGGCTGAAAGAACGAGTGTAAGCTGGTGGATCTGGACGGAAAGGAACGGCGCGACTCACGTGTCGTAGCGGAGGAAGTCGTCGACGTCGGCGACAGCGATTGAGGCGAGCTGCCGCGCTTCGATCCATACCCAGATCTGCGTCGAGGAGAACCATCAACGAATCAGCACAGGCCGAAGTGTGGAGGCGGCGTCCGGCTGAGCCATGAAGAGGTCGCCCACGCACCTTGGCCATACTCGCAAGACTCTCGACATCCATCTTGCCCGCCTGGCTCATGACCTGCTCGCGCCCGACCTGCTGTCCGAGCTGCCGTAGAATCGGCAACGCGCTCTTGAAGAGGTCCATCTCCGGATCGAGTTGTCGCCCAATCCCCTCGAGCAAGAGGATCGAGATGACGGTATTGACGAAATCTGCCTCCATCTTGACATGATGTTCGCGGACGTTTGTCAGGACCTGTGAGAGGACATCCGAGATCTTGATCTTTCCGAGCGAGAACGTCTGGCTCTTGACGCCGAGAACGAGCTTCTGCATCTTGAGCGCGAACGTCTCTTCGTCAACCACGAGTTCCGGAGCGCGACACCGCTCAACCATCAATTGGCCGGCGCGGTACCCGTCGAAATTCGCGATAGCCGTGAAGAGGTCGATAAAGTTTCGCCGGTTCGTCTCGTTCAGCCGCGTAACCAGGCCCGTGTCGATGAAGACGAGTTCGGGCTGGTAGCCCTCCGCATCGAGGCGATCGAGCTCGGCGAGCCATGCGGCCTTGTCGTGCTTGAGCGACCGTAGTCGGTGGACGATCTCGGCTCCGTTGACGTTGTCGACGGCATCGGCCGCGTCAGGCTCTGGCTTGTCGCGCCAAGTCGCCCACAGCGAGGCGAGCATGCTCCGCGTCGACGGCTTGAACCACTTGACCATGATATTCTGCGAGTCGCGGGCAAGTGAGCGGGGCGAAGGAAGGCGCTTACTTGAACGAGACTCACGCCAGGCTGCGAGGCGAGACACAGCGTCAGCACTAGTCTTCGGAAGGAGAAGGGGATACGCACATGCAGGTCCGAGTGCACAAAGTTGTCGATGAGCATCATATTCTGCGCGCCTCACCTTGTCAGCTCCTCTTCTCCTCGCCTCCGCCCCCTCGCAACTCACCAAGAACGCATCCAAACCCAGATTCGCAATCCGGTGGTCGAATGGCCCGCCTCCGTTGTTGAGAAACAATTCGAGCGGGACGGCATTTTCGAATTCTTCGATTAGGACGCTGGGGGCCGTGTATTGCTTGAGTGCGCGGGGGAATGAGACGGTCGGGCGGTGCATGAAGTATTTCTCGAAGGTGACTGCGCGAGAGGAGCGAGTCAGCGGGAAAGAGTTCAGAGCGAAGCGACGTGTGAACGCACCCAGGTTGTTCGCCTCGATACGCAGGTCGACTTGGCTCAGCATCATCTCGCCAAAGACCTGCACCTCCTCAGGAAAGCTGAGCCACTCCATGCCAGGCAAGGCATTAAGCGCTTTGGCGAAGAACATCATGATCTTGAGGTCGCGTCGGATCTTCTTCTCGACGCCCGGGTGGAGGACTTTGATTGCGACCGTCGCGCCAGGTGTTCGGGGAGGCCGCTTGTCATCTGGCGTCGGGGCGATCGTCTGCCTGAGTCTCGCAGTCGGCGCCGGGTCCTCCGTATGTTTCAAAGCGAGGTAGTCCTCCGGCAGGAGATCGGGGTTCAAGACGGCTTTGTACACTTGGGCGATGGCGCCGATTCCGAGCGGTTCGCGGCGGAAGTCGACGAAGATTTGGGAGAAGGGGAGGCCGAAGGCACGCTCTATCACGCGCTTGGTGTAGCGGAACGAGTGAGGAGACCCTTGCGAATGGAGCTTGCCGAAGAGGGTGCAGAGTTCGGCGGGGAACAGGTCGGTGCGCGAGCCTGCCCACTGAGCGAGCTGCAAGTTGAGGCGCATCGTCAATTTGTGGGTTCCCTCGAGAGCAAAGGAGTGCAGACGCACTTTGATGAACGTCGGACCGGCCATCTCCATCTGGTGGACGAGCAAAAAGTACCACAACCTCGTCGTAGTCCTCTCCTTCGTCCTCCGTTCCCTCCCTCTCCTCCTGGCCGTCCGCTCATCGACCAATTCGAGCGCCAAGATCGGCGCCGTGACTAGTACCGGTAAGAATAGCAACACGAGCTGGAGGAACCTCAGGCTCGTCGAGACGGGCTCGAGAATCCAGTCCCTCACCAACCTCCGTATCCGCCTCACAAGTCCCACATTCGTCTCGTCCTCATCGATATCTGCCGCATTGACCGCGATGAGGAACTCGTCCGCCTCGGGCTTCTCGACGTTGTCCAGGATCGACTTGAGCGAGTGTTTCGGCTCGTCGTGTGGGTGCGAAGTGTCGAGGAGGAGGGCGCCCGATCCGCCTACTCCGAAGAGGACCGGTATGAACGCGAATCGTGCATGAGAGTGGTAGTTCCATCCTGATCCCTGTGACTGTCCTGGCGGTGGCCGTGCGAGCGAGTGAGCGGGTTTCAGGGGTCGGATAGAGGGTGTGGAGGCTGGCAGTGAGCGCGGGCGTGTGAGCGTCTGTGGCCGCAGTGAGCGCGCGAGTAGCGGTGTTGGTCTCAGCGCGTGCAGTCGTCGAGTCTGCAGCATCGTGTGAGGACGACGAGGAGCAAGACGAAGTCGTCATGACGGCGGGCATTTCAGGCGAATACCCAGAAGTTCGATGTTGGCTGGCAGAAGGGCATTGCGAGAGACGGAACAACTGAATGCGAGAGAAACTACGAGGGAGTAGTACAACGAGACAATAAGCGGAACGGGGCGGGAAACAACGAGGAAACACGAGAAAGTTTACGAAAGCTGGACACGGAACCTCTCCCTGCGCTCCCGCTCGACCTCGATCTCCTTCTGCGCGACAGGCAAGATGCGCGCAACGCCATGGTCGCCGCCCTGCTCGCCGAACAAGTCAACGACGCCAAACTCGTCGTTCTCTTCGGGCTGGCGCGGGACGGGCCAGTCGCGGTGGACCTCCTTCGCTGAGCGCATCTTCGCGCCTGAAGAGCGATACAGGTCGAGTGGGACCCAGCCGATGAAAGCGACGTCGCCGAAGCCGTTCTGCGCATAACAAGGGCGCAGAGCGGGAGTCAGTGGCTGTTCGCAGCAAAGACAACCCCCGAGTCCGCCTCGGGCGCAACTCACGAATGCGTAGACCTTGTTGACGCGGAAGCGGGCGTAGAAGGCGGCATGAGGACCGCCAGGCGGGATCCAGCCCCTCGCATCAGGGTGGGCTACGCGCATGAACAAGGTCAGCCAAAGCCCTGTCCGGCGTACCAATGGCGCGACCCACCCTCGAGGTAAGCCTGCTTGCACTTTTCGATCTCCTCTTCGCCCTCGACCCGCTCGAGCGTGCCAAAGAGAGCAACGCGCATCCTCCCTGCCGCCAAGTTTCCGTTCCCAAACCCGTACATGTCGTTGATCGTCAGGGTGAGATTCGGCGCGTTGGGTGGGAGGGCATTGCGGTAGATCTGCCGACGCGGACGAGGGTTAGCGTGGATGGGAGGAGAGCGAAGGGAGGGACGGACGGCTGCGACGGGCATTGCGAGGAGCAGCAGGTCGCCATTCGAGTCGGGGTAGTGCGCGTAGTATTCTTGCTGCGCGTGAGGATGTACAGACGTAGTCAGTCCACACGATCGTCTGTGCGATGGGAAAGGAAACGCCTCCTCACCAAGCCAAAGGGAAGACCCGGCGTGGGCACCTGCGCATCATCTGGGAAGACGCTCATGAGTGTGCCG
The DNA here is from genome assembly GCA_023628235.1 of Rhodotorula sp. S30-09. NCBI lineage: Eukaryota > Fungi > Basidiomycota > Microbotryomycetes > Sporidiobolales > Sporidiobolaceae > Rhodotorula > Rhodotorula sp. S30-09. The sequence goes on from JAMALD010000010.1 coordinate 63,521, forward strand.
GTGTTCCTGGCGCGGTAAGCGATGAGTTCGCGTGCATGCACGGCTGTCCAGTGCGAGTACGCGTGAGTTCCACCCTCGAACTGATGAAGGGAATACGAGTGGCTGACCTGCTTCGTCGAGCGTCTCGCGCGCGGTTGCGGGTGCGATGGCTGCGAGTGCGAGTGATGCGAGTGCAGTCCAGCGTGTCATCTGTCCCATCCTGAGCCACACACAGCAGAATCGAGTGCGCGCCTCTCCCGAGCCAGCTCCGGCAACTTGGCGAGCGTCCGGCTTGACCCTGACCACCCTCGCCTACAGCCTCGCACAGCTCGTGCCGCACCGCTAGACACGCGGAAAGACTCGCTAGCGTCCCGTCTGCCATCCAGTCTTGCTCCCACCCCGCCCCGTCCTCTCCTCGTCCCGCTCTCCCCACCTCGCCCTTCACGCTCAACAACCAGCCATGGTCAGTCCAGCGCGGCTTCAACCGACCAGGGGCGACGCTGACGGGGTGAACATCGCGCGCAGACCGTCGTCCACCAGCTCGTCCTCCACCCGGCCATCACCGCGACCCTCAAGGTCGGGTCAACTACCGGTTCGTCCCGCTCCTCGCCAACTCGCCAACTCGTCTTCTTCTCGCGCTCCCTCGGTGCCCAGCTAACGTCGAGATGTCCTACAGTCGGCCGCGATAAGCTCTACCGCGCGATCCAGTACTACGCTCGCTTCCTCGCCTGGTGTTCGTCCCTTGACTTCTCGTCTCGGCCGGTCGCACAGGTTGACCTTGGTTCTCTCGCACAGACTGCCTCCGCAAGGGCTACTCGAACGAGACCGTTGCCCGTCTCAATGCCTTGAAGAGCACCCTCGGCTTGTCGCGCAAGCGTGCGTCCTCGTCCATCCCCCTGCGTCTTCCTTGCCTGCTCGCGCCGGGGCTGACGCTTGTGACGAAACTCGGCGGCACACAGTCATGCGCATCGGCAAGCCCCTCGAGCATCTCCAGGCCGCTGTCAAGGGCCTCGACCTCTCCGACCCCGTTCTCAAGCTCACCACCGTCGGCCGCCAGCTCGGCTACGCCGGCTACCTCATCAACGACACGCTCGTCTGGGTGCGCACATTCGCCCTCACACTTTTCCTCGAGAGTTGACGGCTGATGACATTGCGCCCGACAGGCCCACACCGCCAAAGTCCGTCCCTTCGAGCCCGCAACCTACAAGACGATCCAGCACCGCGCCGCGCGCCTGTGGTTCACCGGCATCGCCTTCTCGATCGCCTCGTCGCTTTACAAGCTGTATGGGCTGCAGCAGCGCGAGGCGGGCGCGAGGAGGGTCCGTAGCGATGCGGAGAAGGAGAGCGAGAGGAAGGTCGAGTTGAAGGCGATCAGGGCGTGCGTGCTCCCCCCTGCCACCACCTCTCTGACTGCCGACGAAATCTGACGCTTCGTTTTGACACACAGCCAACAAGCCGCAGTCCGCTACCAACTGACGCAAGACCTCCTCGACATCCTCATCCCCTCCGGCACGCTCGGCTACCACTCCCTCAACGACGGACTCGTCGGACTCGTCGGCACCGTCACGTCCTTCATGGGACTCAGGACGCAGGTGTACAAGGTCCTTGGAGGGCCGGTCGCGGCGAAGTAGGCGGAAAAGGAGGAAATGCATTCGTAATTCGGGCTGCTGTTGTCGTTCGTGCGACCGGGATCCTCGAGTCCTGCTGTCAATTCTGCGTCAAGTGCTGGCGAGAGGCCGACTGAGCGAGAGAAGCGGCAGCTTAGCAAGCTTTTCCCGAGCGAGCGCATGTGCACACCTCTCGAGCGGTCCCGCTCGGCTGGGTAACAAATACAACGGAGTTGCAAGACCATGCATGCGAGGTTGAGTGAGAGAAAAGGGGAATCCCAGAACACAGCAGCAACACGAACAACGGGGTAGAAAAGGCGACCCAGACTTCCGCCTCTCCCTTTTCCTTCCTCCCTCCGAGCGAAGTCTGACAGACGGGTTTCGCGAGGTCATGCGCCACCGACGAGAATGTTGTTGATGGGGATCTGCACGCATCAAAGCGAGACGCATCCAGATTCAGCCGTCGTCTTCAAGGAATCGACTGGACCAAGGGAGACGTGGAGAGGGACGCACGTGGATGAGCTTGACGAGGTAGCCGATTCCGCCCATCATGGCGAAGCCGATCGCGACGGCGCGGCAGATCTGGAGGTACTCTGCGAGATCGAAGAGGGGAAGAGCGGCGGAGGGAGGAGGGTCGGGGGTCGGTGAGGAGATGGCGACAGAATCAAGGGCGGAGCAGTGGATCGACACGAGGATGTGAGAGAGCGATCATGGGAATAGGTATGGTGAATGAGCAAGTCGTAGGCGGGTAGGGCGCGAGCGGAGGATGTGGAGAGTTGAGGAGGAACGAGGTCAACGAGCGGTTCCAGCGGCTGGTGCGCGCCTCTAGCTGATCAGGCTGAACGCAACGCACCCTTCTGGTCCGGCTTGGTGCACTTGTCCAGGAACTGGCGACGCGTGGAACGATGAACTGATGAGCGACACGTCCGGGGCGAGGCGGAGGAAGAGGAAGAAGGGCGGCGTACCTGCTGGCCATCCTTGACAAAGCTCTTGCCGCTGCTTGTGAGATCCCGAACGGCGTCCATCGTCGAGTTTCAGCGAGAGCGTGTGAGGCGACGGAGACTATACCGCTGCTTGTCCTCAACCGCTACTTGCCTGACACGAACACTGCTGGATTGGGCTGTTCGTGTGCTGGAACTATGGCTACAACTCAGGCAGAGGCAGCCCCGCAGACTCTGCTCACGGACTTGCACGTCTCCTACATCCAGTCCCTCGACAAGGTACGTCGCGGTTGTCCTTTCCTGGCACGCCAGCAAAGCCCGTTGACCGTTCTTGCGCTCCGTCAACAGGATCAGGACAGCCTCAGCTACCTTCTCACGGAACACTTGCGGATGAACGGCGCGTATTGGGGACTAGCGGCGCTCGCTTTCATGGGTCGGATGGACGCTCTCCCTCGAGACAAGATGGTTCGCTGGGTCATGAGCTGCTGGCACGAAGATGTTGGTGCGTAGAGTCCATGTGCTTGGATCGAGCTTGCGCCGACGATCGCTGCGGGCTGGGCAGGAGGATTTGCGCCCCATCCCGGCCACGAACCGCACATCCACTCGACCCTGAGCGCCGTACAGATCCTCGCCATGCATGAATCGCTCGACGTGCTCAATAAGGACAAGGTCGTCTCTTGTGCGCATTTCAATGCGCCTTTCTAACGAGTAAAGCTGACTAGATCTGATCACTCGCAGGGGTTCTCTCGCTACAAGATTCGAAGCGCGGTTCCTTCGCCGGCGACGAATGGGGCGAGCAAGACTCTCGCTTCTCCTGCTGCGCCGTCGGGATCCTCGCCCTCCTCGGCCGCCTCGATGACCTGGACAAGGAAGTCACGGTCGCCTTCATCCGCAACTGTCGGAATTTCGATGGCGGATTCGGGCGAGTAGAAGGTGCTGAAAGCCATGCGTCGTATGGTGCGTTACGACCTGTGAACTCGAAGCTGGGTTGTCGGAGCTGACCTTTTTCGCGCAGTCTGGACGTCGGTCAGTACGCTCGCGATGCTTGACCGTCTCGACATCGTCGACTCCGACACGTTGTGCTGGTGGTTGTGCGAGCGGCAGCTACCGAATGGAGGACTCAATGGCCGACCAGAAAAGCTGGAAGACGTGAGCTAGCCATCTCCTGATACTTTTCAATTTGACTGACCACGCTTCGTCTCGACAGGTCTGTTACAGCTGGTGGGTCATCGCGACGCTCGCCATCCTCGGTCGGTCGCACTGGATCGACGGTGCGAAGCTCACCAATTTCATCCTGAGCGCACAAGTGCTTTATTTCTCCCTCTCTCGGTTCTGCACCCCGCTGACGCCCCGCCAATGCAGGACCCGGATAGGGGGGGCATCGCAGACCGCCCAGAAGACGTAGCAGACGTATGGCACACGGTCTTTGGCCTTGCCGGACTCGCCCTCCTCGATTACCCAGGCTTGCAAGCTGTCGACCCGCGCCTGTGCATGCCGTTGAGCGTGACGGAGAAGCTCCTCAAGAAGCAGTAACTTCCCTTTAGCAGTCTCGGATTTCGTTGTTGTTGTATCACTGTATGTGAATGCAAGTCGCCTCCTTCTAGCTCGATACGTCTACTCCTCCGCTTTCCACCTGATGCTCTTGCGGCCGGCCCAGCGACTTCGCGCTCGCAGGCAATTGCTCCCACAGCTCCGGCAGTTCCGCCTTGATCCGCTCCGCCACTACTCGCGCCCGCTCCTCGCCGGCGCTGGTCGTCCACCGCGCAAACTTCAGCAGCATCTCCACAGTCGCAACCGTGGGCTTCGGTGCGACCTGCGCTCCCGTTCCCACTGCGTTCATCGGCGGCCTGCCCATCTCCTCGAACACGGCCTTCTCCGCCTCGTCAAACATGCCCCACCGACACAACGCCTCGACCCAGCTCTCCCAGATCTTGTAGTTCCGCGCGACCGGCAACACCCCGCGCTCGAGGTCCTGCCAGAGCCGCATCCCGCGCTGCTTGCCGCCCATGTACCCGTCTCGCCCGCATGTGTCGAGGAGGACCGAGACGGAGATCTGGTCCGGCTTGATGCGGCCCGAAAGGTTAAGCAACATCGAGTCCCAGACCCCGTAGGCGCGGTCGAAGGCGCCAACGCGCGAGTAGGCGTCCATGAGCGAGTTGAAGAGCGGCGTGTCCGGGTCGAGGTTGGCGTCGAGCTTGATGCGCGAGTGAAGCTGCTTGATCATCTCGAGAGACGGTTCCGCGATGCGCGAGTAGTGCTGGAGGAGGAGGGAATAGGTGGCCGATTCGGGCGGGTGGCCGGACCGAATCATGTCGGTGAGGAATTCGTTGATGTAGGCAGATGGCGCTGCCTCGCCCGTGTCGGCTCGAAGGGTGGTGAAAGCGTGGAGGATGGTGTTGTAGGCTTTCGCGTCGAGCACCGACGGGTCGAGAGCGCGCATTTCGTCGTACGCTTTGAACGCACCCTCGAATGAAGGAGCAGCCCGCATCATCGCGACTATGTGCCAGCCGACCGAGAGCGGGTCTAGTCGGACTGCCCGATCGCGCATGTCCTGCACCAGCGAGAGCGACCAGTCGAGGTCGGTGCAGTCCTGGTGCCCGCACGCGCGGAGGAGCGTGGCAAAGACGCTCGAGTCGGGCTTATTCCGGTACGAGCGTGCGCCCGAGACGAGATCCTCGTACAGCACCTTTGCCTGTGCGAGCGTCTCGGCGGTGGGTACGGGCTTGAGGAGCGCGTCGAGCAGTGGCTGGACCATCGCCGAGTCGGGCTCGACGAAGCGATCTCGCGCCAAGTAGTAGAGCTTGAGGGCCTCGTCGACGCTGCCTCCGCCTCGTGCGAGGTGCGAGACCAGGACCGACCACGTCCGTCGATCTGACTGCGCACCCGTGATGTCCTCGAGACGCTCGACGAGACGAGCTCCGCTATCTGCCGAACGGATCTCGCGCACGCCAGTTTTGACAAGCGTGTTGATGGTGTAGCCGTCCAGCGGAACGCCATTGTCGCGACACCGTTCAGCGAACGACAGAGCTGCGTCGAGACCGTTGACGACAGTCTCGTATCGCACCAATGCATTGACGACGGGGACATCGACCTCGGCTGGCTGATCCTCCCGATACGACTCCTTCCCCTTGCCCTTCGACGACAGCCGATTGGGCAGCCCCGCCGTTTCGAGGAGACGGTCGTGGACCTCCCGCGCCGATGCAAGCTCGCCTGCGTCGAGGAAGCCGACGAGGAGCGTTGTGCTGGTCATCAAGTCGGGCTGAACGCCTTCGGCCTCCATCTCCTGGACGGTCCCACGGGCCAGGTCGAGCCGCCTTGCCGCGAGCAGACCGGCAATCAACGTGTTGTACGTGACGAGGTCGGGCGACGCTCCGCTGGTCCGCATGCGCCGCACGACGTCGAGCATACCCTCGACATCCCCTTGGTGCCTGAATCCCTGCAACACGACGTTCCACTCTGACGGCTCTGGTCGCAGGCCGTACGAGCTTTCGAGCGACTCAACCCACTCGACGGCCTTTGCGTGCCGGTTTGAATTGACCATAGCGAGAAGTAGGAGCTGGTGTTCGGCGAGTTGAGGCGGCGAGTCGTACAGCGCTTCGAGGTCGTTGAAGATGCGGAGAGCGGTGCTGAAGTGCCCTGCCTGCGCGACTAGCCGCAGCAGAGCCTGCGCCTCTTTCCGCCAGAGTCGCGGTCGTTCGGACGAGTCGGTCGAGGGATGCGCGAGCTGGGCGAACTGAGGGTACAGCTTGCCGACCGTTTCCGGCTGGCCCCGTGCCACAGCATCGAGCAGCTCCTGCCTGAGCTGCGATCGCGTCTTCTGCGGTCGCCTGAAAAAGAAGTGCGAGGTCGACGATGAGGAGAACGGCCGGGGGAGATAAAGGACGACTGGCGCTTTTCGGGTCGCAGGCGGTCGCGCAGAAAGCGCTGTTCGCGCAACAGTGGCAGCAGCTCGCCGCATAGCTAGGTGGGTGCGAGGTGGCGGAGTTTGAGAGAGGAGCGACGATGTCAAGTGTCGCGGTGGAAGTATGGCTTGCTAGGGCTAGATGGATTTGAAGAGAGTCTAAGGAATTGAACGTTCGAAGCTATGTCCAGCAGATTTGCTACGATGCACTCCGCAGACGAGGCCCGCTCTCGGCGCCTCGAGCAGTGGTGGAAATGTCTGGTGATACATTTTGCCCAGCTACGAGCGAACAACAGCATCGCAGGGACGATGGTGGAGACCGCGCCTAGCCCCGCTTGGCCCAGCTGACCTTCATCGGCGCATCGCGGTCGACGAGGAAGCCGTCGAGCGCCTCCTTGGCGACACCCGCCTGCGTCGTCGAGTCATAGGAGACGAAAGCGGTGCCGCTGTTCTTGGCTGCGCCGACAGGGACGGGAAGGAGGCGGATGGAGGAGAGGCCGGGGTATCTGCAAGGTGCGAAAGGTCAGCGAGACGGTGTGAACACGTTGCCTTGGAGACTCGGCGGAGACGCGGTGAAGACAACGTACTGTTGGAACAGAGCCGAAAGCATATCGCTCGTGACCTCCGCTGGCAAACCTTCGATGTAGAGTATAGGGTTCGGCTCGCTACCTTGCCCTGCCGTCGGTGCTGGCGCTTCCTCGTCGTCCGACTCCTCCATAGCATCTGAGTACGTTCAGTTGCGTCAGCGATGTCAAGCGGAAGAACGAGAGGAAGGGCGCGGACCGTCTTCCTCCTCCGCCTGCTTGCTCTTCTTCGCCTGCGGCTCCTCGTCCTCGTCCTCTTCTTCCTCTTCCTCCTCCTCGTCTTCCCGTCCACGCTTCTCCTGCCGCCGGTCGTCGATGAGCTTCTTCTGCGCACCCGAGACCGTCAACCGCGACTTGTTGCCCGCCTCCTCGTTCGCATCCCTCAAACCCAGCTTGATCGCATACACCGCTTCGGGTCCCTCCGTCTGCGCAATCGTCGCGTAAGATGTGCCCTTGGCATACGAGATTCGCTGTAGGCGACGAGAGCGAGAGATGAGCGAACTCATCGATACCCGCTCAATAGGCGAGAAACGCTCGTTCGCGGACTCACCAGACCACGCCCGTAGAAAGACTCTCCATCCAACCCTCGCATCGCCGCCGTGCTGCTCGCCAAGTCGCGGAAGACGACGAAAGCAGTCCCCCTCATCTTCGCCGCCCGCGTGTGCACAACGTCTACCACCCGTCCGTACGTCGAGAACAGCGCATACAGGGCTCTTCGGACCTCTGTGAGCACGGCATCAAGCAGCGCAGGTCACGGAATGGGGTCAGGGAGATTCATCACCAGGTGTGGTGGTCTGGCGGGGCGAGGAGGACAACGAGACGCACCGTCCTTTCGTGCCTTGTCGTAGGCAATGTTGCTGATGTACAGCGTCTGGCTAGGCTGGCTCGCAGACATCTCACGCAGCGGGGAGCGAGAAGCGATGGTGCAAGACAGCCAACTCTGGTTGTAATGGACCTTGTAATGCTCGCTTTGACAGTTCACAATCGACTGTAATCAAACAATGGTTGCAGACTCTCAACCGCCCAGCATCGCCAAAGCAAGTCTCAACTCCTTCCGCGCCGTCTCGACGTCCTCGTAGTTGAGCGCCGAGATGGCCCACCGCGCGTGCTTCTGCACATTCGCGATCGTCATTGGGTCAAAGTCGTCGCGGCGGGTTTCGACGACAGGTGCTGGTGGGTCGGGAATGCGACGCGGTGCGTTGAACGAGGGGGGTGGCGGGACAAAGGCGGGAAGAGAGGGTTGAGGAGGAAGGGGAGGAGCGGCGGGAAAGACGGCGGAGGGGAAGGCAGGCGGATCGGACGCAGCATGCGCGTGCGGATGAGGCAGCTCCGACGTCTGATGCGTCGGCGATCTAGGCATCTCGTCGATGGTTGAATCTGGCTCGAAAGCGAGTGCAGGCGCCTCATCGAGAAATGACGGCGCAGAAGGTGGAACGGTCGGGGAAGGCTCGTCGTCGGTAAAGTCGGGTGCGTCTGGTGGTGCAGAAGGTAGAGTCGTCGGCTGCTGAGGGAAACGGTGGGAAGCGGATTCGTCTCCAGACGTTTCTCGCGTTTCGACGCTGGCCGGTGAAGTAACTTCTTCGGCTGCCCTCGATTCCGCATCGTCCTTCTTGTCGCCCGTGTCCATAGCCGCCAACTCTTTCGACAGCTCCTTCGCCTCGTCCGCTGACACTCGCGACGTCTCGACAGCGTCCTCCTCGCCTTCTTGCAGACCTCCAGCCGGACCAGGCGTCGGTGTTCGCCCTTCGCGAAATGCCTTGGCGATGTCTGCCGCCTTCCATTTGCCGTACTTGATCTTGTCACGGTTCTGTTGGCGACGCGTCAATCGAGAGCCGATACCGCAGGGAGCGAGGAGAACGGACTTCGCTCGCGATCTCGCCAAAGATGGACAGCAGCTCAAGAAAATTGGCTGCCGCCAGGAACTTCCGCGCCGTGAGCCTATGTGGAGTCTGCGTCAGCTTGAGCACGCGCACCAAAGCAGCGAAGGACTCGCCTCGTCGCTTTGCCCTTCCTATCCTCGTTGTCCGCTTGCGAGAACAGCTTGAGTCCAAAATTCTCGATGTACGCCGCAGCTGCAACATCGTCCGTGAAAGCATCGTTCGAACTGTGCTGCGCCTTCATCTGTTGCCCAGAGCGATGATTCAGGCCTGCGATAGCCGCCACATTGAGGAGACCTGTCGACGCACCTCTTCCAGCTTGTCCATCAGCCCGAGCATGAAAGCCTGGCTCTCAGCATCCTTCGTCCGCAGCGACATGCCCTGTTGGAGCGCATAATAAGTGCCTGCACATTGAGGCGGGTGGACGAGTTGGTCATTCTGGCTCACTCCTCACCGCTTGCACCGGAATGGAGGAGACGCACACCAGTAGGAGATCACTGGCTCGGCTTTGGCGAGCTCGTGCGCCCGCGCTAGGTATGGCGAGACCAGTTTCAGCTCCGTCGGAACGCTGGGTGGAGCGGCGCTCATAACGGCCGCGCGAGACGGCGGGAGACGACGGGAGGTCTTGCGAGTGGTAGCAGGCGAATGAAAAGAACGATCCAAGCGCAGCGGAGGTCTACAGAAGCGAGAATTGGTGAAGCAGCTGAAGCTGCTGAAGTGGACGAAGGAGAAGGTCGCGAAGAGAGGAGGACAAGGGTCGACAGCGCTCGACGACGCATCTTTCTGTCTGACAGATCTCATATTCACAGCTGAACAACTGTACAGAGGTTGGCAAGCGCGAGGGAACAACGATGCGGATGCCGATGCCTCACAAGTTTGCCTCCGCCCACTTCGAGAATGCGCGCCGGCTCTTGACCTTGTCGACGCTGAAAAGGAGCATCACAGCGTCAGATTCAAAAGCATCTGAAGCGAGAGGAAGGACACGCACTCCTCGATGGTGACCGCCTTGCACTCGCACCCGTGGTTGTAGCCGACTCGGTCCCTGCCATCCGGCTTCTTGTCCCGCTGATAAAAGTCCGGGCGCTTGAAGATGCCGACAACGCAGCTGCCGCCGAGACCGATGTTGTGCATGAGGGCGTACGGCGTCTTGCCCTCCTTCTCGAGCTCGCCAGGTCGGCAGCGAGGGTCTTGCATTGGGCCCGCCCAACCGCGAAGCTGCAATTCGTCAATGGGGTGAGCTAAATCGCGCAAGGAGGAGTAGGTGGCGTCACACTTGGTTGACGAGGTAGAAAGCCATGCCGAGTCCGGTCGCGCCGAGAGGGTGTCCCTTCGCGAGTAATCCGCCCGAAGCGTTGATAACCCACTTTCCGCCGTACGTGTTGTCACCTCGGTCAACAATCTCATGCGCCTTGCCAGGCGGGCTCAGGCCGAGCGCGTCGTAGGTCATGAGCTCGTTCGCGGCGAAGCAATCGTGCAGCTCGATAACCTGGACATCGTCGGGCGTAATCTTGGCCTTCGCGAACGCCTCCTTCGCGGCGATGCGGGTCATGTCCGACCCGGCGAGCTCGATAGCACTGCGGTCTTCGAAGAGACGCTGCGAGTCGGTCGTCATGGACATCGCGACGACTTCAATCGCCTGGTTCTCGAGTTTGTGCTTCTTGACGAACTCTTCCGAGCAGACGATAGCGCAGGCGGCGCCGTCCGACGTTGGGCAGCACATGGAGCTGCGCAAGGCGAGAGTAAGAAGTCAGCTCGAAAACGGCCAAGCTTTGCCAGCAGCGACACGCACCGGGTCAAGTACTTCGTCACTTTCTTGTCCTTGAGAACCTGCTCCGGCTCGAGAGCGTTGTGGAACTGGGCGTAAGGGTTGTTGACCGAGTGCTTGTGGCTCTTCGAGGCGATCTTGGCGCAGTGCTCCCACTTAGCGCCGTACTTCTGGCAGTACCTGGCCATCGCGAGGGGCAAGTCAGCTCGCCATTGACTTCGGAGGAGGAGACGGAGAGGACGCACTCCTCGCCGCCGGAACCGAAGATCTCAGCCGCCATCGGACCTCCCGTCAAGCATTCCATGTCGGCGAGGAGTCCGACGGTCTTGCTGAGCGGCGGGTCACGGTCGTCAAAGATCGTTTGGAGCGATCCGGGTGCCATCTGCGAGCACCAGTGGACGTCAGCTTGGAAGACGAAGACTTGGGCGTCGCCGCGAGATGCACCTTCTCGAAACCCAGCGCCATCACACAGTCGGAGATACCGTACTCGATAGCTTGGCGGGCGAGCCAGAGTGCGGAAGAACCGGTCGAGCAGCTGCGGACGAGCAGAAGGCTGTAAGCCGCGACGGAAGGAAGGCGACGAGCAATACTCGACGCACTTGTTGTTGACGTTAATGATAGGAATTGAGGTCATACCGAGCGCGTACAGTGCTCGTTGGCCGCAGGTCGAGTCTCTGCGTAACAGCCAAACGGGATTAGCGAGACAAGGGAAACCAAGGAGCAAGTGTCGAGACGGACCCGTAGACATAGCCGGCAAAGGCCTGCTGGATGTCGTCGTAATTGAGTCCAGCGTCAAGAAGAGCTTTGGTCGCTGCCTCGACAGCGAGTCTGCGATTGCGACTGTCAGCCGACCAAGACGTCGCGACGAAGCGAAAGAGCGCAGCCTACTCAGGGTAGTCGATGAGGTTGCGCGGCTTGGAGAACGCCGTCATTCCGACGCCTGCGATGAATACTTTGCGAGTCATGGTGTGTTAAGCGGTCGACAGCGGGTTGTCGAGGGCAAGCGGAGACGAGGAGATGAACAGGAGCGAGGAGCTGTTGAAGGGCGGTCGGGCGTCAGCAGGGCGTCCCAGGCGTTCTCAAACGTCGATTTGTGACGCACCAGAGCAGTTGAAGTCGCCTGTCAGTCGTGAGAGGGAGCAGCGCGAGGTCGAGGACTGCCCCACCTCGGGTCGAAGTCGCCGGAGAACGTGAACAAGTCCGTCCGCCGCTCCGTAAGGGAAATGCGCCAGCAACGTTACAAGCACAACAGCCCGGTACTGATTCCGCATAAGTGTCTGTTTCGAACGTCAAGGTCACCGTCTCGAGGGCCCGCCCGCGGTACCCAGAGTCGCGACCTTCCGCGCAATGCCGCCCTCGCCCACCAAACCGTCCGGCGGTCGTGGCGGACTGCTGCATCGTCGCTTGACGTCGCGAGGCGGACCATCGACGAGGGCAGCATCTCCTACAGTCGGATTCGCGCCTGTTGGCCCGACGAAGGCGTCGGGGGTCCCGAGGGCGAGCCAGAGGAAGCACAAGTTGGCGAGCGAGTAGAGTCGGTGCGCCGCGCGGATGCCGTAAAGTAAGGAGTATGCCGCAGGAATGATGAAGGCGAGGAGGGTGACCGTCGGCGAGTATCTGTATGCCGGGAAAGGTCAGCGAGAATCGGGTGAGAGAGACGTATGCGACGTACCGCCCGCCAGCACTGCGCTGCAGCATTTTGCCGCTGTGGAGCGCCTCGACATTCGCGAGGAAGCCGACGACCATAAGGACGTTGTGGTCGGACGAGAAAGGCGCGAGCCATCCGACGGCGAGGTTGCGGACCCACACGACGAGAATGAGGGCGTTGATCGGGAGGAGCGTCGCGAGGACGAAAAGAATTGAGAAGGCGTAGTGGTAGCGGTCCCATAGCCGCCTTGCTGCTGCCGCTGTGACGGCGGACGACGGTCCCGCTGGGGCTGAAGGTGTCGAGGCCGGTGCCGCTTCTTGCGCCAGGATGAGGCATCGAATTGTCGAGGAGAGGTGAACAAGCACAATGACGAGGTAGGCGAACTGATAGGGCGCGAAGAAGAGGACGAGGAGGAGCAGCACGATCATCGTGAGCACTCGCTGTAAAGGGAGCGTATCGGGAGTGTCCGCGAAGCTGTCGAGGGACAAATGGCATCAGCATTGGCGAGAAGACGAGGAGGACAGGCCACGCACGTCACGAAGGGCCGCAACCTAGCAGGACCTCGTGCTTGAAGCTGGCGAATACTCCAGGCAGCGCCGACAACGACGGCGGACAGCGCGACATATTCGACCACGACGACGCTCAGAATGGCAAAGGCGAGGAGAGGCATTAGCGGCGCCCAGAAGCTGCCTGAGTTGCCGAGCATGAGGTTGGCGAGCCAGCTCGGTGGAAGGGAGAGGTGAGAGTGCCGATGGTGAGCTGGTTCGACGGATGCGAGGTGGTCGCGCGAGGCCATGTGACCGCTCAAGGCGATTGACTGGATGTAAGAGAGGACGAACAGGCCGGCAAGGAGGAGAGGGAACATTCGCCGGGAGAAAGTTGAGAGGGCGGCGCCGAAGGTCGGGAAGGAAGCTGCCGCCGAGACAGTAGTGAGTACCGGATCAGCTTGTCACGGAGGCTAGAGCGACTCACCTCCACAGTTGTACTCCCGGATCTGCCTACCGAGGACGAGCATCGCAAACGCAAAAGGTACCGTGACCATCGCCATCCTGTACCTCACGACGAGCGCGCCAAGTGTGGCCCAGACGTCGACGCTGATCTCGAGGGCCAAGTCGGCCTTCTCCCCTGGTCCAGCTGGTCGCGCGCAGGTTGGGTCGAGGAAGAACTGGAGACGGGTACCGGAGGCGGAGAAAGGGGAAGAGGCTGGAGGCAGATAAGGGCCCGACGAGTGCGTGTAGAGCGAGGCGAGGCGGACATTCGGGAAGTACTTGGACTCGTGGACCATGTACGAGTATTGCCGAAGAAGGGGTGCGAAAAGGGAGGTGTGTTCTGTAGGCCGTGTCACAGTCAGCTCAGCTTTGTGACGGTAACGCAGCGCCGTACCTTGGCATTCGCTGCGGTAGACTCGAAGCTTGAGCGTGAGGATCGACGTGTCGAGGGCGGGAAGCCAGACCTCAGACAGCATCGCTGGAGTCGCCGGCAATGCTTCCAGCTTATAGCCGTTCAGTAGGAGATCTGCCGGTCACGGGAACGTCAGCGGGTATAAAGCTTGACGGCGAAGAAACGACGCACGCAGAGCTCCCTTCTCAACTACGTGCACGCTCTTCTCCGCATCTGCGAACTCCGCCAGCACCCACGGCGAATTACCCTCTTTGACAACGACTGCGATCGCTTCCTTCCCCCCTAGTTGCTGTGCGTCGAGCGAGACGAGTGAGATCGAGTCGTGCTCGCCCGGAGCCGGTAGGATGGGCGAGACACTCGAATGCGGTGAGGGGGGCAGAATCGCGACATGGCGAGGATAGAGAGCGATGCAAGAAGATTCGTCGGTCTCGTCAAGCGTGCTGCGACCTTCGTCGTTGTCGGGCTGTCGCCGCGTGCTCCCGCTCGCCTCGCACGCCCACACTTCGACGAGGTCGTCCTTACGGCGCCCGATAGATGCGGACGTCAGGAGAGAGAAGATGCGAGGGCCAGTGTAGGTTCTCGTCGGCGGGACGGGAAGGATGTAGGTCTTCCGACGGGCAACGACGTCGTCCGGCCGAACGACGAGCCTCTCCCCGATCTTCAGCTGCGTTCTGATCTGACCGCGCGCGACACCGTCCAGCGCAATTCTCCGCCCAGACGAATCCTCCTTTGGCGGGAGCTCGAGGCTACCGAGCCACCGCCTGCCGAGTTCTGCCACGCGATCCTCCCTGGACGAAACTCCCGCCGCGCGCCGAATGTCAACGATCGCCAACAGACCGTGCGCAACCGTCTGCATGAGTTGCTGACACCACAAGATGGCGAGGTGGTCGATCGGCGTCTGAACGCCCGGAATCGCCGTGGTGAAGACGGTGAATCCGTTCGAGCCGTCGGCAGGGAGGAGTGAAGCGAGCGAGACAGACTCGGATGCGATGGTGACGTCAGACAATCCGCCTGCGATCGATACGACGACGAGGTCGCGCAATTCTTCGTGAGGAGGGGCGCGGAAGCTGGCGACGGCTGGAGAAGGCGGTTCGATGGCGACGGAGCTCGATGTCGACATCGATAGTTCGTACGCGTCTCGCCAGTACGAATTGATCGCCCCGTAGACGCGGTCGACGCCTGCGTCGACGGTGACAGGCGGAACGACGTGGGGAGTTGCGAATGTGATGAGGGTCGAGATGGAATGAGACTGGTAGTTCGGGTTCAAGAAGGCCGCTCGAGCGACGACGCCGCCCATCGAATGGCCCACGACAATGACGGCAGTCGGATCAGGACGGCGATTCCGGCCTGTCGCTTCGTCTTCATGGTGGGCGTAGAGGCTGAGGATGTAACGGATGCAGTCGGCGGTGTACTCGGCCTGGTCGAGGAGTGTCTGGCCGTGAAAGGCGGAAAAATCGTCGTTGAAGTCGAGGGTAAAGAAGTCGAGGCTGGCTCCGCCTTCTCGCGTCCCTATTCCCTTCCTCGGTACGCCAGGCACCTCGAACCAGGCCCGACTGGCGGCGCTCGCCAAACTCCTGACCTGTCTGAAGCTTCCTGCGTTTCCTGGTACGAACAGGACGGGAGTGCCGGAGAGCTGAAGCTTCTGGCCACCGCGTCCATCCTCGACGAACGGATTGGCGTCCCACCCCGCCTCGCGGTACAGATACAGCCCCCAGGGCCCGTTCCCCAGCCTCGTAAACTCCCTCCCGAATCCAGAAAGATGCATGTAGGCCGGCGACATGAAGCTCATCCTGCACGAGCCAGCCCCTCCTCCTCGCGCATCCTCCGGCAACGACCCTGGAGGGTAGTGCGGCTGCGTTGCGACGTAAGAGCGGTATACGGCGAGGCATACGGCGAGACTGGCGAGCGAGAGGCCGACGAGGAACGTTGACAGTCGCGGGAAAGCCGTCCGTTGTGACGCTGCGGTCGTCGTCGGTGGTCGACTGCGCGCCATGGCGGGGGTCGCAGTGCAATCCTGAACCACAAACACTCCTTTACAAGTCTAGCGAGCACTTTCGGCGAGCGGTGTGAACGGCGGGAAGCCAACCGCGTCTTCATCGCTTCATCACTTGTACTCCAGGTCCACTTTTTGGTCGTGATGCTGGTCGGGAAAAGGCTGTACAGGGCTCTTTTGCGCGAGGCAAAGTTGCTGCCGGACAGCAGGCTCAGGTGCGCTCTCTCACACGACTTTCCAGACAGCCAAACTCACCCTCTTCTTCGACGACGCCAGCGAGCACTATACGGCCAAGGTTCGGACAGCTTTCCGCGAGGAGCAGGATCCAGAGTCGTGTGAGAGAGCGTTGCGGCGAATCAAGCGGGCGCAGAAGGTGGGTTGGCACGACTTTCTCCGCCTCGACTTCCACTGATGAAGCTTTTGCTCATCTACAGCTCCTCCGGCACCTGCAAGCTGCGAATGAGGGCTATCTCCATTCGATCACGAGGGCATACGAGACGGCATACGGCGTTCGGGGCAAAGTCAAGCATGCCATTCTCGAAGTTCGTCTCGTCTACCTTCGCCGCGCCGCTTGTCTCGGCTGACGCTCTACTGGCAGCCCTTCCTCGAGCCCGGGCGCAGGAAGAACACTTTCCCTCCAGCCCTCGCCGCCCTCGTGACCTCGTCCTTCGCTCATACCTCCCGTGCACCCAGTCCCGCCGACCTGCTCAAACCGCCTCTTCTGCCCGAACGCGCCGACCCGACCAGCGAACAAGCTCGACTGCTCGGCCCGCTGATACCTCAACGGATCAAGGCCATCAAGAGGCGGTTCTGGAACATGCAGACGGGCAAGATCTACGCGCCCGTCTCGATCAAGGTTTTGCAGGGGAAGGACGAGGTTGACGGCATGTACGAGGCGAGTCGGCTGCTGAAGAAGCACGCAGGGCTCAAGATCGCTCCCGACCATCTCATAAAAGGGTGGAAGCGGACTCGGGATCTCGAAACCAAATCTTCCTCGTCAGCGCTCAAGTTGCCGCCTCGACGGCTGCAGACGGCCGAGCAGCGGCAGAACCGACCTCCGCCTCTGCCCTCCGTCTCAACTCACCGTATCATTCCCGACGACGCCCGTCGCTCGCTCGTCCCGGCCTTCGACACGACGAAGTGGAAGCGTCCTCACGTTATCCGGCCGCGGCTTCTCCGGCGACGCGTCCAGGTCATGATGCAGAAGATGCCGACGCTCACGGTCAGGATATCGGGGCCAGAACACGACCAGATGGTCCAGAAGGCGCAGGAGGAGAAGCCGAAGCGGAAGGAGGCGACTTTCACGGTCCAGCTTTCCGACAAGGCGGCAGGCGAAAAGGGACGGTACCGGGAGATGACAGAGGAAGAGCGATGGTGGCTCGAGAAGGAGACTGTGCCGCCCCTCAAGGTCAAGGAGAAGGGCAAGAAGAAGTAGTTGTCGATGTATGCGCGGTGTTGACATCCCGAAGCCATCCTCGTCCGGATAAAATCGCTCCCTCTTTCGCTTTCGTCGCTTCGCTCTTGCTTCCGTACTTTGCTGCTACTATGCCTGTGCGCTACTTGCTTGTCGGCACCTTCAACACCAACCGCGTCTTCTCCCTCGCCTTCGACTCAGAAGTGGGGACGCTCAACGTCGCCGCGACGAATGCGGGTCAGGCGCCGCACAGTTGGCTCGCGCTGAACGTGCGTCGCCCAGTGCACTCTCCCGCATGGCGCGAAGAGCTCACGAACGCCAGCACGTCCGCAGAAATCGAAGGACCGGCTGTACGCGACCTCCTGGACAACCCCTCCGGGCCTCGCTTCCTACGAGATTGCTCGGAATGATGCCGGCGTGCCCGTCGTACGGCATCTGAACTCGGTCGAGACGGCCGCGCGGTCAGGCTATGTCTGCGTCTCCGACACGACGGCGTATTCAGCTGGAGGACCGACCGGCGAAGTCTTCCGGCTAAACTCAAAGACGGGCGCATTCGAGGAGAAGGTGCTGCAGAAGCTGGACTTTGTCGGCGAGGACCGCCAGCGAGACGACGGAGGTGTGATGGATTTTGGC
Source organism: Rhodotorula sp. S30-09 (assembly GCA_023628235.1). NCBI lineage: Eukaryota > Fungi > Basidiomycota > Microbotryomycetes > Sporidiobolales > Sporidiobolaceae > Rhodotorula > Rhodotorula sp. S30-09. The sequence continues at coordinate 81,264 of JAMALD010000010.1, forward strand.
GGCTTGCGGCACGGCAGTCATTCGTTCGACCTCTCACCCGACGGCAAGCTCGCCTACGTTGCCGATATGTGCGTCCAGTCTCCTTTCAATCCGGAATGAAGCGCCATTGACCCTCAGCTCACCTCCGACAGCGGACGAAACGCCGTCTTCGTCTTTCGGGTCTTGCCAGAAGACGGCACGCTCGTCCTGACCGACAAAAACATCGCGCCTCGCCCGACCGACGGTCCTCGACATGTCGCGCCACACCCGAACGGACGCTACGTCTACAGTTTGCAAGAACACACGAGTATGGTCGATGTCTTCGAGGTGGACGCCGAAGCTGGCAAGCTTTTGCACGCCAAGGGCGTGAAGATCATCCCCAGAGGTCCGTCTCGCTCAATCAGCCGCCCGCGATGACCACTCGCTAACGCTTTCGACCGCAGAACACTCGCCCTCGCTCTACTGGGCCGACGAAGTCCGAGTTTCACCTTCGCAGAAGTACCTCTACTGTTCGACTCGCGGACTCGAGCCTCAAACAAAAGGCTGGGTCGGTGTCTTCGCCCTCACGCCCGAAGGTCTGCCAGCCTCGGACGAGCCGCTCTGTCTTTGGGAAACGCCGACTTCAGGCGGATGGGCGAACGCGGTCGAGCCTGCGCCGCGAGCGTACAACAATGAGGAATGCGAGTTTGTGGCGCTGACGGATAGCGAGGAAGGGCTGGTCATAATCCTCGGTTGGGACGGGAAGGAGATGCGCGAGGTTGCGCGGACGAAGCTGGACGGCGGAGCAGGAGCCGCAACAGCAGTCTGGCTGTAGACTTGGTAGACAGTGTGACAGAGGCGCGTAATATGACAAGCGACGCTATCCATCTCCCTCCCCTCCTATTCAGTCATCGGCGAAAATCATCGCGAGATCCTCCGCCAGCTGCTTTTTGTTCTTGTCCTTGTTCTGACCGAGAGCGCCTTGAATGACTTTGGTCTTGCGCTCTTGAAGCTGTTCATCAACAAGAGGGTCAGTGAAGGAGGATGAAGCTGACGGGGGAGAGAACGCACCGCGATCATCTTGTCGTCGATGGAGCGATTTACGAGGAAGCGGGTGACGTGGACCTGCGATACCGGAAGCTCAGGCAGGCGCAGAAGACGCGCAGACAGAGCAAGCGCACCTGGCGAGTCTGGCCGAAGCGGTGGATGCGGTCAACGGCTTGGTTCTCGATTGCGGCGTTCCCTGCAAATGTTGCAGCGTCAGTCGAGGAGACAGAATGAAGGTGGACATGACGCAGACTCACACCAGGTGTCCATCAGGTAGACGTGGTCGGCGGCGATCTGAGGGGAGGAGCAAATCAGGCGATGATCGCGACGAGCACAAGCAGCAGACGCACAAGGTTCAATCCGACACCACCCGCCTTGAGCGACGCTAGGAGGATGACCGACTTGTCGGTCTTGGTGAACTTGCGGACGACCTTCTGTCGAACCGACTGCGACATGGCACCGTCGAGGCGGAGGTAGCTGCATGAGGATGAGACATCAGGATCTGCGAGCTGCGAGCGGAAGCTGCGAGAACAGGACCCACTTGAAGTTGTCCCGGTTCATGACTCGCTCAATCAGGTCGAGGAAGCCGGTGAACTGGCGCGGGATGGTTAGCGCTGCTTCGCGGCTCTGTACGGCCGAATCATACGGCGCACCTGTGAAAATACGACGGCCTTGAGATCGGGATCCTTCGCTTTTGCGGCTTTCAGCGAGTTGACGAGGGCGTCCAGCTTGGTCGACGAGCGGAAGTCGCCCTTGGACAGCATGACCGCCTTCTTGCCGCCGGCTCCGTCATCATCGTCATCGCTGTCCTCCAGTCGGCCAACGTCGTCGTCCTCGTCGTCGTCTGCGGCGGCACCGTTGCGGGGGGGCGGACTCGGCAAGTAATCGTCCGAAGCGTTTTGCTCGTCGTCCTGCCCCTCATCCGAACTGTCCGAGTCGAGGGTAATGGACGCGACGGGCGCCTTCCCTTTGTCCTTGGTGGCTTTCTGCGGGGAGGGCGGCTTGTCGTCTTCGTCGTCCGAGTCAAGTATCAGGACCTCTTTCGACGGCGACGAGCCTGGCGATGACGCCACAGTCTGTATCGAGTAGCCGTGCTTCTTCATCTTCTTCTGCGACACCGTCGGCTTGGTCCCGTTCGCCTTCTGGAGGTCCGCAATCTCGCGTTCGCTGAGCGGTCCGGAACCGCAAGCAGGGCAGCGAGCCTGCAGGTCGCAAGGTCAGCTCACGATAAAAATTAACCAGCGAGAGCGACGCACTCCTTCTCCAGCATCCTGGCAATCGACGAAGTGCTGCAAAACACAACCTTTGCAGCCGGAGTGTCCGCACCCCGGCAGCCAGACGGGCACTTCGACGGGCTATCCGTCGGGAAAGTCAGCAAGGTTCATCTGTCGAGCGAACGCACGCAGCGCACCTCCATGCATAGCATGCACTCCATTCCAGCCTCATTCACATCGCTCTCGTCCTTGACCTCAAGCAGCTCGACAATTGCATCCTGCGCCCCCGCCGCCAACCCTTGGCTCGCCGCTCCAGCCATGTACCGCTCGATCAACCGCTGAATTGACGTCTCCTCAAGCTCGCCAGCTTGTGCGATCGGGTCGTCGTCGATGGCCGTGCGGTTGAGGCCCTTCGCGCGCAGGTTCTCCTTGAGCCGCTTGAGGACGAGCGAAGGGTGGAGGACCGCTTGACGTAGCCGCATGAGAATCGAGAAGATGGCCGTGACATGCCTGGCAAAACGCGTAGCGTGGGTCAGCAGAGCTTTCGGAGGCGAAATCGTCACAACGCACTGCAGGACCGTTCCTTCCTCGGCGTATCCGAGGAACTTGGACTTGGCGTTCCTGTACAAGGCATCGTAGATATCGCGCTCGTCCTTCGTGAATTCGAGATGGACGACGTCGAGCTTCTTCTCCGGGAGGGCGACGATGGGGTTGCCGTCCTTGTCGCGCATCTTCTTCTCGCGGCGGAGGACTGGACGAACGAGTCAGCGAGCGATGCATCTCGACAACCGAGGGGACGTACGGATGCTCTCGAGGATGACCTGGATGACCTCGATGGCGCGTGGGTCCTTGTTCTGAAAAGGGACGGTGACGAAGGTCTTGAAGAAGGAGAAGTTCCCTGCGCAGGTCAAGAACGTCAGACGGTGCGGAGGAACAGTGGTTTCCTGGGACAAACCCCATGGCTCGAGCTGGATAAAATGCAGGAGAGAGTAGAGGTCTTCGAGGCGGCTGGCGAGCTCGGGCAGGTTAGCGAAGCGAGCGAGCTGGAAAGAAAATGCCGGACGAACTTGACGATCGGAGTACCGGTCAGTGCCCAGCGTCGCGCGCCTTTCAGCGCATAGCTGGCCTTGGCATTCAGCGTCGTCCGCGACTTGATGAGGTGCGCCTCGTCGAGGACTGGGACAGTCGAGTGTCAGGACCTCCTGGGCTCGCGTGTGACCGCGCAGCGCACCGATGCGGAACCAGTCGATCGCAAAGAGACCTCTCGGCTTCTTCTTCTTGCTCTTAGGCTTCTCCTCGTTCGCCTTGCCCTTCGCCTTGCCCTTTTTCGCCGCATCATCCGCGGCCTTCTCCTTGCTAGGCTGCGCAGGCGCGTCAAATCCGCTTTGCTTGAAGTCGGAACAGAGCGTGCCGTAACTGCGGACACAGGCAGGTACAGGCACGTCAGCGACAACGCCGAGAGCATTGGTACGAGAGGCGCGCCTCGTCACCACAACGTCCACACCGCCGTAAATCTCCTGCTGCAAGTCCGCCTCGCTCTCCCGCTTGTTCCCGTAATACATGAGCACGCGCAGCTCGCCGCCCTTGCTGCTGCGCTCGAGCTCGTCGCACCACTGGCTGATGAGCGTCATGGGCGCAACGACGAGCGTGGCGCGTGGCGTGCCCGACTTTAGGCGAGGGCGCTTCGACGACGAGCCGTTCGCAGTGGACGAGAGCGGCTGCGACTTGCGGAAAATGCCGCCACCAGCGAGACGAGATTGCGTCTGAATCGGCTTCGTCGTGGTCGACAAGTCGAGGTCCGAGTCGCTGTCGACGCATGCGACAGCTGAACCCGCTTCATCGTCGGTCGTTTGCGCCGCAGTCCAGGCGGTGTTCGTGTGGATGCTGCGAGGTGCAGAGAGAGCTTAATTCCTTACCCCCGTCGTCATCGAGGGTGGACGCACAGCGAAGCGACCATGATCGTCTTGCCGAGACCCATCTCGTCGGCGAGGATGCCGCCCCTACACTTCGTTGACGCCTTCGGAAATACCAGAGAAAGTTCGCCTTCGATAGTGTGCTGTGAATAGAAGGCCCGGGATACAAGAAGCGAGTGAGACGCACCCGAGTACGGATTGTAGTAGAAGCAACCCTTCTCGTCCTTGCTGCCGGGGAAGAGGTACTTCTCCCAGAGCGGGTGCATCGAGAGACTCTTGCGAGCTTGTTCTTCGCCCGTCTCCATGGCCGCCATCCAGCGCAGCGCTTGCTTCTGGTCTGCGAGTGGCGGCGCCGTAAGCGCAAATGGTTACGTGCTAGGGCAATACTCACAAGGTCGCAGCGTGAGGGTAAAGGTATCCGGTGGATCTCGCTCCGGCAAACTCGCGTCGTTCTTGATCGCCTTCGAGTCTGCGGAAGACGAGCGCGTCAGCGAGAGTACCATTGTCTGTTAGTGCACACGTACACACGAGGTTGAGCTGGATCTCGTTGAGCTCGTCTTCCTCCTCCTCGTCATCGACACCAGTCCGCTTCTCCATCTTGTCCAGCATGGCGCGCTTGCTCTGCGTACCGGTCGGCATATTGTCGTCCTCGATGTATGGGTGCAAGTCGGCCTTGTCGAACAGCGTGTTGAGCGCCTTCTTGCGCTCGCGAAGCAGCTTCTCGCGGTCCGTCTCCTTCAGGTCGTCGAGGAAGCCTGTCTTGCCCGCCGTGTTGGTCATTTGAGAGATCGGTTCGGATGCCGAGGTGTTTGGATCGACGAAGGCGCTGCGTGCGAGGGAGATGGAGAGGGAAAGCTGTATGTCGTCGCCTGTGATGGGCATGATCAGGGAAGGCGACAAGTCGAAGCGGGTTGTGCACACACCTGAACGGAACTTTTCCGGGCAAGCGACGCAGTAGCCCGTGACGCGCAACAAGTCGTGGTCGAGCAGCTTGGCGAGCCACGCTGCGTCCTCGCGAACGATCCTGCCGACCTCGATTCCTTTCTCGTTGCGAAACCTGCGAAAGAGCCGGTCAGCAGGATGGTCCTTCGCTCCTCTCGCGCAACGCACCCCACGACATCATGCTCGAGTTTCTTCTTCGATGCAGATGACTTCTTGGCCGCCGCGTTTGTCGGATTCGACGGTTTCGAACGGTTCAAGGTGATGGCCTCGCCGGGTCGCAACTTGACAAAGGTCGACGAGCTCGCCAGCGCAAAGCCAGACACAAAGACATCTGTTTGCATAAGTTGTCAGCCTCGATGCGGCCAAATGAACGACAGCGATGCGCGCACCTCCAAAGTACCGAGCATCCCAGTCCGTCTCGCGGTTCCTACCAGCGTTCCTAGCCAGCGGTGCGTCCTCTCCGGCCTTGTCCTTGACCTCTCTCGAGGGCCCAGCGACTGGCGCCCGCGCCTCGTCGTCCGATTCGATGTGGACCGTGTCGACTCGTCCCGAGACGTCGTCGTCCGAGTCGTCGTCCGCAAAGAAGCGCGCCTTCTTCTTGGGCGGCTCATCCGGTTCCGAGTCTGAGCTTGTACGGAACAGCGCCGTGTCTGCCATCCCTAGCGCGAGCGAGTGAGCGGTGTGAGCGAGTTCTCCAAGTTGACATCTCTCGAGAGGTTGACCCGCGACTGTTCATGTCACATGCTGCACGATGGAGCTCGACGTGTTGACAGCCTGGCAGAACGCTACAGAGCAGCTGACAGGGAACATCGGACAGCTCGAGCGCGTTGCAGAGGTGCGCCCGCACGCATCGCCCAACTTCATCAGGACACTCGGTTTACGGCGGCTTTATCTCATTGACAGGCCTGGCATGTTGCGTGTGATGAGCTGGAGCCTCTGGTACTGTGGACCGCAGGCCCTGGTACGCGCTTTGAGCCATCCAAGCGCCTCGTGGAGGCGGCGCAGGTGTTGCATGATGCTGGGTTGGCAGGCCAGCTGATCGACCACTACCTGGGTGCGTTCAGAGCTGCTCCCTCCACAAGAAGGAACTCCTGTTGATCAGACGCTTCCACAGACGCGGTGCGGCGGTCCTTCGACTCCGTACGGGCAGAAGTCGACAACTCGCTGGATCGCTTCGAGGTGCGCGCCTTCGTCTCGCGACCCTGTTGCGTCCATCGATCGCTTATTGCAATCCTTACAGGCTTCCCCACCGGAAGACGGCTTCGACATCATGGCTGCCTTGCTTCACAGCATCGGATTGCGAATCCTGCGGTGGCAGCAACCCGTCTCGACCTTATGGACGTGCGTTGCTGGTTTTGCGGACTGATTAAGGATGCCACTGACGCTTCGGACTCCGCAGCGGATCCTCGTCGAGTTTGTCAGCCTTTCGCAAGACCTTTCTCTCGTCCCTCTACTTCGTTCTCCCTCCTCGATTCGCCCCCGCCCTTCAGTCCTTCCTTCAAACCATCCTCACATTCGAGCATCCGACTCAAGCAACTTCCGATGTACACTCCCGCGCCATGCCGACCCTGATCACCCTGCTCGACCGATACGACCCTCTCCTTTTCGCGCTCATCTACGAAGAGATCGAGTCGCGAGTCCAACGCGAATGCCGGGGCGTGTACAGCGAGAAGAGGCTCGAAGGAATGTTGCAGTGGCTGAACGGAGCGGGCAAGAAAGGCGAGGCGGGCGGCGTGATGGGCTGGGTGAGCGGGATCTACGGGAGTGCGGGCGAAGACGGGAACGAGGAGGCGCGCAAGTTCCTCAAGCCTACCTTCAGTAGGTTCGAGTACCACGTTCACAAGATGCTCTGCCAGCTGAGGTGAGCTTATCCACCTTACGAAGCGAGTCCGCGACTGACCCATTGCTGGCAGAATTTCCGAGCTGTTCGATATAATCCTTGCCTATCCCGCTTCAAAAGCAGCGCTGGAGGACCTGAAGGTGTGTCACACGAAAGCACCCAAAGAGCTGCAGCTGACGAACGCCTCGCCAGACCTGCCTCTACAAGACGGACCAGCGCGGCCTTCTCGTCTCACGCCTGCGGGAACAGGTTGGGCTACGGCTCCTCCAGCCCGGTTCCGACACGAAGGAGATCATCACGACCTACATTGCAGCCATCCGATGCCTGCGAATTGTTGACCCGCCGGGCGTCTTGCTCAGTCGCGTTGCTGACCCAATTCGTAAATATCTGCGGTGCATCCTCACGGTCTTCCTTTCATAAGCGCACAACTGACGATCTTACTGTAGCGCTCGCTCGGACACGATCCGCTGCATCGTCTCGTCGCTCATCGAGGAGGGCAACCCGCTGTTCGAGGAGCTTGTCAGCACCGATGCGAAGCTCGTCAGCGATTCGAGGGACGAGGCGGAGAGCTACAACGACCCCAAGTGGACGCCTGATCCCGTCGACGCGCCAGCTGGTGCGCCGTCGACACTCTCATCTGCACTTACAGCCTGCTGACGGTTTCGGCGCAGACTTCCGCAAGTCGAAGGGCGCCGATGTCATCCAGCTTCTTGTCAGCATCTACGACACTAAAGACGTCTTCATCAAGGAGCTGCAGGTCCTGCTCGCCCAGCGGCTACTCGCCATCCAGGATTACGCTTTCGAGCGAGAGGTGCGTCGTCTCCGGCTGCCCCTCGTCTGCTGGCGCTGATCTTTCGCATCGCAGGTGAAGAACCTCACTACGCTGAAGTCCCGATTCGGCGAACAGGCGCTGCAGGGATGCGATGTCATGCTAAAGGATCTGCAGGACTCGCAGCGTGTTGATGAGCGAGTACACGAGCAGATTCCGGTGCGTTCTTCTTGCACCCCATTCGTCGCCTGCGCTGACAAGAATCCCCATAAGGACGTTCCCTTGCACGCAACGATCGTCTCGCGCCTCTTCTGGCCGTCTTTCCAACCAGCGCCGCTGAAGCTACCCGGTCAACTCGGCCGGCAAGTCTCGCTCCTTCGCTAACTGCGACAACACGCTCACGCTCGCTTGTTCAGCGCCCAAGCATCGTACGACCGCTCCTTCGCCACGCTGAAGGGCGACAAGAAGCTGCGATGGCTTCCTCAGTTAGGCAGCGTCAATCTCGCCGTCGAATTGAAAGACCGCACGATCACCGTCGATGCCACGCCGCTACAAGCGGCAGTACTCGAGTTGTTCGACAAGCAAGGTGCGCCGCCGTTTCGCAGATTCAGGGCGACAAGCTGACCCACCCTTCGCAGACACCTGGACTTCCTATGCGCTCCAGGCAGAGCTTCGAGTGGCCGACCTCGGGACGGTTCGGAATGCCCTGTACTTCTGGAGCAACCTCAGCGTCGTGGCCAGCATGCCGGATGACGTATGGCGGCTTGTGGAGGAGCAAGGCGGCGAGGCGGAGACGACGGCAGCTACCGTCGCTCACGGTCAGTTTCACTTCATTCGCTTTACCTCTTAACCACCCTGACGTATTGGCCGTGGAGCAGTTGTCGAGGAGGAGAAGGCCGCCGTCCAGAGCGTCGAGTCTCAGCGGATCGAGGAGGTGAGTCGTTTCGTTGTCGTTGCAGCATTTGTAGTATTCACGTCTCCTCTTCACAGATGCGTGTCTTCTGGCAGTATATCCAGGGCATGGTGTGTAGCGTCCGCCGTTTAGGAATATCGCATGCTGACGATCTGGCCGGCAGCTCACCAACCTCGGCGCATTGCCGCTTTCGAGGATTCACTCGACTCTCAACATGCTCGCGCCGGGCTACAAGGGCAAGACGACGGACGAGCTGACGGCGCTGCTGGATCAGGTCATGGCGGAGGGCCTTGTACAGAAGACAGCAAGCGGGTCGTGGAAGATTGTCAAGTAATTGCGTCGTACCGCCTTGTCTGTTGTAATTAGTTCGCTCTCGTTCGTCAAGCGGCATGGACAAAGTCGAGTTGCCGAGTCTGCCCGGCTACAGCTCACCACCCACATTGCGCCGGATGAGCGGGAAGTACCGCAACTCTTTCAGCCCTTCCCACTGCCGTGTTTCCCATGCCTCAAGCACCACAAACGCCGCGTCCTCAGCAGCCCGTTGATATATCATCGCTGGCTCCTTGACGCCGTGAATCAGCCATGTCGGGATGGCCTTCCCCGCTCCGCCTGCGAATCCCGCCACGACTTTCTCAGGGTCTCTCCCGCTCAACGTGCTCCAGCCGTCTAGTCCCAACCACAGCGTCATCCAAGCGAGCGCTATCGCCAACCCCAGACTTGCCCCCGCGATAACCTGCGCCTTGGTGTGGTGGCCAAGGCGAACGCGGCTCCAGCAGACGCTCGCCGTTCCCGCGAGGAAGAACAGGGCGAGCGAGATGCGGGTGACCCGCTGGCCCCACTCGCCGGCCAAGTTTCGCCAGAAGGAGCTCTGCGCAGCGCCGGGACCGAGAGTTGCGGCGAGGGTGGAGATGCGGTTCCAAAAGGGGAGGAGGGAGGTGACGCGCGGATGGAGCGGGAGTAAGAGGGAGGAGAGGGAGAGGTAGGTGCCGAAGAAGGCGATGGAGGAAGAGTGCGTCGAGGGCATGCCGTACGTCTTCTCGTACTTCTTCGCGCCAACCGGTCGAGGTTGTCGAATGAAGCGCTTCAAAATCTTGGCTGCGGCGAAGATAGAGTCAGTACGGCATGTTCTGTGACGCACAAGGCGAGAAAGCGAACCGGTAAAAGCAGCGACAAGTGTCCCCGCGCCAAAGTATAGCGAATGTGCAGTCCGAATGCGCAGGATGAAATACGCCGTGAGCGTCGTCACGACAAATTGCGTGTTTTGCAGCGTGTACAGCCACACTTGGCGGATCATGGCGAGCCTGGCGAACACTGGAGCGGGCGAGGTTGCGGAAGTAGCAGTTCGCTTGTCGTTGCTCAATCGACGGAGTTGGCTTGCAGGACAGCTATATCCGTACGAAGAAGAGGGTCTCGTCAGTGTTTGTGTCCAGTTGGCACAGCAGTGCTTGTTGAAATACCCACCTCAATGATGCGGAACGAGGAATGGGACAAGAGAGGACAGACGGGGCCGGTTCGCGGGGGTCAGAACGCAATAATCAGACTATCCCGAGCAATCGAACAAGACAGCAGCCCCCGCAAGCGGTGTGACAGCGAGAGGTTCGAGGACAATCTTGGCGAGGAAGCGCTCTTTCGCCTTGACGACTCGCTGCTTCTAGCTGGTTCGGCCCTTCCGAGTATGCAGCGGATACCAACGCTCTTTCTCCTCGCCCCGCGACTGGCCGCATCCCCTCACACCCGATCCGTCTCCCTCTCTGCTTTTCATCAGTCGAAGTCCGCCAACCGCTCACGAGGCTCGACGGACCCGGCCGCGACGGCCACGACAGTTCCTGGGCAAGCTGGTACGGATATTGGGCACGCGAAAGGTGGAGGGAAGAAGGCGGCGAAGGCAGCGGAAGAAGGCCTGAAGGAGGTCACCCCAGAGGCTATCGAGGCAGAGATGTTGGCGAGTCAGTTGTCGTTGCGGAATAAGGTGCAGGGAGAGCGGAAGAACGTGGTCGTGACGGATGCAGCGCGGGGCGAATTTTCCGGCGGGGAGAAGGATCAATACGGTGCGTGCGCCTGTTGTCATGTTACTTCCCGTTGCGCTGACAGATGAGCACGTCCAACAGGACCCGAGGAGGTCATCTACACGGCGACACCGTCCTACAACCCCGCTTTGATGGTCGGAGTTGCCTTCACGATGGGCGTCTTCTGCCTCACGCTCGCCGACCTCGCTCGTGTCGGCATCGTCCGCCCCGACGCAGAAACCGGCGAGTTCACCAACGCACCGGCGTGGCAGCGGTACACTTTCGCGACCGGAGCAGGCGCGATCGGAGTTGCTGTCCTCTTCGCCGGTGTCGTTGCACCGACCAGGCGAGTCTTGACTGGCGAGTCCCTTCGTGCGTCTGCTAACTCATTGATTCTACAGGCACGTCACGAAGATCACGCTGCGACGACCACCTGCGGCCTCCAAGTCCGCTCTCGCCTTCCCGCCCAACTCGCACCTCTGCATCTACCACATCTACTCGCCTATCACGCAGCAATGGTTCGGTCGAGCGCCTCGGACTGTACCTATCGCCAAGTGCCACCTTCTCGGCGCCATCTCGGCCTCGCCTAAGCCTTATCACCCGAAGATTAAGCCTGTCCCACACAAAGAAGGCGTACGTCTGCCTCAGCTTCAACGTCGCATGTGTCTACCCGCCTTACATGCTCTTCTACAACAGTCTCTTCGTGGCTACTTCGCCAAGCTCCGCAACAGGTTCGTCCCGGACGACAACACGCCGATGCCGTCTGCGGTCAAGAAGAAGTACTCACACGCGCCACTTATGGTCGAGGGCGATTGGCAGAGCTACTCGCTCCAGATCAAGCGAGCACCGAAGCCATTCGACTCCACCGGCGCCTGGTGCAAGAACTGGGACGCGTTCGAACGGGCGTTGTTGGGTGTCGACGAGGCCAAGTGGTCGGGTCTTCGGAAGTAAGGGCGCAGGCGTCGTTGTTCTTTCGCATCTCTGCATCGCATCGTTAGACTCTATCGTGGTTCCCGGCTGGTCTCCGTCGCTTGTCCTCCTCGCACTTTTTCTTCCTACGTCGATTGCGTCCGCCTGCGGGCCTCCGTTGACGGGCCTTCGCGTGCATTATCCCGCCATCGTTTGCGGGGAACAGCAAGCGCGGCACTCCGTCGTGAGTATGGCCGAACGCCCTTGACCCAACACCTCTTCGCTCCCCGTCGTCGCTGCGTCCCCACCCACGCTCGTTCCGGTGCTCGCTCGACAGGCCCTACGCCGCCAGACGGGCCACAGGAGACTTTTTCGCGGCTCGCTGGCGCTCCGGGCGCTGTGGGATGGCCTTCATCTTTCGCGGCTACTGTGCGTTCGCTTCCCATGCCCGCGCTTCCCGCTCGAGTGATAGGCCTGCCAACTGTCGTAAAATAATCAGCGACCATCTTGCGCTTCACGAGCGTATTCTCGCGACTTGGGACGCGCGCTGACCTTCTGCCTCGCCTTCCGCAGTGCGGCTGCTTCAGCGATGGACGCTCCCCACTCAGATGGCGACGGCCAGTGTAACAGCTGGGACGGGTGACTTGATCTGGCAGAAGGGCTTCGAGAAGAAGGAATGGTCGGAAGTCGAGGTTCGTACTTGCTCTCCGCCCCAGCTTCCCGCTCAAAAGGCTGACCGCACGCGTTCCCTGGCAGTTTTACAAGACGAGGCGGCTCATGATGTACGGCGGACTGATCTTTGCGCCTATCGCGGTGCGCTCCCTTACTCCCTCCGTCTGCGCCACCGCTGACCCTGTGTCTCCGCGCAGAACCGATGGCACTGGATCCTCAGCAACATCAACCTGCGCCATAAGGTCACGAGTGAGTCGTTATCCTCCCTGCATCGACCAAACGGAGCTGCGATGAGAGACTGGGGACCGCTGTTACCGTTTTTGACGGAACGCACCATGTCGAATCATCCACGTTCGCGGGGCTCCTTTCGTCGACGTTGTGGACGTGTGGAACTGTGGACGTCTGGCACCGTTCGAGCTGCGCTGACCCCTGCCGCGCAAAGCCGTCCTCGCACGAACAGCTACCGATTTGACCTTCTTCTCTCCCTTCGCGACCTGTCTCTTTTACGTTTCTCAAGGCGCCATGGAGGGCCGACCACTGCGCACAGAGGTCACCGACCCGTCGACGGAGGGCATCTACGAGCGGCTTGAGGACCGACTGTTCCCGACCGTCCTCAAGCAATGGGCGGTCTTCGGTCCGGCTAACCTGATCAACCTCTCCGTGGTCCCGCTCTATGCTCGCCCGCCTTTCATGAACTTTGTCAGCATCGGCTGGAACACCTTCTTGGCGAGCGCACAAAACCGCGGCGGGATCCCTCCGCCCAACCACGTCCTTTCGCGCGAGATGCAGATCTCTGTTGCGGCTGCCGAGGTTATGGAGTGAAGGGTGCGGAGGTGGCGCCTATCATACACACACAGACACTCACACACTCCCTCATGGTTCGTAGTCACTATAGACTCTCGCCCTTTCGTTATACTCGCTGTCGCATATTCTCCTGCATCGTTGCATTGTCCCAATCTCTCTCTCTGGCTTCTTCTTGAGCAGGAGCGGGGCGCAAATAAGTTGATTGCGCAACGAGAGCTGCAAGACAATGCGTCTGCGCTGTAAGACCGAAGGGATGAAGTGGTATATCTGCAGCTTCCAGGGTGACAGGACCGGCCGGCGGTATACGAGGGAAATGTATGAGAGGAAGAGTGTCTGTTGTGGTGAGCAGCTCAAGCGCGAGGCGCGAAGCCGACGGAGTTGAGGCCAAAGTTGAAGACGGTGTAGACGGAGCGGAGGAAGACGTCGCCAATGATCTGCGGGACGAGCGAGGTGAGTAAGAGGGTACGTCCACGCCCTCAGAGATGCGCACTCACCCAGGCGTCGACGCCAACGTCCTGCCCGACGATGGCTGCGACGCAGTAGCGACTCTGTGGACGAGAGCGCCGTCAGCTTCAAAAAGAACTTGCAGAGAGTAGCGAGCTAGACTCACGCCTTCTGCAGTCAGACCGAGGTTCAGGTCTGCAAGTGAAGGGAGAGACCGTCAGCCTCGCTTTTGCGAGCGAGAGGAAGGTCGCGTACGCACATTCTGATGGGACCGAGTACTTGACGCCACCGAACTCGAAGTCTGCGGTCCACGACTGAGAGCAGGGATACATGTAGTAGCCCTCCCTGAAGCGGCGGGCGTGCGGGACCTTCTCGAAGAAGTGGGCGACATCGGTGCGGGGGCCGATGATGAGAGTTGTGCCGGTGTCGATGATCATGTTCTTGAGGAGGGCAGTCGGGACGCCGTTGGCGTAAGCGGTGCCGAGGACCATCCAGTAGCCCGGTTGGATGACGGGGGTGTAGACCACGAGTCCCGAGTGCTTGGAGTCGTCGACGCCGCCGAGGTAGAGCTCGCCGTCGTTGGCATCGCCGAAAGCGAACGAGAAGAGGTTTTGCTTGACGCCGCCCTGCTCGTACAAGTTCTGGAAGAACGGCTGCTGACCGATGTTCGAGAGGGACTCGAACGCCATGCCCATGATGCCGTCGACGGGGGTGCCCTCGAAGCTTGCGCCCATGCCAGACACGGGGCTGAACGCCTGGCCCTTCGCGGCGAGTCCTGCGACGGAGACCGTGTCCTTGTAGACCGGTCCGATCACGTTCGAACCGTCGCCGTACGAGATGACGAGCGTCTGATTCGTTGGCGTCGCCGTCGACGACTTGGATGGGTCGAAGGTGTCGTATCCTTGGACGGACTGGCCTGGGACCCACAGGTCGGCGGAACCAGTGTCGAAATCGATCGTGAAGGACGTCGGCGGCGTGCCAATCTCGATGGGTCCGCCCCAGAGAGACCCGTCTTGGTAGTTAGTTAAGATGTCCTGCTGGCGCTTGTCGATGCCGAGGAGCGTGTTGAGCGGCGCAAGGGCGTTCTTGGCCCACGCTTCGTACGCCTTCAGCTTGAAGCCAGGAAGCTTCTTGCCCGTCCGGCGGTAGATGCGCGAGCATCCCGAGGTGTATTTGTCCTTGGCGAAGGTGAGAGCGTTCATGAGATTCGACAGGTCGACGACGCCGTTGTCCTTGCGCAACTTGCGAGTCGATATCGTCTCCTTCTTCAAGAGAGGGATCCTGATACCGCTCGCGGCACTGTCCGACGAGCGCATCTTGCGACCGGCGTAGATCTCCTTCGCTGCGACGCTCGAGGAGGAGGCGCGAGCATGGATGGAGCGCTTCTCAAGGCGGTTGTGAGGGGTCGAGGCGGCGACCGAGCCCAGTGAGGAGAGAGCGACGACGGCGGCGACAGCGCCAGGATAAGAGACCAGCATGACAGACAGCAGGCAGACAGGTGATGGAAAGGAGAGCAAAGAGCCAAGCCGAGCCTGCACAACATCGTTGCACGTTGAACGAAGAGCCCGACGTTCGCGAAGCGGCGTGTTGCGCTAGGAGGACGAGCGTCGCGGGGTCCAGGACTGCGGAAGATGCCTCAAGGTTCCGGTGCTGGAGCGAACGAGACCACCGCCGCGGCGTCGGCGGGAGGTGCGTCGGCGTGAGGGAACTGCAAGGCGGAGAAGGGAGGAGGCGGATGCGAGCAGGGGGGAGGGCGGGATGACCTGGGGTACATCAGGCTGTATGAGGCAGCAGTCTCTGTGCGACAGACATCACACTCGTTGCTAGCTCTCGGGGCGCAGAGAAAAGCGGCAAGAAGGAAGAGATGCAGGTGGAAGAGAGGAGAGCGCCGCTCCCTGGCTGCAAGGAGACGAAGACTCCCCAGTGTAGCCCCGCCCTCTATCAATGCGGCACCCGCAAAGCGCATAGGGACGGCGAAGAGGTGATTGAACGCGACGTAGCTGCAAAAGTGGCATCTTGGCGTCGGAACGAGGACACCGTCGCCTTACGTCGCCACCTTGAGCGCTACCTGGCTCGTGACCAGTCTATCCAGCACCTGCAATGCCTCTCGTGACCCTGGCTTCAAGTCCTTGACTGCCAGGTCTTGATTGAGCTTATAGACCTGCTCGATGAAGCGCGAGAGGTCAGTTGGTCCACGATGACGAGCGGCCTAGGCGAGCCACGCACCTTCCTGAACGCCTTCTCGTCCGTCGCGCCGTCGGGTAACCGCCCCAGCTCGTCCAGACTCCGCAGCTCGCCCTCAACTATCGCCTCCATTCTCCGCAGGACCCCTTCGTTCGCCTGTCTTGCTTCGTCTTCTTCTGATAACAGGGGTGCGATGTGTACGAGAGCGAGGTGGGAGGTGGATGGAGACAGGCCAAAATGTTTGAGCGAGTCGGAGATCTGCAAAGAGGAGGATCAGCTTACGAGAAGGAGGGGGAACGGCGAGAACGACGAGAGCGCACGTTACTGCCCGGCTCTAACATCCACAACACTTCCGAATGGGGCGTCTTCGTCTTCAATGTATTGTCTGCTCGAGCGAGAAGAGTCTGCTGGACTGCCGTGAGGAGGTGAAGTCGGGAGGTGAGCTGGTGGACAGAGAGGTCAGGTGCGCTCCTCCACACGACGCGTGAGCCTTAGGAGAGAGGTACTGACCATCTTGGCATCTACGAAAGCAAAGTCCACCGCCGCCCTCTCCCGCTCTCCCTCCTCATCAGCTGGGAGTTGCGATGCGGCGACAAGTCGTTGTCGTAGCTGTGCGGCGTTGCGAACGGACCAAAGAGCGAGGTGTACGGTCTGGCCGGCGTGTACCAGCGGGTATGACTCCATAATATCGAGGACGAACGGGTGTGAGGAGAAGCAGAGCGAGGCAGTGCAAGAACCCTCTCGAGCCCGTATACTCTGCTTCTGAACCTCAAAGCGCCACAAGCAAGCTTCTGAGAAGGTAGAATGCACCTATGTACTCAACGCGACTCGCCTACGCCTCCTCCTTGATACTTCCCCTCCTGGCCTTCTTCTCCAAATTCCGCATCTCCCTCTCAAATTCGTCGTCATCGTCCTCCGCATAGCTCTTGACGCGGCTCTTAGCGCGCGAGGAACCTCGTCTGCCGCCGCCAAGGGCGCGGTAGGCGGGTTCGGGGGAGCCGGCGAGAGAGGATCGGCTGGGAGAGGGAGAAGCGCCGGCGGGCGTGGAGATGGCGGTTGCGGACTTGGAGCGCGCTCCGCCTGCGTCAGAAGCTCAGTCAGACGTACTTCGCCTTGGCTGTAACAGGATGCAAGCGAGAGCGAAGACTCGAAAGACGCGGACGCACCTCGCTTGACAGGCGCCGTCTTCCCCGCCGATCCAACCTTAGCCTTCTTCTGCCCCAGCGCCTCCTTCGGCGTCCCGCCTCTCTTCGTCCCCGCGAGCCCAGACGCACCAGGCGTGCCGACGTTGCTACCTGTGCGCGAGAGGGTGGCGGAGTCTTCGTCGGGCGGCGGGGAGGCTTGCAGGGCAGGCGAAGGGGCGATGGAGTGCGTGGGTGGGATGTAGAGAATGTGAGTGCGGTGAGGAACTGCGTTGATCTGTGCTCAAGAATGAGGAGGGTTAGGTCCGCTCCACCAGCTGGCCGTACCGGAGCATGCGACTCGACATGAACGCACCATCTGCCTCCACCAATCTTCAAGCTTGCTGTCCTTCGGCCGTCCATTCCTCGAAGCGCGGAACAAGCAGTCCCTCGCGTAATCCGTGCAATGCTCGACAACCACATCCACCGGGATCGGCGCGTCGAAGTCCGTCATAGGCTGGTACATCGCCCTGTGCTTGCCCTTGGCCGAGTGAGGCGGGAAGCGTTCGGCGGGGAAGATGAAAAAGGAGATGAGGACGTCTTGCCGGCCTGGAATGGCGGGCATGCCGGGTGGTGGAGGGAGAGCCGTGTAGAGGTAGTGCGCAGGGATGAGGTACTGCTCGCCCGGGACCTCGTGGAACTCAATTACGAGGCTTGGGTGTGCGGGCGCGGGAGGGGAGCCGGTCGAGTTGCCTGCCGCTGGTTGGGAGGGTGCAGATGCAGCTGCCGTTGCCGCTTCATCTTCCTGCCTAAGCTGCTCGATCAACCTCGCGAGTCCGCTCAGCTCGTCCGAAGACGCCTGACCTGACGCTGCCTTGCGCAAGATATCCGCCAAACCCGGGTCCGTCTGCGAAGCAGCGTTCAAGCGGGCGATGAGCGCGGGCGTGATCGCAGCCGGGTTGAGAGTCGCCTGCTGCATCGTTGGAGTCGACGCAGACGACGGCGACCAGTCACACAGGTACAATTTGGTCTCGAAGAAGGCGTGCGGGCCGACCGAGACGGTCGAGGTTGCGAAGTGTTTGAGCAAGTGACGTGTCTGCGACGGTGAGGGGGATTGGGCACGTCCGCTTACGCTGCGAAAGAGGGTGAAAGTGTCGCGGAGGAGGGTTTGGCGGCTTTGGTGGAGCGAGTCGACGATCGAGAGAGCAGGAGGAGGCGGAGGAAGTGGGAGGGCGTACGGCGGCGCGGCCATCATCTGCGGTTGGGTAAGAGTATCAATATTGTCCCCGCGCCGAGTCAACGTCGTCTGCCAGCCTCGCAAGCGCTTATTGCGTCCCCAAGTTATCCTCCGCCCGCAGACTGATGAAGAGCTGGCGGCGTCGCAACAGCACGGTGAACCGTCAGAGTGCGCAAGCAGGGCCCAGAGTACGATTGAGGCGCTGGCCTCTTCGTCAGTCCACGGCTGCACCTGTGTCGCCGTCCAGTCCGCGCACGACGTCCCCGTCCTCCTCATGCGCATGCAGCACGCCCCAGCGCTCCTTCTTCGCCGTCCGAAGCCAGATATGAAAAGCAGACCTACCGACTGAGCCATGGCAGTCGCGTAGTCGCCTAGTTGCGAGATTGAGCGGGTCGAGGACACAGTGGGAGAGCGGAGAGCTGGTCTCAGCACGTGCAACGAATTGCCCGTTGCGACGCCACGCAACCATCGTCTGTTGCCCTCTCGCTTACGTTCCCCGAGCTCGCTGCTCAGCTCATATTGTTTGCGATGGCCGCAGGAGATTGGGCCAAGGTCGGTCTCGGTGTGCGTCCAACTCCCGCGTCTTCGCGTTCCCTCGTCGCTGACCTCCTCGCCACACATGCAGTTCGCACCCTCACTCGCATCGTCATCTTCGGGCCGCACGGCTTCGAAAGCGTCGCAGAGCAAGGCGGCGACTCGTCGACCACCTCCCGCTAGCGCTTCGCGCGCGAGCCAGCAGCGTCTGTTTCCTCTTTCCAAGGCTGCACTCGTTACTCCTCGCGACTCTCCCGCGTCGATACCCAGTCAGGCGAAAGCGAAGCAAGCGAAGTTGGCTTTCGGTGGGAACGCATCAGACAGGAGTGGAAGAAGGGCGCTTGCGGAGAAGAGTACCAACAGGTCGGACGAGTCGCTTAGTGGACACGCGCAGGGGAAGGGGAAGGGTCGTGCCCGAGAAGACGAAGACAAATACGAGGACGACGGTGTGCAGGAGGCGCAGCAGGAGGAGAAGCCTGGCGTCCTCTGCCGCTTCAAATTCGGCGCCGGACGAACCAAATCCATCCCGGCCGTCGCCTCCCGCTCAACTCCCTATCACGGCCGGACAATCCTCCGACCCGCCCAGCCTCGCCGGGGCATAACAATTGAGTTCGACCACTCCCAGCCGGCGGACCAGTCGTGGGAAGAGGAGTTAGCGGGCGACGAGGACAGGCGGAAGAGGCGGAGAACCGAGGAGAAGGCGAGAGAGGGCGGGCTCGAGATGTGTGATGAGGAGGTACATGGAGGGTTCGGAGTGGGATCGCATGGTGGCGAGGTCGGCGGCAATACGAGCGGGAGGAGGAGCGGCCGCCGGCTCGAGGCGGGCGCAGGCGGCATGTCCTCCTCATCTCGCAGATCTCGACCAGGGAGTCAGCAGTACGAGCGCGAGGTCACGCTTGCGGTCTATGACGAGGAAGAGTCCTCAGCGGAACCCTCGACACTCGACTCATCCGCCTCCCACACTGAATTCGACACTCGTGCACCCTCCGCCGCGCTCTACGCGACCGCTCGCTCGCATGTCCGTGCCATCTCAGTCGAAGCTTCTCCCTCAACAGCATCATCTACCTCGAGCACCGCCGACACTCTGCAGGCGCAGCTCGTCCCTCATGCGGCGGTGAAGCGTAAGCCGGTCGTGCTCGTTCCGGATTCGGACCCGCCTAGTGGTGCAGAAGATGACGACGAGAGGTTCGGAGACGAGGAAATGGAGGACGAGCGGGAGTTGGACGAATTGGTCGAGAGATTGGGAGGAAAGAGGGCAGAAGTGGATGATTCGGGCTTTGCGGAGGGTGAACAATTTGGCGAGGAGGACGCGCAGATGCTCGACATGCTGGTGGACGAGGAGGAGAAGCCGGCTCCGACTGTCCTCGCCGCCATCGACCTCACTACGGCCTCGTCCTCCCCAATCCCCGTTCGTCGCCCGTCCGCTCGCACGTCCTCCTCAAACGACTCGTCGACCTCTCCCTCCAGTGAAGAAGATGTTAAACCGTTTGGGATCGGGTCGAGAAGCGGCTCAGTTGCTGCAGGGACTGGCAAACCGCTTGGTCCGTCCGACTCTGCGATCCTGATGCCGCCTCCCGTCGCGCGCTTCAAGCGTCTCAAGCGAGGTGCGCCTTCGTCACGCGAGTCTCAGAGCGAGTCGGACTCGGCAGAGCAGGAGTCGCGGGTCAAGCCGTCGAAGAAGCGTCCTCGCATCTTGGTCGAAGAGACGCAACCTGGCTTCGAGTATCCAACACCTGCGCTTGTCCCGCACGACTCCCTCCCGCTCGACAACCTCTGCGAAGACACGCAATACCCCCACTACGCTCCCCTTCCGCTCCCACACCCAGACGCCGACTTCTCACCCGCCAAACTCGACCTTGAGACTCCCCTCGGCCTCCCAACTCCGCGCCACCTCTCTTCTCCTATCCGACCACTCACGATTCTCGGTTCATCGTCGTGGAAAGACCGCGTCGATGCGGCTTGGATCGGTGCACGCCCGCCATCGCCGAACACGCCGCGCCAGTCCAGGTTGGGCGAGTTCTTCGCTCGTCAGGGTGGAGGGGAAGACCACGAGATTGTGCAGGATTCGCAGATGGATGGTGTAGGGGATGAGGGGGAGATGCGGGCGTTAGAGCGGGCCTTGGTCGAGACGAGGGAGCGGATGAAGTGGTGGAGTGCGTCGAACAGTCGCAGCGCTACGCCGTCAAAGGCGCGACCGGCTCGCGTGGACGAAGCCGACGAGATTGGCGATGCAGACGAGGCGCAACTCGACCAGGTCCCCGACTCTGACCCTGAAGACGACGCCTCCTGCCCTCCGCTCGATGCCGCCCGTTCCGCTTCTCCTTCCGCTTTCGCGGCGCTCCCTTCTTCACCTCACGCTGCACGACATGCGACAGCAAGCCCGCTCGGCACGCCTGTCAAGGCGCGTTTTCCGCGTTACTCGCCTGGGAAGATGCGGAGCGCGGTTGAAAAGAGGCAGGAGCGGGAGAAGCGGTCGGCGTCGGTTGAGGGTGTGTCTGGGCGGTTTGGTGGCGCGAAGAAGGACGAGCAGCAGAAGGCCGAGGGCGAGGGAGGAACGCAGTGGGAGAGCTACTGGTCCTATCCCTCCTCCTCGCCTGACCCGCTCCTCCTAACCTCGACTTCCGCCGCTCCCATCGGCGGCCCCTCGACTCGCCCCCGCTCGCCTCTGCCCGCCGTCAAGCTCACGCCGCACCAGCGAGCGCTGATCGACGAGATTCTCGCGGAGAAGAAGACGCGCAGGGCGGAGCGAGGCGCTTCGTCGAAGCCGAGTGTCAAGAAGGCTGATGTTGGAGACGAGTTCGTGTTCAGCGACGACGAGGACGACATCCCCGAGGGGTACAGGAAGAACGAGAAGGGTGAGTTGGAGCGGATCGATGCGGACAGGTTCAATGTCGACGCGATGGTGGGCCCGGTGAACGATGAGGAGGACTGGGGGGACACGCTGACGGGTTGGTGAAGGGTGAGAGGTTGTACATAGCGTAGTGTCGCCTTTCGTTTCGCTTGTCGTATCGCTTTCCTGCAATTCGTTCGCATCCGCATTTCTTCGAGCCGCTCTGGCGTCTGGTTCAATTTTCTGAGACGATGCGAACGAGCGTATGAATACAACACGCAAGGATGGTAGGGACGACATGCGAGGAGACGGGAAAAGTGCGAGAGGGGTCAAGCTGTGAGGGGAAAGCAAGTCAGCGAGTCCTCGAAGTCGCATATTCCGTAAGAAGAATGCACCCATGAGGTCGAAGTCGTCGAGCTCGTCCTGCGCGGCGGAGCACGGTCAATTGCTGCGAGAAAGCGAGAGGAGACTCGCAACTCACGTTGTACTTCTGCACGTGGCGCTTGATCTTGGACGTATCGACCCAGGTGACAAAGTCCTCCATGTTTCGCGTGACGAGGAAAGCCGGGTCGGTAATCGTATCGGGTCCAACACGGACATGACCTTGCTCGATGTAGGTGACGGCCTGCGAAGCGCAGAAGTCAGCCCGCCAGTTTCGAGACCGCAGAGCAATGGAGACACACCATCTTGACTGTCTCTGCCATCTTCAGCCGAACCATGACGACCGCCAGCCTTCTTCGGCACATCGCGCCAACCGTGACCTTTCCTTCCCGCTTTCCTTGTCCTTCGACCTCTTTTTCCTTCCCCTTGAAGCCCTTGACGACCGGTGCATCCGAGCCCTCGATATCGCTCATCTTGGCGCCTCGATCGAGGATACCCATGTCGTACAGCTTGGAGAGGAGGATGTCTTCGTACTTGGTGCGGAACGGGTCGGCGGGAGGCAGGCGGGAGAGCAAGTGCGAGAGTCGGCGGACTTGTCCGCAAATCTTGTTATAAGTGTGATAGTCCTCACTGGCGAAATGAAAGGTGAGGAGGTCAATTGGGCCGTTCGAAGGATGTCAAGGAGGTGCGTAGGAGCAATTCCTCGCCAACAAGGCCTGGCGCTCGCACAGCTCGCGCAATGTGCTCAGAGAGAGTCTACGCACCGGTTCTGCACGTGGTACCGCCGCATGACAGCAATCTCGCGGTGTCCGGCATCGCTCTTCCACTGGAGAAAGTCGACCTTGCGGAGGAGCTTCTGCTCGTGGTGCTTGAGTTGGCGCATGGCTGGATATGCTTAGGCGAGTCTGTCAAGCAGTCTTGGCGTGTCCGAGCGGGCGCAGAGCGAGAGCGAGTCGACAGTGGCTGTCAACCTCGAGCTCGACCAGGCCAACGCGGGTCTCCCTCCTTCACATCACTCGACTGCGCGACCACACCGCTGTGGCGCGCCGACAATGTGCTCAGGAGACGCGCAGTGACCAGCAGCACCATCCCACCCGTGCCCTGCCCTCCGCCCGGCCCTTCACCGTCCACCGCCCTCTCGAAACTTTTCCGCCTCGACAGGACTCGTCTCGCCGGCTGAGACTGCGGTGCTGCCTTTACTGCTACTGGATGGAACGATGGATAGATGTGGTGGGCATCGAGGGGCGAAGCGGGACTCGGGGAGAACGACCCTCTCCTCACGACGACGCACACGCACGAGCAGCAGCAAAGATGATTCAAATATCACATTCAAGCTCAACAGTCAGAAGGGACTCTTCAATCCTGCACGATGTTGACTACCATTCTGCAATCCTGAGCGCTGCTCGCGCGTGTTGTGCTGTCGTTGTTGAGGATGAGGTTGGGTCAACTCGCGTTGTGCAGCTCCGTCGTCGTGCTACAAGGCCTCGCGCATTCTTTTCTTGCTAAGGCAGCGATGAGATGCCGACGATACATGGCTAAAGCTACAAAGGATCCCTTCTCGTCCCGCTCACGAGTCGAAACGCTCATGGCTTTGCTGGCTCCTTGTCGCTGCCGTCCCACGAGTCCGCCCTCGCCCTGATGCTTGTGCCTTCTCCGCCGCCCAGCTCCGTATGCACCACACTGCTGGTCCCCTCGCCCACCGATGACGCCGGCCGGCCAAGCATCTCGAGCGCAACATGCAGGTCGTTGACCTCCCGCGGGTCCCGTCCAGCGATGTGCGACACCCCACCAAAGCTGTACCAAGCGTTGCCGAGCGCCGCGTCGAGATCGTACTCGTCGTCGTCGAGGTATGCGGCGGTCTCGGGCACGGGCACTCCGAGGTCGACCGGTGCACGGTGCTGCGGGACGTCGAGGAACGCTGTCCGACCCTTGCGCTCTTCCATGACGGGCGTGTGCGCGTTCGACCAGCCCGAGCCAGGGTACTTGGGGGGCTCGTCCATGCGCGAGTCGACATGCGAAGCTGCGCCGCGGTCCGCGCGCGACATCCCCTGCTTGGTGTTGAGGGATGTCGCGCGCGAGGGGTCGGTGATGGAGATTGCGGGAGGGAAGGGGAGGAAGGGAAGGTAGCGGCGCAGGCGCCGGACGGTGGGCGAACTGCCGTCGAGGGAGCGGAAGAGGATGAGGAGCGCGACGACGGTCGAGAGGATGCCGTTGAGCCAGCAGGCGACGAGGAGCTGGACTTGGAACTGTGGGTGCGAGGGGGGTGAGCACCCTGCGCGCGAGAACGAAACGAGGGACGGGGCGGGGCTTACCTGGGCCGAGTTGGTCATGAGGGAGAGCGGCGACACGCCGAGCCAGAACGCGATGGCGGCATTGACGAGCAACTGCAGGCAGAGTGGTCAGATACGTCGTGCTGAGGGACGTGACGGCGGGACGGACCATGAGACCGATTGCGCAGGCGGAGTAGAACCGGTTGTTCCTCGCCCAAGCCAACAACGTCCACTGTCGCTTGACGCCCGCAAAGAACTCGTCGTCGAGAGGGTCGACAGGCGGTTTCTCAGGTTCTGTCTCCGGCAGTTGCGCGCTCTTGCTCGTCGTGCCGCGGCGGAAGTGCGTCAACGGCGAAAGCGGACGGAGGCGAGGCATCTTGCTCTGCGTGCGAAGCTTCTTGATCGTCGCCGAGAGATGGCGGATCTCGAGCAATGCGCCGGCCGCGTAGACCTGTGGTCGACGGGTCAGCCGCGAGACAAGAAGGCGAAGAGGAGAGACTCACGGCGAAAGTGACGAGGAGGGTGAAGGCGATGTACAAGTAGCCGATCCTCACAAACTTTGAGTAGTCCTGCATCTCCGTGCCGACCTTCTCGGCCAGCGTAATGCAATTGACGAGGTTGCCGAGGTCGAGACCTTTCGCAGGCGTCCACGACTGGTCGTACACCTTGAGTTGCGCAACGATCGACATGGCGTCGCGGTAGCCATTGTTGAACGAGCGTGCCGCGATGAACATGATGACAACCACCGGGACGAAGGCGCAGATGGGGAGGAGGAAAGGGAGGGTGAGGGCGACGACGGTCTTCCACCGCGACTCGCGGTAGAAGGCTCCCTTCTTGCGGATGTACCTGCGAGAAAAATGCATTCAGCAGGACGTCCGTGCCCGAGCAGGTGAGCAGACTCACCAAGCAGAAATGGTCGCCCATGCTTCGCAGAAAAAGCCGACCCAGAGCGGCGCTATCCACCCCGCTTGAAGGCCCAGGTAGTAGCGCGGGAACCGCTCGCGCTTCGAGATGCGCACGGCGGTCACGATTGAGAGGATGCCGACTGAGAGCGTACGAGCGACTCAGTCTTCGGGGGCTGCCGGAGGTGAGGGAGCCTCGGAACTTACGAGCTGCATAGGCCAGCGCGCAGATGCCGTAAATCGTCGAGATGTTCGGAATCACGATTGTTTTGTCGACGCGGTGGAAGAGCCAGAAGCGTCCTTGCTGGAGTCGGAGGACGAGACTGGCGAGAACAATGATGATGGAGCTGCGGGGCGCAGGACTGTCAGCGTCGTCTCCCGGGGCACAGCGCGTCGAGAACACGTACAGGGAGAAGAGACCGGCAAGGAACCAAAGCATGGCTCGGAAGCCAGGCGTCACGGAGGGGTAGAAGATGCCCAAGAGCGTCTCTTCGAACGCCGGGTACGGCGAGTGGCCCTGCGCGATGTCGCCCTCGACACTCTGAAGGACCTGCGCGACCCATGGGGCGATCCATTGCGCGTCGGGTGGGAGGATGGACGTGAGGTTGAGGCCGCTGAGGAAACTGGCAGACATGTCGGCCGTTGATGGACTGGGGATCGCCCGAGTTGTCTGGCCGAAGTTACGACGGGCTGAGGACGGCTCTGCGGGCTTGGGGCGGGACACACAGGTGCGCGACGAGGTGAAGGAACGGATGTCGAAGGAAGTCGACCGGCTCGGAACGGGACGGCAGGCGCTCAGGCGCTGCAGTCGTGGGAGGCGTGAGGCGCTTGAGGGACGGAACGAGCAGCACGGAGACCAGACGAGCAGAGGCGCGAGAAGGGAGACAGGCAGGCAGCGCCAGGCGAGGGCAGCCCGCAGCGACGATCGCGGGCCTCGAGCGGCTCATTTGGACGGATCGGCACGGCGTCCAGACCACAGCTTGGCGCCCGAGACGACGCCTGCCAGACGCGGAAGCCGGTCGAGCCGGTCGAGCCGATCGAGCGGGCTGGCCCCGAGGGCTGGGCAAGACCTTCCTGTTCTTCGCGGCACGTGCTCGTTCCGCTGCCACGCGCGTCCTGAGCACCTCTGCCGGCGGAGATCGCTTGCCATCCCCCCGGCGAGACGGTGGGCGAGGAACCAGCGCCGATGACCACACGTATCCCGGCGTGTCGAAACAACAAGCAAGCAATGCAGGATGCGAGTACAGTCAACGAGACGCGCTCTGAAGCGTTCACTCCGCATCCCCAGTCTCGCTGCCCGCGACCTCTGCCTCGCCTTCGTCCTCCTCGTACTGCTCGCCGTCGCCATTCTCCCGCCTGCGCGCCCACTCGTCGAATTCCTTGAACGCTTTCGGAGGCTCCCGTCGTCCGGTTGCCGGATTGACCATCGTGAGCATCGTGCGGCGAACTGCATTCGAGAGGGTGAGGTTCGGTTGACCTCGTTGACAGCGTGAGAGTTATCGAAGCGTACTGAGCTGGTCGAATGGCCATCCTCCTTCTTCGTCCGAATCGTAGTCCGGGTCGCGGTTCTGCAGCAAGTCGCGCTTGACGTGCAGCCAGGTTGCTGTCGCGACGAGCGCCGTCAGCGAACATTCAGGGCAGGGAGCCACATGCAGGCGCCTCATAACGCACTCGGCAAGCCAGAAGATACCGGGACATCGTGATTCCAGTCCTCGTACTGCCAGCCGAGCGGGAGGATATCTGCCGAATGAGACTTCAGGTCAGCGCCCGCCCCCGCTTGTCACGGTGACCGCGCGCACAAACAAGCTCGATGCGATGAGAGGGAACATACCTGGTGACGCTTCCAGCAGCTCCTGCTTGTGCTGCGACTTGGCGAACGACAGCTTGCTCCGCCCGGGACCTCCCACCCTTGCACGCTTCGCGACGGGCCCACCTGTGTCGAGGAGAGCGATCAGTCAGAGGTGCTCTCCGCATGCACGCGAAAAAAACCAGGCGAAAACGCACCGGCCTGCACCGCCTGCTCCTTCTCCGCTTGCTTCTGCAACTTCTCCCTCGCCTCCTCCTCCTTCTTCTGGATCGCCGGCACAGTCTTGACCACGCCGTCACGAACAGCTTTCATCTCGCGCGCAAACTGCAGCTCGCTCGGCGTGTCAACGTTCTCCTTCTGCGGGGGAGGATCGCCGACGAGCTCGATGGGCGGGCTGAGGATGCGTTTGCCGGCCGTGTCGAAGTCGTTGACGGAGGTAACGTTCTCGAGAAAGTGGTGGAGAAGGGTGAGGAAGGCTTGTGCTCGAGGTCGAGCGGGCATACTGTAGACCGCAAGAGTGAGCGACGAGATTGACGAACGGGAAGACGGTCCGGTCCGACGGACTCAGAAGGGAAGAAGAGGTCCCACAGGTCGAAGCCATCGGGGAAGTACTTCTCGGTGATCCAGCCTGCCTCGTTGAACATGAGGAAGATAACCTCGATCACGGTCGTTGGCGGACCTCGCGTCAAGTCCGGCGAAGCCTGCCGAAGCCGGATCCGTCAGCCTTTGCTGTCTCTGACGGACGACGTGAAAGCTCACTCGTCGTCGCGCGACCTCCCTCAGCGTGGTCGGCAGGTTGTTGTTCTCCCAGTCGAGCACGGCACCCTTCAAGACACCCTTGATGCGCGGTGCGTCCGACATCTCCTTCTGCGAGTGCTCTTCCGTCTGCAATGACGGCACAGGGTGGTACGTGCGTAGTGCGGTACGCATGTTCGGGTAGACTGCAAACGCACGAGATAAGCGCGGCAACATCGGAGGATGAGAAGAGGGAAAACCCACAGGCGAGGGTGGTGTTGATGCGGCCGATATTGACGAGGAAGCAGATTTTGCAGTAGTTCATCGCGAAGGTCTCGTTCTTCGACAGCTTGCCGCGGACGTTCTGCGTCGTCTTGTTGCTCGAGAGGATCGCTTCAAGGAAAAGCTGGTCGAAGTTGAGGTAGCTAGGTGGTCCTGGCGGAGAATGCTGTACAGGCAGAGGGCTGGGCATCAATACAAGACGACGACAGCGAGCGTGCCAGACGGACCTGGTCGACTGGCGCTGTGAAGCTGAAGGTGCGATCCGCGAAGATCTCGTTCAGCACCTCCCACTGGATGTCATACCGCAGAAGGGGTTCGGAGTCAAGCTTCTTGATGGCCTGCGTGCAGGGAAGCGAACGTGTGAGAGGGGAGCCGGCTGAAGCGGGAATTCGAGAACTCGCACCGCACCCAGTTGACCTCCTTGTACGACCGCTTCGACCGAGGGTGCGAGAGAGCATGGAGTTCCTCTGCCGTCTTCTTCGGAGGCATCCTCGAACTAGAAGGGTGCTAAACGAGCCGAAGGAGGAGGAAAGGAGAGGGGTTGCTGCGGTGTATCGAGGCTGAACGACGACGAGCGGGGTCGAAAGCAGTGCAGCTTATAGTGAGCTGCACGGGAGCGAGTACGTGCTGACGACGGATGTTGTTGTCCTACTAGGCAGTCGTCCTTGTCGTGTCAAGTAGAAGCCGACAGGGTGGGGAGATGAGGATGAGGGAGAAGGCGAGGGCGATGCGGGACGGTCCCGGTCGTCGCGGGCGGATGAACAGAGATCTTCAAAGCGGACAGCCAGTCGGATAATTCGCGCAAGCCGTGTAGCAGTGAGTCGTCGCAGTCCAAGAGAGACTTCTTCTCCTTCTCCACCTACCACACCGCTCATACGGCTAGACGGGCTTAATCAGACTCTGGAGTTGACAAAAAAGCCCTCTAGAGCTTGCGTACAACTCGACAACGGCGCACGAGCGCCCACTCACTTGCCCTCACCTTGCTCTTTCATCTTCGCCAAGCTTGCACTCGACAACCCGCGCGAAGCGAATCAAGCAACTGGGTGGAACAGAAATTCTCGAGTCTATCCGCACGGCGTAGACGTCCGCACGGCGTAGACGGGACAAGGCAGGCTTACAGGCGTCGAAGCGGGACATTAGCGGTCGGCAGCAGATCCCTCGCACTCAGCGTCTTCAGGCCCAGTGGGCAGCTCAGACGGTCGACGGCGTCCAAAAAGAGTGAGGCGGCTCACGACACCACGGCAGCGGTAGCGACAGAGACGACCTCGGCACCAACAGTGTCCCTTCTACCCAATCCTTCTTTCTCTTCCGAAACTCTCGGTCGAAGTGAGCCAGCACGACTCCTTCGAATATGCCGCCCAAGAAGTCTGCAGCCAAGAAGAAGAAGGCGGCTTCAAACGCTCGAGGGTTCGCCACGGTATCGGTTCCGAAGAAGAAAGACCCAGAGGAGGACATCGCAGCGGCTCAGGCTGCGGTCGAGGGAGGCAAAGAAAATGTCGCTCAGGCGTGCGGAGCGGAAGCGCCACAGGTTGGCGGCGAGACTGCCGAAGGCGCCGGACGAGGCGAGGCGAACAGCTCGGTGGGAGAAGCAGGAGCCGCTGCAAAACCGCAGGATGGCTGGGACGATCCGGAAATGCTCGAGATGCAAGAGTTGCAGGACCTGGCGGAGAGGATCAGGCCCGGTTGCGACAAGGAGATCAACAGGATTGTCAAGGTGCGTCCGCTTGACCGGTCGCATCGGACAAGCTCCTGACTTCAATGCTCGACAGGTCTTCGACTATGAGCGCAGGATAGCCAAGACGATGCCGGGCTACTTGTGGCAAGAGCAAGATCTTGTGCGTCCGTTTTTGACCACGTTCCAGTGGCACACTAACAAGTCACTGCGACAGCAACGCCGCATCATCGACCTTGCTCTTTCGGAGCGAGGCGACAAGTCGCCACAGCCGATGTTCGACGCACAAGACAAGGTTATTGCCAAGGTCGCCACCCTCTATGGCATCCTCGAACAACTTGGCTTCAAGGCGGAGCGAGTCGAGCAGTGCTTGCGGGTTGTCAAGACGCTCGATCTCGAGGACTGCCTCGAATGGGTGCGTCAACTACCTTGAAGACGCTTGGGAATTGTTACTGACGAAGCGGGAGTCGCAGATGTTCCTGCACGCCAACTCGGACGAGCTCGCTTGCGAAGGTCCGTCTGCGCCTCCTGTACAACTACGAGACAGCTCGCCTCCAACTTCTCGCCCCGGTAACTCGCCCAACTCGACACCTGCCCGGAGTCCTGCACTGGGCAAGACGCCTGCGTCTCCTTCGCCTGCCGCCTCGAAGACGCCGGCGGACGGCGCTGACGAAGCTGCTCAGGCATCGTCTCTCCGCGCCCGCATCCTCGCGTACGGCGAAGCGCTCGACAAGACTCTTTCGTCGAACGCAGACGGCGACGAGGCAGGAGAGGGTGCCGAGGCTGATGCGAACGTCAGGTACTCGAAGCTCAAGCTCCAGTTGTCCGAGATCCAGCGGGCTCAAGCGACGCACAAGCGCGTGACGAAGGGCAAGGGAGACAGGAAGGGTGCGCAGTCGATGAGCGACGAGCAGGAGAAGGTGCTAGACGCGCAGGGCGAGCTGCTCAAGGAGAAGATCAAGACGGTCGAGAGCGACTACACTTTCCGCAAGACCGATGCCGGTGCGTCTGCGCTATCTGCGCTCCTGCGACTAAGGCTGATTTCGGCGGGCTTCGCAGAGAAACTATACCGCGAAGAGCGTACAAAGCTTGACGCTGCCCAGCTCTCGGCGCGTCTGAGCGGGACGACCCTCGAGAGCCCTTTCCCGAGTCTCGCCCTGCCCTCGGCGCCGAGTTCGAACGGTCTCGCACCAAGCGCTGATATCAACAGCTCGACAAGCTCGACATCA
Source organism: Rhodotorula sp. S30-09 (assembly GCA_023628235.1). Lineage (NCBI taxonomy): Eukaryota > Fungi > Basidiomycota > Microbotryomycetes > Sporidiobolales > Sporidiobolaceae > Rhodotorula > Rhodotorula sp. S30-09. The sequence continues at coordinate 111,879 of JAMALD010000010.1, forward strand.
GCCGCCAATGGCAGTGCCTCGTCATCTCCACCTTCGCCTGGCAGATCCACCGCCGGCACTTCCGCCAATGATGACGAGGAGGGCGATTTCTTCGGCAACATGCTCGACGAGATGCCAACGGAGGAGACAACTGAGCAGGGAACAATCATTCCCGTACGCAATCTCTCACTGCCGAAGCACTTTTCCGGCAAGACGCCCAAGGTCAGCCTCGAGGAAACCGTTCGCAAGCTCGACAAAGGCGCCTCGGTGTCATTCAGCGTGATCAGCGGTAGTCGTGCCGTTCGTGCAATGGTGAAGGTGCGCTGGTCGGAGAATACGACGGGTAAGACTGTCACGCACAGAATGGACGACATAGCCTGCTGGGACGAGAAGCAGGCGTACAACTACATCGCCACGCTCGCACTCTTCGACATTGCAACGAGTCCTCAGGGATCGGGCCTCGCCGTCAACAAGGCGCTTCCGACTGTATTCCGCGACCTGTGGGACGAGCTGGTCGCGCAGCGTCAAGCCCAGGACGAAGAGGACTACCGCCGCCGCCTCAAGGTCTATCGAGCCATTGCTGAGCCAAGATGCCAGGAGCCGCCAAGTCGAGTAAGTCTGGTTCAGCCGCATCACAATTCCCGTTGTTGACTGTCGTCCTCGCAGGACCAACGCGCCGCCCGCCCTGAAAAAGCGGTTGCCGAAGCAAATACAATCGCCGGCCCGAAGGAGATCACGTCCGAGCGGGCTGAGCAAATCCAGAACGAGATGTACCAGCGCCAGAGTTGGCCGACTTACCAGGAGATGCTTGTATGTCTCGTTCTTGGTTCGTTCACGTACACTGGACCGACTGACACTCTGTTGATGCAGCGCCAACGTGCCAACTTGCCCATCGCAGCTTACCGCTCGTTCATCATGACCGCAATCGATGACTCGCAGTGCATCGTACTGTGCGGTGAGACTGGATGGTGCGTGCAACATCTTATCGGTATGTGCAAGCTTGCTGATCAGCCAGCCCCTGCAGCGGCAAGTCGACGCAAGTACCTTCGTTCATCCTCGAGCACAGTATGCGTCTCGGTCGCGACGTCAAGATCTACTGTACCGAGCCTCGCCGTATCTCAGCCATCTCGCTAGCACAGCGCGTCTCACAGGAGCTCGGCGAGCCGCCCAACGCGTGCGGATCTCGTAACTCGTATGTCGGCTATTCGATCCGCCTCGACTCGGCTGTTTCGTCTTCTACACGGATTGTCTACGCCACGACGGTACGTTAAGCTTCTTTACGGCCGCTTCTACGCCGCGAGCTGACGCCTTTGAACCTTCAGGGTATCGTCTTACGCATGCTCGAGGGGTCCGAGTCGCTCTCGGACGTCACGCACATCATCATCGACGAGGTCCACGAACGCTCGATCGATTCGGACTTCCTGCTCATTGTCCTCCGCGAGATCCTCAAGGTCCGCAAGGACCTCAAGTGCGTTCTCTTCCAATGCTGCCTCTTGCTTACCGCAGTCGCTGATCTTCGCCGTGCAGAGTCATCCTCATGTCCGCGACAGTCGAGTGCGTCTCGCCGATTTTTTTTGCACGACGCCGTTGACGGTTTCCTCCGCAGTGCCGAAAAGATTGCCGACTACATGGGCGGCTGTCCTGTCATTCGCGTTCCCGGACGCACCTTCCCCGTCACGGCTTACTACCTTGAAGATGTCGTCGAGCTCACGAGGTATCGTCTCGACCCGAACACCGACTCGCCCTATGTCGCACGTAACAAGCGTGGTGAGTCTTGATCGGTACCCGGCCCTGAATTTCGCTGACCTATCCTTTCGCAGCTTACGGTGGCAAGCCTCGCAAGTTGATCGATGACGTCCCGCTCGACGACGACGACGATGAAGATGCTCCAGCTAACGCGGACGAGGTCACGCAGGCGCCCATCTCGAAGCAAAGCCGCATCACTCTCGAGTGCCTTGACCACCACGCCATCAACTTCGAACTCATCCTCATCCTCCTCGAAAACCTGTGCTTCTACAAGCCGGAACTTGTGCCCTTCTCGAGCGCCATCCTCGTCTTCCTCCCCTCGCTCGAGTCCATCCGTCGCCTCATCGACCTGCTTGAGGCGCATCCCGCCTTCGGCTCCAGCCAATTCATCATCCTTCCTCTCCATTCGACCATCTCGAACGAGAACCAGTCTCTCGTCTTCAACGTCCCGCGAATTGGCATTCGCAAGATTGTCGTCTCGACAAACATTGCCGAGACGGGTGTCACGATTCCCGACATCACCGCCGTTATCGACTCAGGCAAGCATCGCGAGATGCGCTTCGACGAGAAGCGCCAGATCAGCCGGCTTGTGGAAACTTTCGTCGCCCAGTCCAATGCCGCGCAACGACGCGGACGCGCTGGTCGTGTTCGCGAAGGCGTCTGCTTCCACCTCTTCACGAAGCACCGTCACGACAACTACGTGCGTGGGGCCGTTTCCGCTCCGCCAGGCAAGAACTGACTGCCCCTCCACAGATGCAAGAGCACCCGCAACCCGAGATGATGCGTCTCTCGCTGCAAGACCTCGCTCTCCGCATTAAGATCATGAATATTGGCAGCACAAGCATCGAGGAGACGCTGCTCAACGCCCTCGACCCGCCGACGCCGCAGAACATCCAGCGCGCCATCTCCGCTCTTGTCGAGGTCAAGGCGCTTACAGCGCTCGAGGAGATCACGCCGCTCGGCCTGCACCTTGCCAAGCTGCCTATGGACGTCCACCTAGGCCTCTTCCTCATCATGTCTTGCATCTTCGGCTGCCTGGACGCCGCACTCGTCATCGCTGTGAGTACTCGCCGCCGTTCGGACCCTGTTCAACGAGTTCTCACAGTCTTGCTCGCTTCGCAGGCTACCCTCAACAGCAAGAGTCCGTGGATCACGCCGTTCGGTCGCGAAAGCGAGGCCGACGCCGTCAAGCGAAGCTTCAAGACGGAGAACTCGGACTTCTTGACCACCTACAAGGCGTACTGCTCGTGGCGCGAAGCTTGCGCGAACAATTATGAGCGCGAGTTCTGCCGCGTGCGTACCTGCTCCGCTGTCTTCAGCCTATTTGCAAGCTGACGAAGCATCTTCACCTGTCGCAGAAGAGCTTCCTCTCGCTACAGAACCTGCAGCAGATCGAAGAACTCCGCCAGCAGTTCTTTTCCTTCCTTGTCGACGCAGGTTTCGTCAACATTACCAACACCGAGCGCCGCGAACTCACCTCGACTCGGTACGGCAAGTCGCGTACCAAGTTCCTCCGCGTTCCTGCCGAGCTCGACTCGGCCTCGCGCGACCCTCGAACCGTCATGGCCTGCCTCGCCGCGTCGATGTACCCGAAGCTGCTCGTCATCGACCCGCAGAATGGCTCGCTCCGCACGCTCGCCAACTCGGCACCTGCGGCGATCCATCCTTCGAGCGTCAACTTTGGCGCCGGTCGTCGGGTTGACTTTGGTCAAGGGACCCGCTTCGCCGCTTTCTTCCAGGCCATGCATACGAAGAAGCTCTGTGCGTGCCTCCCGCCTCTCAATCGTGCTTGTGCTGACAGTGCATCCCCTAGACGTGTGGGAGTCGGGCTCGGTCGACGAGCGAGCCGTCTACCTCCTCTGCGGCAATGCAGACTTCCAGGTGCGTTACCTCCCACTCCAGCCTCTCGCTCGGCCACTCACCCTGATCGCCTCCCAGCTCCCGGCTCAATCAATTTCGGTCGACCGCAAGATCCGCACGCACTTTGAAGACCCCAAGACGGCGATCGCGGTCAAAGTCCTGCGCGAGAAGTGGAAGGAGCTCTTCAACAAGAAAATGCGCGACCCGGCCGCTCCGCTCGACCCGCAGCACGAGCAATGGCTCGCGCTGCTGCTCGAGGCGTTCAAGAGCCCGAAGAGGGAGGACGACGAGGAGAAGAAGCGGCAGAGGGCCGAGAAGAAGCCCGTCAAGCTGTCGCTTACGAGGAACGGGTAGCCCCTACTCGCACGCCTTTCGCATCTTCTGCCGCTGGTCATCAGCGACGCGTTGTATGAAAAGAACATGTTGCAGCCTCGTCGTTCTGCGAGGACGGCGGACTTACCTTGGACGGCGGAGGCTGCTCGCTCGCCTCTCTTCGACCGGACCTGCGTTCCAATGCTCCGCTGCACTTTCCGAGCGCCTTTCGCCAACTCCCAGCATGCCAGCGCCTGCTCAGGTCGATGACGGAGTTTGACTCTGTCGGCGAGATTTCAGGTTCGCATCGACGGCTCCGCTGCTTCGCTTCACACCGCTTGGAACGCTGCAGTAACCCTTCCATCGCATTTCTACCACCCTAGACAGTCAGCCCGCCCGCCCTTCGCTTCCCTAGCCGCCGCCCGCTCGCCTTCAGAAGATCCGCGATGAGCACATTCGGCACGCTTTTCCGCGTCACGACGTACGGAGAGTCGCACTGCGCCTCTGTCGGGGCGATCATCGATGGCTGCCCTCCTGTGAGTCGGTCACACTTTCCCGACTAAGCGTGAAGGACGAGGACGGGACGAGGAGGAAGTCAGGGTTGATAAACCTGGCAGCACGGCTTACAGGGAGTAGAGCGGGCGCTTGAAAGGCTGTACTGACTCGCAACGTATCACAGGGCATGCCCCTCACGAACGAGGACATCCAGCCGCAGATGACCCGCCGACGCCCTGGACAGAGCAATCTCACTACTCCTGTGTGCCGGCCGTACCCTTCCGACGCTCTTTCCAGTGCTCACAATGAACCTTCTGCAGCGTAACGAAGCCGACGCCGTCCAGATCCAGTCGGGTGTCGAGGCAGGCGTGACTCTCGGTACTCCCATCGGCCTCCTCGTCCGCAACAAGGATCAGCGCCCTCACGACTACACCGAGACCGACCACTACCCTCGACCCAGTCATGCCGACTGGACCTACCTCCTCAAGTACGGCTTGAAGGCGAGCAGTGGAGGCGGACGCAGTAGTGCGCGCGAGACTATCGGTGCGCTTGCTTCCCCCTCTTGGGCGTGTATTTTCGCCCGCTAATGCCCTTCGCCATTCACAGGACGTGTTGCTGCGGGAACGATCGCCGAGCGCTACCTTAAGCTCGCCTACGGTGTCGAGATTGTCGCTTTCGTCTCATCGGTCGGCAAGATTCACATGCCAGAATCCAGCACTGACAGCGATTTGCTGAGCGAGGATTACCTCAAGCTGCTGAGCACGATCACCCCCCAGAAGGTCGACGAGAACACGATTCGATGCCCGCATGCTGAGACCGCCAAAGCGATGGAGGAGGTACGTAGTTGCCCTTCGCCCGACTTCGTCCCTCACGCTGAACAACCGCGTCACGTAGCGGATCATGGCGGCGAAGGCGAAGAACGACTCAATCGGCGGCACCGTCACCTGCGTTATCCGCCGTTCTCCTGTTGGCCTCGGCGAACCCGTCTTTGACAAGCTTGAAGCTAAGCTCGCGCACGCCATGCTCTCCATTCCTGCGACGAAGGGCTTCGAGATCGGCTCGGGCTTCAAGGGTACCGAAGTGCCCGGATCGGAGCACAACGATGCATTCGTCAAAAGGGCGGATGGCAGCCTGGGAACCAAGACCAACAGGAGCGGTGGTATCCAGGGTGGCATCACGAACGGCGAGGACATCTACTTCAAGTGAGTTTTGCGCTTCCGCTCGCTACGTTCGTATGCAGACGACTTGCCTCGCCCAGGATCGCCTTCAAGTCGCCCGCAACCATCTCGCAAGAACAGGCAACGGCCAAGTACGATGGCGAGAGTGGTGTACTCGCGACCCGCGGTCGCCACGACCCTTGCGTCGTTCCTCGGTGCGTAGCATGAAGCCGCCTCAGCCGACCGTGTCGCTGACTCCCTTTCTTTCGCAGTGCTGTTCCTATCGTCGAGGCCATGGCTGCTCTCGTCATCATGGAGTACGCCGTTTTCTCCGTCTGAGCGAAGCGTATAGCTGATCTTTCGCAACCCGCAGCGCCGTTCTCATCCAGAACGCCCGCCAGACTGCCGCCTCCCGCCTCCCGCCTTTGGAGACCCCTCTGCCTCCCTCCATGTCTCTGCCGCCGAAGAAAGTCGAGGAGAAGATGGTGAAGGAGATCGTTCAGGAGCAGCAGGCGTAGACAAGCGGTTCAGTTGCTGTAGAAACGGGTTCAAATACCCTTCGTCACCGTCCGTCGTCGCGCTTGCTTCCGCGGCATCAGCAAACTGTCGACTTGCATTCGACAGCGTCCGACAGCAACTTGCGCTGTAGGAACTTCGCCTGGTCGCCCTTCGCTGTTCACCCTCCTCCGTATGCCTCGCTCGTCACTCGCTGGCGCTGCGCCCCCTGCTGTTGAACCCGACTACTTTGACTCGCTTGCTGAGCTTGCACAGTACGCCAGCCAGCCTCGCGATCTTCTCGCTCGACGTTCCGCCTCACCTGTCCCATTCGCATCGCTAGCGGGTCCTCAGCGCAGAATCGAGCAGCGCAACAAGCTAGTGGTGTGTCACGACTACAAGGTGCGTCCGTCACCGACCCCTGCATCTTCGAAGGCTCTGCTGACTCGCTTCATCGTGGTAGGGAGGATATTGCGAGCGCGATGACGAGCGCGGCTACACCTTCCAGTGGTTTCATCTTTGCGACACCTTCATCTAGTGCGCTGCCTCTCCCCCGCAGCCGTGCCAGAAGGCGGAACGCTGACGATTTGGCTGCAGCTTCGCCCATCACCGCGTCTCATGTCCTCCTTCCGGCTGGATTCGCTCGGCCCACGTGAACGGCACCAAGATTCTCGGCACCCTCATTTTCGAGTGGGACGCCGGGCGGGAAGACATTGTCGAGCTCGCCACTCCATCTTCCCCGACCGCGAAGCGCTTCTCTTCCTTCTCGACCCGTTACGCCGACCTTCTAGTCAACCTCGCTGTCGAGCGCGGCTTTGACGGATGGCTCGTCAATGTTGAAGTCGACCTCGGGATCGGCCCGGCGAAAGAGGGCGCTAAGGAGCACGCGCGGGTCTTGCTTGACTGGCTCGTGTACTTCCGTGCAGCGCTAAAGAAGCGGATACCGCATGCCGAAGTCTTCTGGTTAGTAGCGCCAGTTCTGTTACATCCACGTCGCTGACTTAGCTCGGCGCAGGTACGACTCGGTGACGATTGAGGGCAAGCTCGCTTGGCAAAACTGTGTCAACGAGCTTAACCGCCCTTTCTTCCTCGCCTGCGACTCGATCTTCCTTAACTACTGGTGGCGGAGCGAGCAACTTGCTCTGACCTCCCAAGAAATCCAGCAGATTTGTCCAGGCCGACAGGCCGACGTCTGCTTCGGCATCGACGTTTTCGGACGCGGGACGCTCGGTGGCGGCGGCTTTGAGAGCTGGAGAGCAGCGGATGCTATCTGCACTGCGACTCAGGCAACGCAGAGCTCCTCAGCAGCCGGTTTCTCGGTCGCGCTCTTTGCGCCAGGATGGACCGTCGAAGCGGAATCTCTCGCGCACTCTCTCGCCTCACCCAGCTCGTTCGCAAGATGGGCTGCAGACGACAACTATATGTGGTCTCACGGATCACCTACACCATCAGTCCCGATCGAAGCCGCTCGGCAAGAACGGGAGAGGCGGATGCAGCGCGGCGTCCTTCGCGCCCGCCAGCTCGCGGCTTCACTCGCTCCGTCCGCATCGCCACTCCCAATCTCCATGCGCATACCCGATCCACCAACTTTCGACTACGACGCACCCGTCGATCCGCTGCCCGGGTCCGAACTCGGCGTCTCGCACCGATCGCTCGCATTGCTCTTTTCCCCTCGACCGGTACCCTGTCCCGACTTCCGCTTCTACACCAATTTCTGCGTCGGCTCGGGCCATCAGATGTTCGTCAACGGTCGCGAAGTCGATCGAAGCGATACCGGCTGGACGGACGTCGCGTTCTCGCACCCATTTCCCAGTCTACTGTTTTCATCGCCGGGACTGAAAGGCGTCAACGCCACCACGACGGAAGGGCAAGCGTGGGAAGGCTCGCGTGCGGTGGAGATCAAGCTGGCGAGCGCGCAAGACGATATCCTCGTACCCTTTTTCCCGCTCGCCCTTCCACCATTGACAGCCGGCATCGAGCTCGAGGTTTGGGCCGTCTGGAAGTCTACAGACGGTCTGGATATGACCGTCACACCCGCACTGAGCGACAAATCCGGCTCCCTTCAGCAACTCTTCGTCGATACGGCTTCGACAGACTCGAAGGATTGGTTGCGGACAACCGCCAGGTTCCGCTGCGACGTCGGGACGTCGAACAGCGCGACATACGCACTTTCCTTGAGACTCTCCAACGGCGCAGCCGTCCTCGTCGGCGTCATGGGGGTTCGTCCGGTCGAGCCCACCTCGGCACGACCCGTGCTCGCCAGCCTCGCATATTTCGCAGCCGAGTCAGCCCTGCGCTGGCAAGTTGACTACACCACTAAATCCGCTATTGCACCGGCAACTGCACCGCATGCCGCTATTCCCTCTTTCCAGCACTTCCACCTCTTCGTGCGCGACACAGCGGGCGACAAGCGCTACCTCGGCACAACCTTCGAGACCGAGTTTGCCGTTGTGCAACGCTCTGTCGAAGACGCAGTGACTGTCATCATTCAAGGCGTTGATGAGGCTGGCCGACTTGAGCAGCTAGAGGAGCGAGCAACCAAGGTCCTGCGATGAGACTCGCCTAGTCGTCGAAGAGGAGTCGATGATCCAGTTGCGCACTATTGCCTACACCGAGGGAAGCCATCTAATCTGAAGAGGGTATCGAAAAACGATGCAACGTGTGTCTGAGGTGAAACGAGAGAGAACCGTAATAACACATGCGAGAGAGACGGCGGGATGGAGGGGTTGACGGCGAGCGTCTAGGCGGGCTTCACGTTCTCGCTGCTGCCTTGAGCAGAGCTTGCAGCGGACGAGAAGCCTGATTCGTCGATAGCTTGCCCGAAGCTGGCACTCCCAACGCGGGCGCGGCCTGCTTGTAAGAGGCGTTGGCCCTCGGCATTGACATCGTCGAGCGACGGTTCGCCGTACGCTTCGGCTGTGAGAACGGTAGGCGGCAGTGGTGTCGGACCTGGTCGCTTCGGCGATGCTTGCGCCTGCTCCTTCTCTTCCTTCTCCTGGACAAGCGACTGCAACTTCGCCTGGACCTGGTCGAGCGTCTCACTCGCGTCGCCGCCAGCGGACGGCGCTGGAGTCGCGAGGACGCCCGGGAAGGCCGGGACAGGTCCAGACGTCTGGTCGGGCGTTGGCGAGGTGATCTGCAGGCCAGGACCGATGGCATGGACAGTACCAGACTTCGGTACCATCGTCTGAGCGCCTGACGGCGGTGACGGTTCGGGAGACGCTGAAGGAGAACCGGCAATCGAGGCGAGGCCGCTCGCACCGCGAAGACCGCTCGGCGAGTTGGAGCGCGAGATGGGCCGATCGATATGAAGATGCTGGGAGATCTCGTCGGCGCGAGATGCAAATTCGGCGGCAGAGAAACCGGGAGGCGCCTTCGTGGGAGCGGGTGAACGAGGTTGGGCGGGCGTCCCCGACTTGGCGCTGCTCGAGACGCTCGAGTCGGCCGTCTCGGACTTGCGGCCGAAGCCAGAGAGATACGCCATTGAGCCCCACTCGACTAGCTTCGACTCCAGCCAAGGGAGCGAGACGGGTTTCGTGAGGAAGTCGTTGCAGCCGGCTGCAAGGGCGGCGACTCGGTCGGCTTGCAAGGACGAGGCGGTGAGGGCGACGATGATGACGGGCATGGCGAGGAGAGGAGAGCCGGGCGTGCTGAGAGGGTCCCTTCCGAGTGCTGATGAGGGCGAACTTGGAACTGAAGTCGGCGTAGTGACGAAGGCGCCAACGTTGTTCTGTCGCTCGAGCTCACGAATCTCGCGAGTTGCCTCGATACCATCTTTGACGGGAAGCTGGATATCCATCTGCAAAGGAGATGGCGTCAGCGCGCGCTCAACGCAGACGAGGAGCAAGGCTGCGCACCAGGACGAGGTGGAAACTACCCTTCTTCCACATCTCGACCGCCTGCTCTCCGTCCTTCGCGACCTTGAAGCTGATGCCCTTCTTGCGCATGAAACCGATCAAGATCGTTTGGTTGATAGGGTTGTCTGCGCACAAGCCCTGTCAGCACAACAGCACGAGCTATCCACGCAAGGGAGACGGGCGCACCCTCGACAATCAGCACGCTGATCGGCGGGACACCGATGATGGTACTCTTCCTGCTCGTCTTGCGCTTGTTCTTCGGCATGCTCGCCGTTGTCGAACTTCTTGCACGCGCCTTGGCCGGTGCAGCCGGCGAAGACGGCGTCGGAGGCATAGCGCGTGCGGCCGCGAACGCTCGCGCAGCTGCTTCACCTGCCGCGGCGGCTCCACTGGAAACCTGGGGAAGAGGCGAGACGATCGGCGAAGCTGCGCCGCTACCGCTGCCACGGCGAGACACGCTATACAGCGGACTCTGCGAGCCACTGAGCGCGCGAGGAGAGGCTGCGGTCGAGGGAGCGCCGGCACTGCCGCTGGATCCGCTCAGGCTACGGCGGGATGGTGTCGGTATCGAGCGCTTCGACGAGGCGTGAGATTGCTGCCGCGAGAGCGCTTCGCCCATGATATAGGACGGCAGCTCCTCGGGCGAGACGTCCTCACCGAGGGCACGGGACTTAGCTGCCGAGATGAACGAGTCGAGCGTGAGAGCCGGAGTGCCGGGAGGCGCAGAGGCTACGGGCGCGATAACGATATCGCCGCTGTTGGAGTGACTGGGAGCGCCGGAGCTGACTCGTCGACTCGAGCTTGCCGAACCGAGACCGATCTCGTGCGGCGCGGCCGTCGAGACGCGTGAAGGAGGGTCGCTCGGCGGGCGAGAAGTGGCGTCCGCGACGGCGTGCTCAGGAATTTCCTGCGACGTGAGGTTGCGGTCGAGGCCTGCACGAATCTTCTCACGGGTCGACGACGAGCGGCTGCCGCGGGGCTGAGGTTGGAAGAAGATGCCTGAGCGGCCGTCGGGGCTCTGGACGATCATGCCTTCGCTCGTCGTCGTCTCCTTGAGCTCCTCGGTCACCGACGAAAAGTACGAGTCGGCCGTGTCCGCTACCCTGCCGAGCGGCGAAGGCGGGAGACGGCCCACTCCAGTCGGCTCGAATTGTGCAGGTGGTGTTCGGGGCATGCCGAGAGTCTGCCCAGTCGCGCTACCGGTCCCACTACTGTCGCTGCCTTTCCGACTCGCCTCCTGCTGCTGGTTGACGGAGAAGTCGGACTCTTGCTGCTCCTTTGGTGCGAGCGAGGGCGAGAGACGAGGCGTCCAATACTGGATACCAGGCGAGGTAGGCGAGGTCGCGATTGGCGGCAAGAACGGGTCGACGGGCGGACGCTTGAGCGCCGTCCAGATGGCGGTAAGGATGCGCCTCGGTCCGGCTGGCTTCGGGACGACGATAACCTCGGGCAGGGTGGGCGACTTGCTCATCGCGAGCGTGTCCTGGACGATCTCCTTGATCGTTTTGTAGTGGACAAGGCTCGCAAAGTGGACGATGACCCACTGCGACGCCTGCTGAGAGTGCGGCTGCGACGACTGGTTCTGGTGAAGCTGTCGGACGTGCGAGCTCGATCTCGTCCTCCGTGTCGCAAGTTGCGGTCGCTTCGCCATAAGTGTCGGCGTCATGTGGAGAGGCGCTGCTCGAAGCGAGATGAGCATTCGTCGCAGGGTCGAGACGTCGTCGTCGATGATGACGAGGCTCGAGTTGCCTTCGCCAACGACAGGCGGCGCAGGCGCTTTGCCGTCACTCGTCGAGCTAGGGGACGTCGAGGCCGTCTCGAAGCCGGAATCGAACCGCGATGTCACACCAGGCCTGCCTCCTCCCACCGCACCGTCATTCCAAAGCGAGTCAGGCAGACCTCCTCCACTGCCGTTTGAAAGCCCCTCGCCCTCGAGCGGAACATGCTGGATGTCCATACCCCAGCCAGCGAGATACACCGTCAAGTGCCTAGCGAACGCACTGTTCTCGCCCGCATGTAGCGCGACCTTGTGGCCGGCAAGAGCCGTGTCAGCGAACCGCTTGAGGTCGTTTATCGACGGTTCTTGCCCGACGATGGACTCGAGGCTTGCACGACGACGGCCGAGGATCGTGGAGGGGTCTTGGACGATTGACTGCGTCTTCGGTCGCGCGGCGGGGAGGAGCGCTTCGAGTGCCCAGGCTTGCGACGTCGCTTCGTTCTGGATGGACGGTGCGAGCGAGAGACCGACGAGGGAGAAGAGCGAGCGAGCGAAAGGCGTATCGAAAGGAGGTTTGGGAAGCGGATCGTTCGCGGGCATCGCGGCGGTCTCGTCGATGAAAGACGGTGCGGCAGGACGAGGAGGCGTTGTAAGAAGGATCTCGAGCGAGACCGTCCACCACTTTTGGGGGCGCGCGGAAGGAGGAGAGGCGGCAGCGTGGTAGCTGCCGGTTGGGGAGGGCGGACGAGAGATGTCGGGAGAGGAGGAGGGGGTCGCTGTTGTAGCGAGGAAGCGGATGTCGACGGTTGAACCGCTTCGCGCGTCAGCAAGGATGTGGTGCAGGATCTGCACGGCCATGCGTCAACAAAAACGTCTCGCGAGATGGGCGACACTTGGACACACCCAGATCAGCGTCACGCTCCATGCGCGCTCGTCAGCCCTGACCAACAACTCCCTCGACTCGCTACCCTTCTTCTCCTTCCTTGTCGCCTCATTCTTCATCTGCTGTGCAGCATCGGTCGCCGGCGGTCCTCCCGCCACCCCTGGCGTCGGAACTGGACTAGGTGCGCTGCCCGACCCGGTTTGTCCGACAAGCAACTCGATGCCCCTCGCTGCCGCATCAGCAGCGAGGACGTCCGCAACGCCCTGAATGAGCGAGGGGAAGTCGAACACCTGCTCGGGGTCGTCTTCGGGCTCGAGGGGAGGTCCTCCGCCTTGGCCGCCGAGATGTCGCGGGACAGGCGAAGGCGGGAGAGGCTGTTCGCCCTTGCCGACTTCGCCCGCCCACTCAAAGCCGCGGAAAAGACGCCAGATTGCGGCAGCTGAAACGGCGGGCATCGAGAGCGTCGTCGCGGCGTGCAGCTCGTGCGAGTACGAGGGAAGGAGGTGTTCGACCGTTGGCAAGCCGTTGAAAAAAGAGGCAGAGGCGGAGGTAGTGCTGCCCGTGGCAGTGGAGGAGATGCTGGCGGCGGAAGAGAGAAGTGCGTTAGAGCCTGTCGCGGACGAGATGCTCGCCTTGCGGTAGGCTGCGGAGGGGAGGGTGGCGTCAAAAAGGGAGGGTAGGGGAAGCGGCGGCGAGAAGATGTGTGTCGAGCCGAGTTGCGAGAGAAGGAGAAGAGCCGGAGGTAGGAGAGTCGCAATTAGGTCGAGAGATTGCTCGAGAGGAGGCAGCGAAGCCGTCGGTTGGCCGGCTAAATAGCCAAAGCCCGGCTCGTTGATCGGCTCGAGAGGGGTTCCCGGCGCTCGTCCCGACGTATACGCATGATCGTGCGCCTGTACCGTCATCTGGCTCGTCATGCTTCCTCTCCGAACCGGTGTCTCACAGACCGCGAACCCGGACATGCTGTCCATCGGATCCCGCTCCTTGCCCCGCAGCGTCGACGGCGACCCAGGCGAGAGCTGGAGAGGCACGCCAGCGAGACCGGGCGACGAGGCTGGCGATGCAGACGAGCTGCCGGCTGATTTTTGGCTTCTCGCCTGCGAGCAACTTCGTCGGATTGACGGGGCGAAGCGCTTCATCGTTCCGCCTGGAGAAGTTGGCGGCGAAAGGTATGGTTGGCCAGGCGAAGGGGGGAAAGCGCCGGGCAAAGGCGAGTCGGACGGTCTTCGCGCCACATCGGATTCGCCATCCGGCGCAGTCTGAGAGGACGGTGTCGGGCTGGAGAGTGAGCGCGGGAGGGGTGGTCGTACGGGGCTAGTCGATGAGGAGGACGGGCGAAACGAATCGAGGAAACGGGTGAGAAAGGTGCCGGGTTGCGGTTGTTCGCTCCGGGCAGAGTTTCCTGTATGTGCGTCGACCGGGTCCGCGCGTCAGCTCTCGCTTCTCTACGCTCGACAGTACTCCGTCCACCGGCAAGAAACGAAGCTCTTGCTCACCGAGCGCCTTTCGCGACTTCCGCCTCCCAACCCTCGACGCAGCGGACCCGCCAGCTCCGTCCGCACCACTTGCACCGATCCGCCCTGCCAGGTCACTGTTGCTCGAGTTTGCTGACGTCCCAGACGAGTCGGCGCTGCCCTTGCGACGTTGCGAGCGCTGCGAATCGGTTGAAGTGGCTGTGATCGGACTCAGATCTGCCTCCGACATGCGCGGCGAGGAAGCGACCAGCGGGCGCCTGGTCAAAGCTGTGCCCCTGTGAGCTGTGCAGCAGGCTGCCGCAGTCCGCACGAGCCTATTGTGCGCGGGCGTGAAGGGCGAGAGGGAGAGCTTGTCCGGCGAGGATGCCTCTTCGGCAGAGCACCTCGTCTCGCACGCGCTCGCGCATCATCGCTGGCGCGACGTGCTGCAATCCTAAGCCCTCGCTGCATTCTGAGCTCCATTCCGGCACACGCCATCCCTTCCGACGACTGCGCTCACTCGTCTCGCTCGATCCCGATACTTCATCTTCAAACCAACTCGCAGCGCTTGTTCTCAGGCTTGGCGGGCGCGGCAGGGGCTGCCACGGCTCGAGGGGATCTACTGAACGCATAGGCAGGAGACGGAACGGAGCAACCTGTGGTTGGCAGGCTGCTTCACCGCTTCTCGTCGCGAAGTCGAATCTCAGGTTGATCTCGGATTCTCAAGTCGACAGAGTCACATTGGGTGACGTGCTTGGCATGTGCTAGTCAGTCTCCTGGATGAGATTGTACTCGCTCGCGGCGTGCCCGTCCCGTTCGCGCGATCGCGCTCGTTGCGTCCTTCGCTCAGGATTTGCCGCAAGAGCTCCGTGAGCAAGCGAGAATAGGTGTGCTGAATCTGTAGAGGAGTCGCAGGGGAAAACTGGGCAGCTGGTTGCCGATCGGATCAGCCTGAAGAAACCCGGCGAAGCGCAGGAGGAGAAGAGTTGCCGAAGTTACGCCGAGCGGGTCCTCCCGTCCAAGTCTTGCCTTCCGCTCGAGATCGATGCTTTCTATTGTGCAGGCGCAAAGCGTAGCAAATTTGCAAGGACAAGACGCCGGAACCTTGCATAGACGTCAATGGTTCTACTAGAGTGTCTCCTTCTGTGAGCGGTTCCATCACGACGACAACCAGTCCTGCGGACCGCGCTCCAGCTCCCAACTACCCTCGTCTGGCTCGTAGCAAGTCTCGCAGTAGCCGGAACAGTAGCGGTAAGCAGGCGATTGCGAAGAAGCTGAGACTG
The DNA here is from genome assembly GCA_023628235.1 of Rhodotorula sp. S30-09. NCBI lineage: Eukaryota > Fungi > Basidiomycota > Microbotryomycetes > Sporidiobolales > Sporidiobolaceae > Rhodotorula > Rhodotorula sp. S30-09. Next base: position 127,114 of record JAMALD010000010.1, read on the forward strand.
GAAGAAGAGAAGAGAGAGAAAGAGCGGTCGAGGTGCGGACGGAGCAAACTCGTAACTCGATCCTTTTCCTCAACGAAGTCATGCATCCGTCTCGGTCTACGAAAATGCAAGTCAGCCAGCGTTCTCACCCGTAGAAGCTATCCGAACGACAGGCGAAACGGTCGAGCCTTTCTCCCACCGAACGAATTGCAACGACAGACAAGGTGATCCCCGAACGAACGTATTCATGGCAAGCAAGCAAAGGAGTGGGCGAGATGGCGAAAGTGGAAAGAAGAAAGGCTACAGATGGGGACGCCGCCCTTTTGAGAGAACAGATGCACAAACGAGACCCAAGATGCCGTTGACCAAGCCATCACGAGAGCGAGAAGAGGTAGCTCAGGTCCTCAGGCGTGAGCTGCGATGAGTGCGTCAATGCTGAAACCGAAGAGCAGAGAGCGGATGGGCTAACGCACCCGACCCATCGCCGCGTCGTCGTCGCCGAGCGCAGACGCCGCCAAATCCTCCTTCTTCTTCTGCAAGTCAAGAATCCTCGACTCGATCGAGTTCTCTGCATGGATGGAACGAGATTGGCAATCGTGCCCAGGCGCGACAGACGAGGACGAGACCCACCTATGATGAGGCGAGTGACGGTGATCGGCCGGTCTGCAAGATGGACGCGGAATCTCAGCTCAAGCACGAACTAGGAGAGGTGGCAACTACTCACGCTGGCCGATACGGTGCACGCGGTCCATCGCCTGCAGCTCGACCTGTTGGCGGGAAAAGGGTAACGTCAACAGGAGGCTCGAGCGACACAAGGCCGTGCGACGCACCGCAGGGTTCCACCACGGGTCGAGGATGATGACGCGCGAGGCTTCGACCAAGTTGAGAGCCTGAAACGGGGGAAGAAAGCGGAAGATGCGGAGCGAGTATGTCAACGGAGAGTCGCGAGAACACGGAGTTCAGCAGCACGCACCACACCACCGGCCTTGAGCGAGATGAGGAAGACGGTGCATTCGGGGTCGCTCGTAAAATGCTTGATTGTGTTATCGCGAGCGAGCGGCGTCATCGTGCCGGCGAGGCGGACATACTTGAAGCCACTCAGCTGAAGGCGACGAGCGACGAGGTCGCTGCGAGTCAAGCACAATCAGCACGCCGGACGATGTTCGGAAGGAGCAGCGCAACGCACAGCATGGACGTGAACTGCGAGAAGACGAGCGTCTTGAGCGTGCGGTCTTCGGTCCTCGTCTTGCTCAGCTCCTCGAGGCTGCACGGATAATGGTCAGACCTGGAGACGCACAGGAAGACGGGAGCGAAACTACGCACAGCGCCTCGATCTTGCTGCTAGTCCTGCTCTTGGTCGGGTCGATGCGGGCCAGGAAGCCTTGCCTGCCGGTCTCGTCCACCTCGATCGCGTCCTGGTCGAGGTCGATGCTCATCGGGAGGTGGCAGACGGGGCACTCGGGCTTCTGCTCGACGGCCGTCTCGAGGTACTGGCGAACACATTCGCGGCAGAAGATGTGGCGGCACGACGTCTTGACGGCGTCCTCGGCTTCGTCGAGACAAAGGCGGCACGTGATGATCTCCTGCGGCAAGTCGGCAGCGGCGTGCTGAACGGGCTCCGCGGTCTTGGACTTGATGACGAGGTCGGGATGGTCCGCCATCTGCCGCATGCGCGTGATGAGGGTGAAGATGTTCGAGTAGTTGTTGAGCACCGTGCCCTCGTCGGCGTAAGTGTTGAACTTGCGCTTGACGTCCTTGAAGAGCGACTGGTAGAGCTCCTCCTCCTCTTCGGTGAAGAAGTCGCGGCGGACGTTGACGACGCGCGGAGGGAGGCCGAGGTCGTCGGCGCGCTCGACCTTGGTGCGACGGAGCATGAGGTGCGACAGGAGGAGACTCATCTTCTGGAAGGCGCGCTGGCCTTCCCCAGTCGTCGTCCCGCCGTATTGGATCGGCGTCAAGACAGCCTGGTTCCAATAGCACGTGTGCTGCATTGAGCTGTGCCCGCATGCCGTGCAGGGACCGCCCGACGCGAGCCAGTGCAGACTCTTGCAGTCGCACCGCTTGCAGAAGTAGAAGGCGAAGGGGTCACACCCGACGAATCGAATGAGCGAGTAGAGCTCGCCGACGCGGTTCTGGAGCGGTGTACCGGACAAACACCAGCGGTAGTGCGCGCGGAGGGCGAAGGCGGCCTTGGCGGTATTCGACTGGCGGTCCTTGATGTTGTGCGCCTCGTCGAGGATAACGCGGTGCCTGGGCGAACAGATCGCACATCAGCCGCGGTACAAGAGAGATTGGTGGCGCGAATGCAAGCGGCGGGAGAGTCGAACGCACCACTTGACCTTGTGCAGGATCGAGTCCTCCTTGAGCACCTTGCCTTTCTTCGTGAAGCCCTTCTGCTCACGGCGGAACGTCGACTCGAGCACGGCGTCTGCAAAGGGTCCACATCAGCGAGTGTAAGAGAGTCAGGAAAGTGCTGGAACGCACAGGAGGTCAAGACGACGTCGAACTTCTCCATCTCCTTGGCGTTGCTAAGCCTGTTCGAGCCGTGGAAGACGAGCACCTTGAAGCCGGTCGTGAACTTCTCGATCTCGCTCTTCCACTGCATGATAGCGACTGTCGGGGCGAGCACGAGCGTCGAACCCTTCGGGTGCGTCGGCGACCAGTCGGAGAGGATGAGCGAGATGGTCTGGATCGTCTTGCCCATGCTGCCCGCGCAAAGGACGTCAGCAGTACTAAGCAGTAACAGCGCAGAACAACGCACCCCATTTCGTCGCAGAGGAAGCCGCCCTTGAATGGCCCCGCCTCCTGCTGCTTGAGCCAGTACAAGCCCTCCAGCTGGAACGGCAGAAGCTTCTGTGTGAGGAGCACAGGCTGCTCGGCGCGCTCGACTTTGGTAAGCGGCCGCTCGGCGAGGTCGGGCCAGCATGTCTTGAGCTCCGGGTGATTCTGCACCAAGTAGTAGGTCGTGCGCTCGAACTGCGGCGGAGGGACCTTGTCAGCGCGCGAATGAGCATGTCTGTGAGAGAGGATACACACATGCGACATCTTCTTGAGTGCCTTTTTTTCCTCCTTCGTGATGACGGCGCCCTTGCGAGGCGCGACCTTTTCCTTCTTCTTCTTCTTCAGGTCCTTGTCACCGTCGCCTCCCTCGGCCGGCAACTTTTCATCTTCCTCCTCGTCCTTGACCTTCTTCGCCTTCTTCTTAGCCTTCTCCTTGACCTTCTTCTTCGGCTTGTCCTCTTCCTCCGACTCGTTCAACTCGAAAACCTCGCTGCCTCCTTCCTCGTCGACACTCATCTCAGCCGCCTCCGCCTCGGCGTCCCAATCCTCATCCTCGTCCTCCGAGTGCACTGACGACGCCGAGGGCGCAAAGACGGATCCTTCGGAATCGCTGTCCGAATCGCTAGGGGGGCCAACGCGACGAGGCGTCGACACCTTCGTCTTTCCCTTGCCCTTTACGCTAATAGGCGTGCGTGACTCGCGCTCCTTGCGCGTCGGCTTGCGCTCCTCAATCACCACCTCGAACGAAGGCGACCTTGCGCGACCTTTACCCTTGAGCGAGCGCGAGACGGAAAGCGCGAGGTCTTCGGCGCCGACAGCTTTGCCCTTGCCCTTGTCTGGCGTAGACTTGGAGAAACTGCTCTTGAGCTTCTTGGCGAGCTCGCGGACCTTCTTGACGCCGGCGTCCTCTTCGTCGTCATCGTCCGACATCAGCTCGTCCTGCTCTCCCTCCTTCGGCTCGTCCTTGAGGCTCGACGCATCGTACTCGTCTGCACTGCCACCGTTGTCGGACGAAGCTGTCGACTCGACAATAGCCCTGCCCTTGCCCTTCGCCGCCCGCTTCGAGAGTTTGACCTCCTCCTCTTCCGAATCGGTGAGCTGTAAAGTCGGCAAGATGAGCTTTTTCGATGCTGCAGCGGCAGCAGAACGGCGAGGAGTCGTGCGAGAGCTGTTCAAATGGTCTGATCAGCGAACCGCGAGGTGGAGGGGAGGGGTTCCGCTCGCAACGCACCTAGGCGTCTGTGCGCCCTCTTCGCTGTCCTCGACCTCCGAGTCAAGATCCATCTTGCCACCTTTACCGCCCCTCACGCTCGTAGGCGCCGTGCTCGGTGACCCACTCCCCGAACCCCTCGCACCGGTCCCAGCGCCCTCGGTTTCCGAGTCGGATGAGCAGACGATGATGGCTGACGAAAGTGTTGAGGAATGGCGTGGACGGGCCATACCGTGCACCTGTGCGGTGGTGGGTGCGGTGAGGGTAGTCGAGGAGGGTGTGGCGATGCTGGATGAGGATCGCTCGATTCGGGATGGGACAAATGTGAGCCGGTTTGTCTATGCACAAACAGTCTCCAGCAGTCTAGAGAGCACGATGTGAGCCTCTCAGTCGAGCGAGCGAGCGGTGAGAGCGAGTGGCGAGCCGTCGAGGCTGACTTTGCCAGGCGAGGCACGTCAAGACGCGACAAAGGTCAACTTGGGAAGTTGACATCCTTGTAGCGAATGCGAATGCTGTGCGAGTTACTGCGCTGTACGGTCGATTCTATCGTGCAAGAATCTACTCCTGCGACGCCGTCTCACCCCGTACACCCTCGAGGAACCCCTGGCAACACGCCTCGACATCAACCAGCTCCTTCGGCGCATCCACCGACAGCACCACACAGTCGTCCTTGCGCACCAGAACCTCATCCTCAATCCGCACCGTCATGTTGTGGAAGTGCTTGGGGAAGTGCGCCAGGGGGGGGACGGTGATGCCCGGCTCGACGGTCTGCGAAGCGGGGATAGCGAGGGCGTCGAAGATGTGTCAATGGGAGTCAGAGCGTCAGCGAATTCGTGTGTACTCACGACGACCATGCCTTCCTGTAGCCTGCGAATCAACCATCCAGGCGAACGAGATGTCAGCCAGAGTTCCGCCGATCTCCGTCCCGTCGCGCAACCACGTGAACTCACCGCTCATCCCTCCCATAGCTCCTCGTGTCATGCAGATCCACTCCAATCGGATGCCCAACGAAATGCGGATACAGCACCCTCTCCAGTTCTCCAGCTCGCATCTCGAAACCCAGGTCGCGCAACTCCGTTCGCGTCAAGTCGACAGAGTAGCGGTGCAGGTCTTCGAAGGTCCAGCAGTTGGAGGAGGCACAGCGCTTTGTGCAGGCGCGGACGACGCGGAGGACGGCTTCGTAGAGGTGTGCTTGGGGACTCGTGAACGTGCCCGAGGCGGGGAAGGTGCCTGTGCAGGACGCCGTTGTAGGAGGATCAGCTCACATTGCGAAAACCTCGAAAGCGGCTGAAAGGTTCCGAAACGCCAACGCACGGGTAATATCGCTCGCATACCCACCCCATTCGCACCCAGCATCAATGAGCACCATCTCACCCTCCTTGACCGGCCTGTTGTTCTCGACATAGTGAATCGTGAGCGCTTGGGAGCCGGATGCGCACACGGGGACGTATGCGAGTCGTGGAGAGCCGGAGAGGGAGGTGCGGTAGCTGAAGTGTGCGACGAGGGAGGATTCGAGGAGGCCAGGGCTGGCGAAGCGCATGACCTGCGATAGTGGAATATCAGTGACCGGACCTTAGCCGTCAATCCTCCCTGCTCGATGAAGCGGCTAGCAGCTAGCGCAGATCAAGCGAGGGCTGGCTCATCACGCACCTTCGCATGCGCGTCCGCACTGATATCCGCCGCTCTCCGCATAACCTTGACCTCCGCCTCACTCTTGATCAACCTCAACCTCTCAACCTCCTTCTCCGCGCTCCGCACATCCCGCTTTTCCAACGCCTTCATCACCTCGTCGACTTCGTCTCGACCAGGATCCTTTCCCGCCAGCGAGAGATACGAAAGGAATGAACGAGAAGGAGAGCGAGGGCGTGTGCGGGAGAAGGTCGAGAGAGAGTGCGAGGGGAGGTCGATGTAGACTGGGCCGCAGGAGTTGTGCGAGAGGATTTGCTGTAGCCGGTGGCCAAATCTGGCGGAGTCGCAAGCCTGTGTACGGGGTGAATGAGCGTTCAAGTGGTAAAAGTGACCGAGTGAAGCGGAGCGCACCTCGTCCGCACCGAAGACTTCCATCACGCCCTCCAGCCCAGTCCTCGCTCCATTCCACAGCTCCTCATACGCGTCCTTCGGACGGCAAAACAGCGTCATCTTGTACCCTCTAGACGAGCTGTCCTTTTCTGCGGGCGCTCGAAGAAGCGGCATAAGCTCACTGACCTTCTCAGCGAGAGAGGGAGCGACTAACGGAGGATGAGCGCAGAGTCGGGTTCTTCGAAGCCGGTGAGGTACCAAAAGTTGCTGCGTTGTCGGAAGCGGTAGCTGCACGTATCAGGCGTCATGCGTTGGTCAGCTCGTCCACTTTCAAGCGGGTACGCTGCCTAGAGGAGTCGCGAACGGACTCACAAGATGTTCTGCGTCATGTACTGGATCTGCCCACCCGCAATGACGACAACCGCGTTGTTCTCCAACCTGTCCATCAGTTTCCGCCGTCGCTGCTCGTACTCCTTTGCCGAGATGCCCGGCGTGAGCTCGCCTGGTGCGAGGAGGTGCGGGTGAGTCGAGGGAAGCGGTTGGCCGTATGAATTCGTTGTCGTGTGCGACTGGAAGGCTGCATGGTGTCCGTGCGGGTGGGAGAGAGGCTGCGGAGTGCTTGACGAGTGCCGAGTCTGAGGAAGGGTGAGCGGAACAGTGGACGTTTGTGGGCGAGCGGCTCGACCTTGGATCCGAGTGATAGCATTCCTCAGCACTGCTGTGCCGCCGCGAGGACCCATTCCGAGCAAGAGACGGCGCAGAATCACTCGCCAACCCTCGTCTCGTCCTCTTCGCCCTCGACCGCTCAGTCTCGCTGCTCTCACCGCTTGGCCAGCCACGATGAACAACACAATGATACCGAGGGAGATGCAGGATGACCAAGACCTCGCGTTCATGGACCAGGCGGTGGTGATGGTGCGTCCTCGTCTCTTCATCAGTTAACGAGTCGCAATCCTGCTAACACCGGTGCAACAGGCCGAGGAGGCTCTTACAGCCCGCGAGATCCCCGTCGGATGTGTTCTCGTTCATGACGGCAAGGTCGTCGCTCGCGGGCGGAATCGCACGAACGAGGGACGGAACGCGACTCTCCATGCAGAGTTCGATGCCCTCCGACACCTCCTACCCGATCGCTCGCACGCTCAGACACCCGGATTGACACGGCCATATACGCCGCAAGCAGAGGATGTGATCGCAGCGGCGGCAGAGAAGGAAGGACCGGTCGCGGGAGGGAGGAAGATCTGGCAGACCCCGCTCAAGGGTGTCGTGCTATACGTGACGGTCGAGCCGTGCCTCATGTGCGCGTCGGCGATGCGTCAGGTCGGCATCGAGAAGGTTATGTATGGCTGCGCGAATGACCGGTTTGGGGGGACAGGCGGTGTCCAGTCAATTCACTCCGAGTGCGTCGATTTCCCTATGACGTCGGCTTTTTATGCGCTCATACCTGGTCCTACAGCCCTCGATTACTGTACGCTCCGCCTTACCCGGCAGTCGGCGGTTACCGACGAGAAGAAGCGATCATGCTGTTGCGGCGGTTCTACATCTCGGAGAATTCGACAGGTGTGTGCCTCTTGGCGCGCTAGAATACTCGAAAGGCTGACATCTTGGTACTACAGCGCCAAAGCCGAAGAAAAAGTCGAACCGCGTCCTCAAAACTGAAATCCCCGGCGTCGTTTCGACTCCCTCCTCTCCCGCCTCTCCCCTCTCCCGAACATCCACTCCCACACTCAACCCCGAGCCGACATCTGCATCTATTGATCTACCGGTACCTGTGCCCATTGTCTAATCCGACAGCAGGTCAAGAAGTCAGCGCCAGTGCGAGCCCGACTTCGCCTCGTCTCGTCCAGCAATTACAGCCACTATAACGCCGCTGACTCGCCAGCAGATCACGCTCTTCGCCAGCAGATCACGCTGCTCGACAGCGGAGAGCTGCATCCGCTGCTTCCAGGCTTGCTTCGTCGGACTTTCGAAAACTCGCTTACGCTCGAACCGCTCACCCGCTCGCGACCCTTCGCCTCCTCTCTTTCCCGGCTTCCTCTCGGTTCGCCCCCCACCCTCCTCTCGAGCCGCAACATGCAACGATCCAATGCACAAGCTCATAATCTCGCCCTCGGACGCTCGAATCGTCTGTCCTTCTCCTCCTCTCATCGCTCGACTCGTCGGCTTCTCCATCCTTCCTCACCGCTCGACTCGCCCATGAGCGCTTCTGGCCCGAGTGGCTTGGGCGGATGGTCGGCGCTCATCCCACCTGGCGCTGAATGGATCGAGCCCAACTACGAGCAGATCCTCGAGAGTGCCGCCGCAGGAGAGTCGCCTTACCTCGTTATTATTGACATAGTCCGGAATCTTGACCATCCGAGCGTGCTAGCTGGCTTCACGGGTCAGCAGTACTTCTTGCTTGGGCTCTGTGCGATGCGAGTCCTTCCTCTTCGTCCTCGCGATTGTCGCTAACTCGCCAGCGCTTCCAGGCATACCCTCATTCTGGTCCTTGGACTCGCCATCCGCTTCGCACAAGGTCGACTATGGTTCTTCACTCGACTCGACAGAACCGTCGTCCTGCCGAACACCTCGACCTTGTCCGCCTTCTGCGCTATTGTATACGCCGCGCGTACGTTTCGAGTACCGCCCGTGCAGACACCCCCTGACTCTGAACTTTGCAGTCGGCATCGTCCTCATCGTCGCCTCGATCGACATCTCCCGAGGTGGCGATCTGCCGAGATGGTACCAGGGATTGCGAGCGTCCTGGTTCGGCTCCTCTGGGTCGACGCTTACTTTGAAATTTGGTCGACGCTGTGCGGATGGGACATTCGCAAGAAGGGCGCTTTCTATAAGGAGTCGCGCGTCAAGACGGTGCTCGCCATCCTCATCCCCCTCGCCATCCTCCTCATCGCCTGGATCCCGCCTCTCGTCATCTTCTACTTCTCCGTGAACGCCTACAATCACTCTTTCATCGCCGCTGGGGAGATTGCCGACATGCTCGAGGAGTGGCAGACGACGTGGACGCCTGCCGTAGGCCTCGAGATCGGCAAGCTGGCGATGCTGTTCGCACCTGGGTCGGAGCTCGGTCACGATATCACGAGGAGCTCGCACTTGACGCGAACTGGATACGCTTATGTCGCAGACGTACTCCTCGCAACGTTTGCCGTAAGTTGTTCCGCATTACGCGAAGGAACTGGTAGCTGACGACACAGGTTGGCAGATCTACCTCGTCGGCGTCTGGCTCGAGGTCGCGCACGTCCCGCAGACGGTCTCTGACCTTCGCTCGAAGCCGTCTACAAGCGCAACAGGGGAACCCGGCCGAGTGACCTGGCCGGTAAGACGAACGAGCGCTCCAACTCTTTTGCATCGGCGCCGCATTGTCTACTCGGATCGCCCGACAACTTGATGAAGAGCAGTTCGCTCACGATGGACGGACTGAGGCGACACAGCACCCTTGGACGTTGCTGGCTTGGGTGCGAAGAAATCGTATCTACCCGACAGGGTGCATTGCGACAATGCTTCTCGTCAGCGCCGGCATCGACCTGTGGCAGGCGACAACGCACATCGATCTGCGTTATCCGTCGGGTCAATTCGTTGTAGAGATACTGATCTCCTGGTGCGTAAAACCCCCTCGCATCCGCTTCGAACCGCGACTGACGCGTCTTCCCAGCTAGATGAACGGCATCCTTTCGACCGCTGTCGTCCTCCTCCTCCTTTTCCCCTCTCTCGAGGCCTCGACTTCGCTCTTGCTCGCCTTCCTCCGCCACCGCCTCCCCTTCCTCCCCTCCCTTCCCGCCGTCACCTGTTCGAACGCGACTCGCACGCCCATCATGACTAAACCGCCTCGCTACGCTGCAGCGCACGCGACGGCCTCCGTCCCGCTCGTCGAGCGCACGACGACGAGATTGTTCAACGATGCGGCGGATGGAGAGACGCCTCTACCGAAGCGGCTGTCGGAGCGGGGTCGGCAGGAGAGCGAGTGGGACGAGCACGAGCAAGAGAAGCAGGGGCCGTGGAGTGCAATCGCAAGTAGCAGTGCACCGTCTAGTCCTCGCGCGATGTGATAGAAGGGAGCATCCATAGAACCGGAATTGACGATTGCAGTTGTAACAGGTACGCATGCACGCTGCACGCCTCGAGATGGCCTGATCTTGTCTCTTCACGTGACGTGCGAGGATGCCGAGCGCAAGTGCTTGTCCTTCGGAGAACCCCTGACTGCGTCGTGCGCTGGACTCGCGGTCCGACGACTCGTAGAGGAGCGAAGTCCTGCTTGCTGACGAGTCGTTGTTTCGCCTAGCCCGTCGGCTAGCCTTCTGCAATGGCTCATCGCGCATCCTCCATCTTGACCTCGCCATTCAAGCCGCTGGGACCCGGAACGGCTGTCGACGAGTGAGCGCCGTTCGTTGCGGGGACAGGAGGAGCGGGTATACAGGGTAGCGCGGGCGTGCCAAGCGCGTCGGCAAGGTCGGGAAAAGCCTCGCCCATTTCGGCACGGAGGAGGTCTCGGTAGTCCTGCGATGAGATACGGAGTCAGACGGAACCTGCGGAAGTTCCGTCGACGTCTGCTCACCGATACGGCCGACAAGATGCCATTCGTGTACATGTTCTCGCCAGAGAGACGCTCAATGAAGTTCTTCGTGTGCATGTGCGGATTCTTGCCCTGGTCGACGAAGCTGTCGGGAGGTTCTCCGTGAGCTGCCGCGCCAGGCCTCTTTCGCACATGCTGGCTCACTTGATGACCTCGAGGGGAATGTTGACATTCGCAACGAGGTCCTTCTGAGCGTGCAGGCGACCGAGTTGTTCGATGGTTTGTTGCCTGTCGAGGACGGGAGAGTGTCAGCCTGACGCCAACTCTGACGCGGAAAGCTGCACTCACGCCTTGCGACCAATCAGCCCGCCAGGTACACCACTCGCCGCGCCATTTGGTGAGCTCTCGAGAGCCGACTCTTGCACGTCGCTCGCACCTGATAGAAGTCTGATACGTCAGCGTGAACAGCTTTTGACGGGTCGGGACGGCCCGCGCGTACAAATACCAAGCTCTAACAACGTCTGCAGTAGCTGCTCGAGGCTTTGTTCGATTTGCAGTCGAGGAGGAGCTGCCGTCGCTGGAGGAGAGGCGGCGGTCATGGCGACAGCGTTTGGCGGTGTGGCGGGAAGTCCGATCGTCTGCTGGCAATGTTCGGAGCGGTCTAGTCGCACAATCAAGCCTGAAGCTGAGCGAGCGGTAGTTGTCGCTGGCGAACTCCGCTCGTCGTTCTTTGACCTCGACGAACGACTTGTGGCTGCTTCAACTCGCTCTAGCTGGCTTGCGCGCGTGTTGCTGGACTGAGCAGAGTTCTCAGGGAGCGCCTGGGTGAGCGCGCGCTTCCCCGTGCCGTTGCTGCGACGCCTGAGCGTTTCACGAGCGGACCTCCTCTTCAAAGTTGAATGAGGGGATGACTCGTCGGCAGCGCTTGTTGACGGACCGTGAAGTCGCTTGGAGGCGTTGAAATGGCCCTTCGAGTGCCTCTGTGAAGCGGCGAACTCCCCGCGTTGCGCTGACATCTTCGTCCACCTCGTCGCAGACGCTCGCTCCTCTCACATACTTCGTCTCGGCAACGCTCGACCATCCACATCCTTCTGACGAACATCCACGGCTCACGACCTCACGACCGATGCCGAAGACTCTGACAAGGTCGCTGTCACGAGTGAGCCTTCCCTCCTGCTCTGCAATAGGCAACAACGCTGACCGCCTCGAATCCCAAAACAGCCTCTGGCGGATCTGAGCAACCTCCTCTGGACTCGCTCAAGGGCGGCCAAGACGGTCCCGGCTGATCAACCGCCCGAAATCTTCCCGCCGCTCACCCTTGCCGAAATCACGGCCGACCCATTCGCGCCTTTCGACCCTGATGAACCCGACGACTACCTCGACGCGCCCTTCGATCGTCTCGATCGTCCTTCCATCGACTCACACCTCTGGAAGGAGTGCACGCCGATCCCAGACGACCCCATGGGCGAAGCATTGGCGGAGGAGTCCTTCGCACGGAAGGTTGCTAATCGGCAGACGGTCGTCGGCGAGACTGAGCACGAGCTGTCTAACTCGGAAGACGAATTTGAAGATGCCGACAATTCGGGCGAGTTTGCCGAGCCCGTGTCGCCGTCCTTCGAAGACGAAAGCGCGAGCGCGATCTCAACACCCAACACGTCGCTTCCGCACGCTTCACCTGATCGCTACGACGCCGGATTACCATGGGCGTCATCACCGAATGCGAAGGGAGAGGCTGCATCCCAGCAAGTCGGCTACCCTTTCCCGCACACGTCGACTCCACCTCGCCCTCCAGCCGCTCATTTCGTCGAGCTGATTGAGACGTGCCCTACTCCGCCTTCGTCAGCTGCCGTTGCGGCCGAGGAACGGCGACGAAGCCTACTCGTGGCGAGCAATCTAGGAATCGACTGCGAGGAAGACTCGGCTGGCGAAGACTCGACGCGACCGCCTTTCGTCACCCCGAGATCTCCCAGCCGCATTCGGTCACGATCTCGCTCGCCGTACCAGCTCGGTAGTCGAACAGCATCTCCCGACTCGCTGGACGAGGAGGAACAAGCTGCGATTGTCGAACCACCGATCAAGTCGTATCCGCCCTCCCTCTACCCGGACGAGGCGCACATTGATACGTACACTCGCCGGCCTCGACATCCCCGTGCTTCTGTTCATTGCCCAGCCGACGAAGACCCCTTGCCCTTTTCCGAACTTACCTCGACAAGTCTCGTCAACTCGCTCCTCGCTCTGCGTCAACCTCACGACGACTTCAGCTCGCACATTGCTGCTCTCCCGCTTGAAGACCCGTCGGTTTCGCCCGCACCTCGTCACATCCGACCTCACCACGCTCGAGAACGATCAGGCGCTCAGTCTCCCGCACCCTTTTCTGACTTGGTCTCACCCACGACCGCTCAACCTCGACGCGACTTCAGCACCTCACAGCCGTTCCTCCGCGCCCAGCAGTCCAACTCCACCCTCTTCACGTGGGATCTCGCCCACCTTCCCGCTCCCCGCACGCCACGAGAACGGCCCTACCGAGTCCGCACTTCAGCTCTTTTCCTCCCGACGTCTTTCCTAGGCGGTGGAAAGGGCACGGGCTTGTATGGCGATGTGTGCGGAGCGGTCGGGCGGAAAGCCGATGATCCGAAGAAGAAGGAGAGGCAGCGCTCGATACCGTTCAGCAACAGTCTGGCGAGTCTGCATGCCGTGTTCAGCGGCGATAGCGAGCGGTCGGCGCGGCGAAACAGCAGCTTCGGTATCAGGTCGACGTCCATTGCGGGACACGCCATTTCAGAGGATTCCGTCGATGCTCGACCTTGGATACCCTCGCTCGCACCTGAGATCGACGAGTTCGCCGTCCTCGCACCGGAAGAGTATGCCGTTTCGCCTGACAGTCAGGCCCTGAAACGCTCGGCAAGCCTGCGCAGGTGTCTCAATCGATGGACCAGGCGGGCGAGCCGGGCGCCATCAACAGCGCTCGACGTGGTGGAGGAGGTTGAAAGGCGGCGAGAGAAGCAGGAACGGAGGAAGAGCGGGCGGAGCTTCTCGTTGTTCCGGCCGCAGGGCACCAGGCCGGAAGAGGACCTCGACCGCTGGGTTTCCGTCGTTGTCCGCTAGATTCACTTATCCCCTTACACGCATCGTTGACGTCTATTCACGCCTAGTGTACGCTCTCACGACTTGTTGTTGTCGAATGCCGTGCAGTGCAGACGCTTCGTTTGAATCGATTATCGGGTTTCTCAGCGAGCTCCTCTGGCACACTATTGCCCGCGCTCATCCTCCCATCCCTCCTCTGCCGCGCCGTGCTCTGCACCCGTCTCTCCCTCCGTCCTCGGTCGAGGCCCGACCAAACCGAAGTAGTTCCCAAGCTGGCGGAACACACCTCGAACAGCCTCGGCATTCTCCTCCTCGCTCATCTCGCGCTGCTCATCTGCCTCTTCTCCGTCCTCGCCTTCGTCCTCGCCAGCGAAGTCGCCAGGCATCCCGCTTCCACCGCCGTTCAGCATAGCCAGTTCCTCCAGCAGCTCGGCCCGAAGCTCGTCATTCAGCTCGACCTGCGGTCCTTCCGCGCCCATGCCCAGCATGCGCATCAATCCGTCTCGCAGCGCAGCGGCAACATCCGTACCCCCGCCTCCCCCTCGGCCTGCCAAACCCGCTGGTACGACGCCGCGACCCCGTCGTCGGAAGGATGGCGCGGAGTAAAGCATGGCGAAGTACGAGTCGTCATAGTGCGTGACATGGGGACCGGTAGGAGGTAGAGGGTCGAAGGAATAGAAGGTGCCGCTTCGAGCGGCGGGAGGCAGGTAAGGGCGGACGGAGGGGATTTCTGTGGAAAAGGAGTGATCAGCATGTGTGCGGGACGAACCCTTCTCGTAGAATCCTTACCGGAGATGAAGGCAGCGCGGACAATGCCCGCTGGCGCGTAGCCTTCGGGGAACGGACCCTTCGAGAAAAGCTCCTCGCCAAACTTGACATCTTCGTTCGACTGGTCGTCCAGCATCACCGCGGCAATTGCGACTGCTTTTCTCAGCCACGCAATCGATGCCGGGTCTTTCCAGAGCGGTGCTGACCGGTTGGCATAAAGTTCGGAGAGCAGGGAGAGGGCATAGGAAGGGGTTTTGCTGCAAGCGGTGAGCGTGTCAGGCGGTGTCGCAGAACTAGTGAGTGAGTAAACGCACGTGTATGAGCCGTCAGGCTGTGCTCTTCGGTGCGAGACGAGAGCAGGCGGAACGTCGAAGGCGAGAGCGTTCGAGAGCAGCGTCGCAACCATGGGGAAGCGGAGAATGGCGCTGACGAGAGCGGCAGTGCTCTTGTCCCCGTTCTGCACGGAAGCAGACAGTCAGTGTGCAGAGCGCAACAGTCACAAGGACCGGGACGCACCTCCTCCTTCTCTTCTTCCTGGTTCCGCAAGCACAGCGCCTTTGCGTAAGCGAGACCAGGATAGCCGTTGATGCACATCGACGGATACGCCGACTCAAGCGCCGGAAGGAGCTTAAAGAACCACTCGTGCTGACCCGCCTTTGGTGCCAGGAGGTCAAGCCAGCAGAGCATCCCGAGGGGATCTGCGTCGCCGCTTATGCTTAATCCGATCTTCGCCCATTCGAAGGCTGTCCGCCAGGTGCCGCGCTTGACGAGGAGCGCGACTTTGCGGGCGATGCCGAGGTAGAGGGCTCGGTTCTCGATCTGGCTGTACGCCAGGCGGAAGGAGCCCGAAGGAAAGGTGGGAGGGAGTGGAGCGGAGAGGGCGTATAGAGCGCGAGAGAGGTGGGTAGACGAGGCGCCCTGGTCGCCTTGTTGCGCCATCATCTCGTGGAGCTGCATGTGGGTGTCGATGTGGTAGGGCTGGACTGCCAGGACGTCGTACAGCCTGTTCCCGTCGGCTTGCTGCAAGACCTCGAGAAACATCATCTGCGCCTGCTTGTAGCTCGGGGAGTGCACAAAGCTGAACCAGTCTCCGCCGCTCGCATCCTCCTGAGCCTCAATGCCCTCGTAACGCTCGAGCGCGAGAACGCCCGCAGGCGATGGCCAGCCGGGCTCGGGCGTTGCGAGGTAGGACGAGGTGCGCCGGAGAGAGGTGGCGTGGTGCGGATTGTTGGCGAAGCGAGCATGCAGATTCGAGCGCGGAGCTTGAGGAGCGTTTCCGATCTGGGATGGAGCTGGTCAGACGAAAGTTGACGCGGTGACTCGGTGGCACGTACCACGTTCTTGCCGAACATCCGCCGCAATTCAGCGTTAGAATCGAGGTATTTCGGGTCAAAGGCGTAGACCTGGAGGAGAGGAGGAGGTCAAATGAGTGGCCAAAAGCGAGAAGTCGTAGGACACACCTCCTTGACAGCCGCCCACTTGGGATCAAGACGAGCTGTCGCCGTCGGACCAGCCGAGACCTGCGAATCTCCGCCCTTTGTCGCCAGCTCCGCCAACGCCCTGTCAATCTCGTCCATCCCGTCATCCTCGATCTTTGGCGTTTCTGCCTTCGCTGCTTTAGCCTTCTTGCCCTTCAGCTTCGTCTGCGTTGCAGCAACACTTGGCGGAGTGGCAGGAGAGGCGAGGGACGTAGCGGCAGACGGTGAGTCGTCGGCGGGTTTCGCGGCCCTTTTCTTCTTCTTTCGGTTCGCCTTCTTGGCCTGGCACGCAGAAATACCGTCAGTCTCCCCCATAAGCGTGAACAAGGGCAACGAACCTTAGTCGGCACAGCAATCGTACTCTCCTGCTCCTCATCCTCCTGGTCGTCCTGTTCATCGCCGAAGTCGAGCTGCAGGGTCGCCCCGTCAGGTTAGCGCACACAGAGGACACATATGAGAGCACGCACCGCGGCAAATCCTCCTTTGGGCTGCGCTGCCACTGCTTCTTCCTCCTCATCAGTTATGTCATCCTGGGTAGGAAGAGTCGACGTCGAAGCGTGTTGGGAGCGTTCGAGCGCTTCCAGTTCGGCGAGTTCGCGTTGCTGGCGCTTGTTTAGCCGGCCCATAGCAGGTTCAGCGGTTCAGCGGGATGAAATCGATTACTCACCCTTGCGCGACCTCCTTGCGCAACCTCCTTGCCCTCCTCCCGCTCACCGCTTCGGCTCGATTTTCGCTCAAACTGCTCGTACGCGATGTCTGCTGTTCGCGGGAACGACCCTCAGGTTCGCTCACTGCCCCTCGCAAACCCTCCTACGTCGCCGTAAGCTCACGCACTTCCTCCCCACCTCGAGCAGGTCGAAGCGCCGCCCTCGCTTTCGGCGGTCGACAGTTTATGCAAGCTGCCGATCGAGCTCTTGCAGAGAATCTTCGACGACGCCTACGCCAGCGCGAAGTCGAGCGAGCCTCCCTCGCGCATACTTCTTCCCCTCTTCGGCCGCTGCGTCCGGCGCGAGGGCAAGATTGTCTGCGACGAGGGACTCGCAGTCTTCGGCGCCGCTTTCCAGACCCGCCCTTCAGCTGGAAGGCACTGCCGCAGCTTGAGGATCGAGCACCGCCAATTTCCCAGCCGTCTCGCACGCCTCTCTCGAGACCGTCTCTGCGGGCCTCCCGAACTTCACCAAGCTCGTCTTTCACGACGACTGGAGATGTTTTTCGACGTCTTGTTGCCTGCCGGACGCCAAGCTGTCTCCCCTTTCAGCTCGACGATGAGGCATTGCGCCTGCCTCTGCCGAACCCAGCGCGCCGACCCGTACAACCCGGCCTACCTCGACTGTATAGCCAGCATGGCTAATCTGACTCTCATCTTACGCTTCTCTTCGCGCCCATGCCGGCTAGTGATCAGTCTGAACTGGCCATTCGGGCCTCGATTAGCGTGCCTGTCAAGGTTGCGTCGCTTGACGTCCTTTCCGTCACGGTGTCGAGCAGACCAAGTCTCGACAGCCTGCGCCTGCTTCTCCAGGGCGTTTCAGCCGTCGAAAAGCTCTGTCATCAAACAATACAAGGACCTGTCCGGCCCTACCACCTCGAGCACCTGGCGCTACGCGCGAGGTACGGGGCGCACGGTGCATTCCCCATCGAGCTTAAGCAGCTCACGGGCCTCAAGACTATCACGTTGCGCGGCGATCCCTCGCACCTTGGTCGCGAATCCTTCGACATCTTGCGGACCTTGCCACTCGAACGTATCGAGATCGGCAAGAGCAGCGACGTTTCGGCTGTCCAAATCGCCCCCTTGGTCAAGGGAACGGCCCCAAAGTATCGAGCCTGTGAGAACTTGCGCGTCGACACTATCGAGGGTGTTCTCGGAATCGCCCTCGAAACGCATGGTGACGTCCAGGGTAGGGGTGCCGAGTGTATCCGGAAGCTCCCCAGGTGGACGAGTTCATTCAGCGCTAGGAACTGGCAAGATGGCCTTTGCAACGGGGTCCTCGAGGATATCAAGGTCACGGGGGTCCATACTGAACGGTTTGAGATGTGGACGACGCTTGGGACGCCGCCGTGGAGAACTTGTACGAAAGTATACGGGCCGGTCGAGGACGAGCTGTGGAGGTTCGCGCTCGAACGGTGCGATGGTGACGGGGGACGCGGCCGAGGAGGCCACCGACAACAGCGAGTTTGATTGGCAGCCGTGAAATCAGCAGGGTCCTTTCGGCGTTTCTGCCTGCTCGAGGTAGGTCCACGCATGCGGGAGCATCGCGTGTGAGCGAGCGCCCTGGAACGCTCGTCGGGGGATTGCCGCATCGAGTCCGTCGGTGCCTCACTTCTTACTCGAGGAACGGACCTCTCGTCCACAATTCGTCAGGCTCGACGTGAAATCAAGCTGGGTGACACGCTCGAACCTGTGCTACATCTAGGCCGCGCTCTCACTCGACGCAGACCTCGACAAACCCACACGCTCGGGCTCGTGCTCGTGCACCTCCATCTCCCCAACGCGTTCCTTGACGTCGTCTCCCTCGATCTTCTCGTTCTCCGGCTGGTCGACAGCCTGCGCGTGCGACTCTTTCTCGATGGCGGCGTCGGCAAGGGCGACGCGGGCGGTGCGGTCGAGCGAGGAGATCTTGCGGTGGACTGTGCGCGACACGCGAAGCGGGCGACGGACGACCTGCGAAGAGAGAGAGGCGGGCATGTCGGGAACGGACTTTCTTCTTCGACGGATGACATGAGCAAGAAGAAGGAAGCGGGGAGGCCGCACGCACCATGACGGGAGCACTCGATTTCTGCACCAAGTAGTTCGAAGTCGAGCCGAGAAGCATGCTGCACGGAGAGAATCGAGCGAGTTAGGGTTCTCGAAGCTGGAGAGGAATGCGGCGAGGCGAGAAGATGGGCAGGTGGCGGAAGAGAAGCGAGAGAAAACTCGCCCCTTCAGCTTCGTCAACCCTCGACTTCCCACCAACACCAGCGTCGGCTCGAGGTAGTCAATCATGTCGACAAGCATGTGTCGGGGCACCTTGGCATGGATCGCCTGGCAGATGACGCGGACGTTGAGGCGCGTCCGCTCGAGGAGGGTGGTCGCTTGGCGTGCGAGTTGGAGGGCGGGTGCTTGTCGTTCGCGCTGGTTGGCGATCTTGGCTTGGCGGGAGGTGTCGTCCGAGTCGACTGGCCGGAAGAGCGTGCGATTCGGTGAGTGTCGAGAGGGACAGAGCGAGGATGGACGCACGCTTCGAGTCCGTCTCCATAACCGAGACGAGGATGCACTGCACAGAGCATACCGTCGACGGGTCAGCCATGCCGCAGAGCGACGGCACGAACAGAGGGGAAAAAAAATAAAAATAAAAAATAATCGAGACGCACCTCGTCGCCCTCGCGGAGAACGGTCCCGATGGCCCACTGAATCGCGTACAGACTCTCCTCGCTCAAGTCACTCGCGACAAGGTACCTCCTCCTCTTCCTCCCCGCCTCGTCGAGCGCCCTGTCCGGATCACCATGCGTAAGCGTAACCGTACACCGGTTCTTCTCGAACGTCGGTCGACCGGTCTTGAGTTCGAGTTCCTGCGGCGGGCCGGACTTGGTTGATTTCCGGCGTGGGAGGAGGCCGGTTCGAGGGTTCGCGCGGGGTAGACCGCCGGGTGTTGCGGCTGAGGAGGAGAGGGCGGGCGAGTTGGAGACGAGTGAGGGGGAGGACATCGGGTCCGTTCGAGGGACCAGGTTGGGTCCTTCGCCCGGGTAGTAGATCGTGCATCCCTCGCGGGTCAGGAAGTCGAGAGGGGTGTCGGCCGACGCGTTGGCCTGTCGAAGGCAAGGGTAGCAGTGCAGCTCGGACGCGGCGACGCCCGGCCGGCGGGCTGGCTGTGCGGCGACGCCAGGCAGGCAGTCGAGTTGGAGGGGACGGGCGGACGCACCTCGGTGTTCTTCTCGACCTCGTCGTCGAACTCGATCTCGTCGTCGTCTTCGGTCCACTCGTCGCCGTCGTACCCGACACTGCCGCCCTCACTCGCGGCGTCGTCGTCGCTCGACTCGTCGACGACAAAGGCGTTGCTGGGCGAAACGGTCGGCATCGGCCTCGCGCCCTCTCCCTCTGCCTCGCTCTCGCCGTCCAAGTCGTCGCGACGGATCCCCTCGGCAGACGGATCGCGACTCGCTGAGCCGGCGCGCGAGCGGCTGCGCGACTTGCTCGACCTGCGCCAGGGAGACCGCGACCTGCCCGAACCCCTGCCGCGGTCGTCCTCCGAGTCAGACGTCGCTGCGCCCGCTGCGCCCGCTTGACCGTGCTTGTTCGAGCTCCGTCGGATGGACAGGAAGTTCATCGTGTGGGCCGAGAGCCGCGTGCGAGTGCGACGAGAGCGAGACCGGCGTCGGGGAATGGGACGGGGACGGGGACGGGGTGTGCGGCGCGGGGTTCGGGTCGAGCGGGCGGCAGGCGCTGGTGGATCCGGTGCTTTGCAGAGTGCGGCAGGCTCGGGACGGGTGGTGGCAGCTGTCGGCGATCTTCCTGAGCGAGGTCGTCACCGTCAAGCGCCCCACCGCCGCCGTCACCGTCACCGTCGCCTTGGCTTTGGCTTTGGCTCGTGCGGCTCACACGCACCGCTCACCGCTCACCGCTCACTGCTCACTGCGACCGGCTCAGCTCACGTGCCAGTCACTTGGTCCAGGACTCACGCGCACCAGTCCTGCCGCACACTCCGGCCCCCACTCCGCTTCGTCGCTTCGTCGCTTCGTCGCTTCGTCGCTTCGTCGCTCGCCGCTCGTCCCCCCGTGTGATCCCCGCGAGCCCCGCGACAATGCACGTTGCAGACGTCGTGCACGCCGCACTCGACAGGCAGCGCGGCGGGGCAGGCGACGGCGAGGCGGGCGCACGCCGGAACGCGGATCATGATGCGGACGACGCTGGCAGACAACGTCCGCCGGCTCTGTCGCGCCTGTCGGTGCCACGCTCAGACAGGCCCACGAGCGCCGGGGCGAGCCCTGTCGCGCGAGCACACGACGGTCCTTCTTCGCCGCGGACGCCCCAGCCCCGAACCGCTGCCTCGCCAACTCGTCGCGAGACGGCCGCAGACGAGTTCCTCCTCCGTCCGTTCTCGTTCTGTGGTGCGCAGATCCCGTCGTCGCCGACGAGCTCTCCTCCTTCGAACGCTCTCGGCCTCGACACACCTCGGCCCAAGCACCCGACACAAGCGACGTTCAACTGGTTCGACGATGCGAGGCAGACCGACGGACAGGGTTTCGCTGAGGCGGAGAGTTTCAGGCGGTCGGACAGTCCCGCTCGCCTCGACGTGAGCCGGTCGTCCTCGCTCTCGACCACGGCGAACAAGGCCAACGACGACGGTCCGAACCGAGTCGTTCCGCCCCGCCCTTCGCCCGGCTCGAACCCGCGCTCGTCGTACCGCTTCCCGACCACCTCTTCCTCTCCCTCCTCCTCGACAACGCGCCGCCGCCAACCTCGTCAGAACGGCTACGCGAACAGCAACCTTGCCCAGGACGCGCAATCGATGTCGAGCGACCGCGATGGGTCAGACGGCATCGACTCGACGCCCGCTCCTCCCGGCGCTCCCCACGCATCGAGAGACAAGCCTCCTCCGCCACCTCGTCGTCCTCGCCGACCCAGCACGGACGATCAGAAACGCCAAGACAGCACCGACACGACTGGCGCGCACTCCACCGGGACCGGGACCGGGTCGGACGTCGCGAGTGGTGCTCACGCGAGTGGCGGCCTGCGCGGCGCGTTCACCGTCTCGGACCTCGAGCGCGGCGCGCGGATCCTGAGAGGCGAAGAGCCTGACAGGTCTGCACACGAGACGCCTGCCGGAGCGGCGCGCGAGTCGACTCCTAAGCATCCCTCGGCACTCAGGAGACCCCAACAGGCGCTCTCGCCGCTCTTCAAGGGCTCCGCCAAGCTGTCGAGTGGCGGCCGCAAGCTGAAGCGTGCGAGGTCCGCGGGCGAGGCAGAGCGCACGGCGAGTCGGGTTCAGACGCCGTCGGCCGAGGCGCGAGCGAGGTCGCGCGACGACCACGACGACAGGTCGGAGGGCGGAAGCCGGTCGGCAACGCCTGCGAGGCCGAGGAGTATGCACGATGCCGCTGCGGGCGAAGACGCAGAGTGGGAGGACGAGACGAGGGACCAGTTCGACACGCTCGCGGGCGCGGGCGCGAGCGCCCACGATGCACAGTCCGGACGGCCGATCCACAGTCGGAGGAGGAGCGGCTTGTGGTCCGGCGGAGGCTTCTTCGCCCCTCACCCTCGCGCGAGCGGGTCAGCGTCCGGAACGTCGACTCCTCGCGGCGGCGACAGCGAGGACGAGGGCGCTGCGTCGAGCGGTCCCGGCCCCGGCCCGAAGAGGCCTGCGGGCGCGGCGAGGAGGGGCAGCGCTTGGAACGTCGTCAAGAACCGCCTCGGAGTCGCGGGAGGCGACAAGGCCAGGAAGAAGAAGGAGAAGCAAGGCGCGAGTTTGACCGGTCACGAGCTCGTCTCGGTCCGTTCGCGCTTGTATCGTCCCTCTTCCAGAATCGAACACCGCTGACCGATGCCTGGCACGACAGGAACTCGCGACGGGCGTCTTGCCGCTCGTGCTCGTCAAGATGGCGACGATGGACCGGGACGACAAGGGCGACAAGCGCATCCCGATCCTCATGAACTACCTCAGTACGCCTTTCGTTCCCCCCCCCCCCCTCCCTCCTCCTCTTCGACCTCCTTTTCCTTCGCTGACTTGCTCGCCTCGTGCCCCGCAGAGCTCAAGATCACCGACTCGGTCTACCCCTTCCACGACCGCCACGCCATCTTCCGCATCGAACTCGAGTACGGCGACGGTGCCGTCAAGTGGGTCATCTACCGCGAGCTCAAGGACTTTGTCAACCTGCACGCCCACTACCGCGTCGCCAACCTCCGACAAGGGATCGACAAGTTCCCGGCGTTCCCGAAGACGAGTCTGCCGTACCTCAACTGGCTCAAGAGCGAGGGAAGGGGACAGCTTCGCAAGGCGGACTTTGCGAGGATGCAGCGCGAGGCCCTCGAGAACTACCTCCTCAAGCTGATTCGGGCGACGGTGCGTCAGGACACGTCTCGGTTTTGGCGTTTGGGTCACGCGATGAAACGAAACCCGTCCGAGCAGTGCTAATTTGCCAGTTGTTCGGTTCTCTGACGCTCAGATGTTCGGGCCTGGTGCGAACCGTCTCTGCAAGTTCCTCGAGGTTTCGGCCATGTCGATCAAGCTCGCTACTCGCGGCGGTGAGCAGGGAAAGCAGGGCTACCTCGTTTGTCCCGCTCTCCGCAATCTCGTCTCGCCTTGTCGCTCTCTGACGTTTCCCTTCCCCAGCGCATTACGTCGTCTGGCGCCTCGAGGCGCAAGCAGCCTGGCTTCCACCCACTTGGCTGGAAGAAGCGGCATGAGCCCAAGTGGTTCATCGTCCGCGACAGCTACATCGTTGCCGTCGAGAATCCCGCATCGGTGCGTCGAGAGCCACTTGCTGTTCGTTTCGTTCTCGAGGAGGCTGACTGGGGGGGCGCTTCGCAGACGGAAGTCTTCGAGGTCATCATGGTCGACTCGACCTTCGAGATCGAGCGACCGACGCGCATGTATCGCAAGGGACTCAACTTCCTTCACGCGAACGGTACGAACGACAGTCTCGACGACGTCGACCCCGACCTCCGCGAAGGCAGCGCCGACCTCCTCGCCCAGGTCGGGCGACCCCAAGGACATCGCGGCGCAGGCGACCCCAATGACCCGTCGACCACCAATCCGAAAGGCAACAGCGAGAAGGAGGACCTCAAGAGCTCGTCTGTCCACACCTTCTACCTCCGGTCGAGCGAGCGCAAGTTGCGCCTCGTCGCCAAGACGGAACGCCAGCAGGACCAGTTCGTCGCCAGTATCGAGAAGATGCTTGCCAAGACGATTTGGGCAGGCAGGAACCGCTTCGAGAGCTTTGCGCCCATCCGTTTGAACGTGGCCGCCCAGTGGCTGATCGACGGGGTCAGTTGTTCGTCCCGCTTCTCCTCACCTCGTTCCCCGCTGAACGCTCGTCACGCAGCGCGATTACTTCTGGAGTCTCTCGCGGGCCATCTCTCTCGCCAAGGAGAAGATCTTGTGCGTGACGCTCGCCCCTCCCCTTCCGCCTGCGACCCTAGCTGACTCGCCTTCCCGCGCAGTATCCACGACTGGTGGCTCTCGCCTGAGCTCTACCTCCGCCGCCCCGTCGCCAACAACGGTGAGTTTCACCCATCACCCTCCCTCTCGCGTGTGCGTGCTTGCTCACCGGCTTTTTTTTGGCTCTCAGAGAAATGGCGGCTCGACAAGCTTCTTCAGCGCAAGGCTCGTGAAGGCGTCCAGGTGTTCGTCATCGTCTACAAGGAGGTCTCGAACGACTTCACGCCTGTCGACTCGCAGTACACCAAGCTTCGCTTGCGTGGCCTGCATCCGAACATTCACGTCCAGCGCTCCCCTTCGCACACCTCTACCGGCACGCTCCTGTGGTCACATGTGCGTTCCTCACAGACTCTGTCCTTTCGAACGCGCTGACAATGCTCTCCTCCCGCAGCACGAGAAGATGTGCGTGATCGACGAGACCATCGGCTTCATGGGCGGTCTCGACCTCTGCTTCGGTCGCTGGGACTCTCCCGGCCACGTCCTCGTCGACGACGGACCTAGCCCCATCAAGGACGGGCGAGCAGTCCACGGCCTCGACCCCGAGACCGCCGCGAGGCACCAGATCTGGCCCGGCAAGGATTACTCGAACCAGCGCGTTCTCGACTTCCACACGCTCTCGAAGCCGTTCGAGGACATGTACGACCGCGGCAAGGTGCCGAGGCAGCCGTGGTGAGTCGAGGCGTGGTCAGCGCCACCCTGACAACTGCTGACATCGCTTTCGCAGGCACGACATCGGCCTCCAAATCATCGGCCAGCCCGCTCGCGACCTCTGCCGGCACTTCATTCAGCGGTACGTTCGCGCTCGCCATCTTCGCTCCAGCGCTGTCATGTGCCGATCCGCTCCTGTCCAGTTGGAACTACCTCCTTCGCATCAAAAACCATTCCGTCAAGATGCCTTTCCTCCTCCCCGCGCCCGACTTCACGCCCGTGCAGCTGCAGAACCAGCGCATCACCGGTACCTGCGAGGTCCAGATCTGCCGCTCGGTCGGCCCGTGGTCGATGGGCATCTCGCACATCGAGCACTCGATTCAGAACGCCTACATCAAGTGCATTCAGCTCAGCGACCACTTTGTCTACATCGAGGTGCGTCTCGCGTCGCCTGCGTTTCAGCTGCGCGAACAAATCCTGACCAAACCCACCCTCGCCCGCAGAACCAATTCTTCATCTCTTCGACCGAAGTGGAGGGAACGGTCATCGAGAACAAGATCGGCGACGCCCTCGTCTCGCGTATCGTCCGCGCCCACAGCGAAGGAACGCCTTGGCGCGCAATCATCGTCACTCCGCTTGTGCCAGGGTGTGCGTCAATCTTTCCTGCCTGCGCATCTCCCGCACTCACTAGGTTGTCGCCTGCGCAGACCCTTACCCCCTCGACCACTCGGAAGCCGGGTCCGTCCGCGTCATCATGGAGTGCCAGTACCGCACGATCTGCCGCGGCGAGCATTCGATCTTCGCTCGCTTGCGCCGCGAAGGGATCGACCCGGACGAGTACATCACCTTCTTCGGCCTGCGCTCGTGGGGCACGCTCTCGAATGGTGCCCTGACGACCGAGTCGGTTCGTCTCGCCCACCACTCTCGCCCTCGAGACTCGGCTGACTGGCTCGCCTCAATTCTGCAGACCTACATCCACGCCAAGGGCATGATTGTGGACGACCGCATCGCCATCATCGGCTCGGCCAACATCAACGAGCGTTCACAGCGCGGCGACCGCGACTCTGAGCTCGCCTGCATCATCCGCGACACCGACATGATCGACTCGACTATGGCTGGCAAGCCTTACCAGGTCGGCCGGTTCGCGCACACGATGCGCGTTCGCTTGATGCGCGAGCACCTCGGTATCGATGTTGACGAGCTCGAGGCGAGCGAGGGCCGGGAAGAGCTTGAGGCACACGAGGCGGAGCACTTCACGTCGAAGGACGAGCAGTGGGATCCCGACCACGAGCAGAGCGTCGGCGACGACCGCGGCGCCAAGGCGGGCAAGACGTCGCGCTTCATCCGGAGTGCGGCGGGCGCGACGGGCGAGTACATCAGCGGCGTGAGCGGGGGCGCGGCTGAGGCGGCGTCGCTCGGGCTGCAGAAGACTGCGGGCAAGGTCACGACCGACATGAAGCTGAAGGTTGACAACAAGGAGGACAAGCCGCCTCAGGCGGTCGACGACGACGAGGAGACGAATGCCGACCGCATCGTGCAGGGCTCGTCTGGCACGGAGGGCTTCGCTTCGACGGTCGTCCCGACGCTCGAGGAGAAGGTCATGTCCGAGGGTCGCCCTTCCGGCTCGAACAAGCTTGACGGCAACGTGCGCGACTTGCGTCAGCAGGCGGCGAGGGAACGCAAGGAGGGTCCGACGCTTCAGTCGCCGGCTCAGAAGCGCGAGGCGCAGGAAGAGGCGGACGGCGACGCGGGCGGACAGCGCCCTCCGTCTGGCGAACCGCAGCCGAGTGAGAAGCACCCTCAGCGCAGCAAGCTCGGCGAAGAGACGACGCAGCACAACACGTCTGTCGACGACACGCGCAAGCTCGACATGGCGGACGCGAGTTCGCCCGAGGAGCCTGAGCCGCTTTCGCCCATGAACGAGGACGGACGCGAGTCGGAGGACAAGCAGGACGAGCGCGAGAAGGAGGTCAAGGTCCACCCTCCTCCGCCCGACATGAACGCCGACCCGCCCGACATCGCCAAGGCCGACCAAGGCTACCGCTCGCTCGACCTGGACGGCAAGGACGGCAAGTCGGGTTCGGCTTCGAGCGAGAGTCGCGAGAACCTCCACCGCACGACGAGCCAGTCGCAGGGCAACGAGCAGGCTGTGAACCGCAACACGATCACCTCGACCCTGCGGCGGAACTTGCGCGAGCGCGGGGCGTACACGGTCCCGCTCGCGGCGCCAAAGATCGACCCTTATGGCTTTGCGGACCCGCTTGTCGACTCCTTCTACAAGGACGTTTGGCTTGCGGCGGCGGCGAGGAACACGCAGGTCTACCGCAAGGTGTTTCGATGCATCCCCGACGACCTCGTCCAGACGTGGAAGCAGTACCGCGAGTTCCAGGTGCGTTTCGCTCGTTCTACTCGTTGCAATGAGCACTGCTGACGCTCATTGCTCGCGCAGAACTGGGCTGAGCGGCACAACAAGGTTCGTTTCGTTTCGTTTCGTCTCCTCTGCTCGTTCGCGTTCGCGCGCCGATCATACCGTCTCGCAGGCCCCGAAGAACGTCGTCCCGCCAGGCGACGAAGCTCCTTACAGCAACCCAGCCGGCCATTCAGGCCAACACGGAGCCGGCGGTGGCGGTTCAGGCGGCGGGATGATGGGTCAGGGGCGGGACGAGCCCGGTCCTACGATGGACAAGGAGAACCGTGGGTCGGCGACGGAGCCGATCAAGTCGGCTGGTGTTCCGGGCGGGGGAACGGGCGAGAAGGAGAAGAGCCGCTCGAGGGACAAGTTGGACCAGTACGGGGTTTCGGAGGAGAAGGGCGGGATTGAGCGGTCGACGGAAGGCAAGTCGACTATCACGAGGAGGGCGAGGTCGTCGACTGTGGCAGCTTCGGAGGACTCGAGCGCGACTGCTGTCGACGGGGGGAAGAAAGCGCGCGGGAGGAGCGGGACGGTCCTTCGGAGCGGCGCAGGCGGAAGCGGCCCGAACGGCGAAAGGAGGCAGGACGCGGGGTCGCCTAGTTCGCCTGGTGGTCAGGCGAATGGCGGGTCGAGCGAGTCGGGCGGAGGAGGGGAGGGCAACGAGGGACACGAACACGAGGATGCGTTCCCTAAGGAGGAAAGGGAGCAGATGGAGGCGCTCTTGGAGGAGGTGACGGGCCAGCTTGGTGCGTCTGCGTGCGTTCGTCCGCAGCATGAACGAGCTGACCCTCTCCGCGTCGTCGCTCGCAGTCGTCTTCCCGACCAGGTTCGTCTCCTCCCGCTCTCCCCCGGCCTCTCGCACGTCCCGCTAATCCCCCGGGGTCTGTCCCCGCCCGCAGGTTCCTCGAGGCAGAGTCCGCAGGCGGCAACTTCCTGTTCTCGAAGGACCGCATCCCGTGCGTCGTCCGCCCGCAGTCGACCCCCTGTCTCGTCCCCATCGCTGACTCTTTCTCGCCGACGCGCCACTCTGCAGACCGATGGCTGTGCGTTGCGCCCTCGACGTTCTCAGAGCGGACTGCGCTGACTGTGGTGATTGCCCGCGCAGATCTACGACTGAGGCGCGTTCCGCAACAGCGCTTGACTCGCATTACCGTTTCTCCGCATAGCCCGCTTTGTAATCAGCGCATTCCCCGCGGGCAACCATGGCACGTGAATCGTTTCAGGGCGCTGGGCGCACTGTCGCCGGGAGCCGGCTTCTTCTCGCTCGCCGCCAACGTCGACGCTGCTCTCTCTCTCTCGCACCACCCAGCACGCGCACGCACACGCCCGAGCACACGAGCACACGAGATGGTCCAGTCATTCGAGGCACAGGAAGACCAGCGCTTCAAGGAGCAGGTCGAGCAGGTCAAGCAGTGGTGGAAGGCAAGTCGTCGTCCGCACGTCCGCCCGCGCTGGGCCGCCGCTCGGGGCTGGCTGGGCACCGTGCGCTGACACCCGGTCGCACCGCACACAGTCGCCGCGCTTCAAGGGCCTCGTCCGCCCCTACTCGGCAGAGGACGTCGTCTCGAAGCGGGGCACCCTCGAGATCCAGTACCCGTCGGGCGTCCAGGGCAAGAAGCTGTGGAAGATGCTCGACCAGAAGTTCAAGGACGGGCTCCCGAGCCACACCTACGGAGCGTGCGTCGTCCGCTCGTTCCCCATCTCGCGAAGAAGTCGCCGGTTCATCTCGGACGAGGGGAGAGGCGCGACTCGCGGGGCCTGTCGCGGAGGGATGACAACGGTGCGGGGCGGAAGGAGCCGCGCTGTGCATGGATGGACTGCTGCTGCTCGAGGACGGACTCGCCACGGGACTGCCGCCAAGGACACCAGCTGACGTCGTGGTCCGTTGCTCTCCCGGCAACACAGGCTGGACCCGGTCCAGATCACGCAGATGGCCAAGTACCTCGAGACGGTCTACGTCTCGGGATGGCAGTCGTCGTCGACCGCGTCGTCGACCAACGAGCCCGGTCCCGATCTCGCCGACTACCCCTCGAACACGGTTCCGAACAAGGTCGAGCACTTGTTCATGGCCCAGCTCTTCCACGACCGCAAGCAGCGCGAGGCTCGTTCACGCATGTCGCCCCAGGAGCGCGCAAAGACGCCCTACATCGACTACCTTCGCCCCATCGTTGCCGACGCCGACACCGGACACGGCGGACTGACCGCCGTCATGAAGCTCACCAAGATGTTTGTCGAGAAGGGTGCCGCCGGTATCCACGTCGAGGACCAGATGCCCGGAACGAAGAAGTGCGGTCACGTACGTTGCGCTTCCTCCTGACGCTGCTGCTGTCGCTTTTTTTCGGAAGGACGCGGCGGTGGTGTCTCTGTCGAGACCATGTGTACTGTTGCTAATCCTCGTTGCCACGCAGATGGCCGGCAAGGTCCTCGTCCCCATCTCTGAGCACATCAACCGCCTCCTCGCCATCCGCCTTCAGTACGACATCATGGGCGTCGAGAACCTCGCCGTCGCTCGCACCGACGCCGAAGCCGCGACGCTCCTCTCGTCGAATGTTGACGAGCGCGACCACCCCTTCATCCTCGGCTCGACCAACTCGGACCTCGACGAGGACCTCGTCACGGTCATGTCCCGCGCCGAGCGCAACAACGTCGTCGGCGAGGCTCTGCAAAAAGTTGAGGACGACTGGACAAAGTCGGCCCACCTCATGCTCTACTCGGACTGCGTCGCCGCTGCCGCCAAGAAGAAGGGCGTGTCCCAGAGCAAGATCGACGAGTTTGTCAAGCAGTCGGCGCACGTCTCGCACTCCAAGGCCAAGAAGCTCGCGAGTCAGATGCTCGGCGTCGACCCGTACTGGAACTGGGACACTCCCCGCACTCGCGAGGGCTTCTACCGCTACCAGGGCGGAACACAGTGCGCCATCAACCGCGCTGTCGCGTTCGCGCCGTACTGCGACCTTCTGTGGATGGAGACCAAGAACCCCGACTGTGCGTTGCGCCGTCTATTCCCCGGCGACTCGGCGGGCTGAGCTGACCTCCGTCCACCCGCGCCCGCAGACAAGCAGGCGAAGGAGTTCGCTGAGGGCGTCCACGCCGTCTACCCCGACCACTGGCTCGCCTACAAGTGCGTTCGTGCGCTCCTCACACTCCAGGCTCGCGCTGACTTCGGTACTCGCGCAGCCTCTCGCCCTCGTTCAACTGGTCCGCCGCTGGTCTCAACGAGGAGCAGATGAAGAGCTACGTCTGGGACTTGGGCAAGCTCGGCTTCTGCTGGCAGTTCATCACTGTGCGTTGCCCCTCCCATCGCTGGACTTGCGCGCGACGGAAGGCGAGGCTGACCTTCCCAATCTCTTCCTCAGCTCGCGGGTCTTCACTCGAACGCCTACATCTCCGACTTGTTTGCCAAGGGCTTCTCCAAGGTGCGTTGTCGTGCTCGTTGCGCGAGAAGGAAAACGTTGCTGACTTCGCTCTTCAACCGCTCGCAGGAGGGCATGAAGGCCTACGTCAACATTGTCCAGTCCAAGGAGCGCGAGATCGGCTGCGACGTTCTCACTCACCAGAAGGTGCGTCTCGAGGCTGTCGAGTTGCGAAACGAGCGCCGGCTGACCGTTTCCTCCCATGGCAGTGGTCTGGCGCCGACTACGTCGACAACCTCCTCAAGACCGTCACCGGCGGTATCTCGTCGACCGCCGCAATGGGCGCCGGCGTCACCGAGTCGCAGTTCAAGTAGACTCCAACGCCTCACCTTTGCCTACCCCTCCTCGCGGACACTTATACCATCCCTCTCCGGCCCACCTTTTGCTGCATCCTCTGCCCGCCTCGCTGCTGTACTATGCACCCTGTTTCTGTCCACAGTGTACTGAAACAAGACCCACTGCCGGTTTTCCGTCCCAGTCCTGCCAGCGGTCTGTGAGGAGACTTTGCTCGCTCGTCTCCCGCGACGGCGGCCACGGCCAGGTCGCTCCGCTGCCTCCGCTGCCATGCACCGTACGCACGCCTCGTTCTGGCCATATTGTCCTCGCGCGCTCACCACGCCAACCTTCCGCAAGCGCTCGCTCGAGCTTGACCTTCCCAAGTCGGCAGTCGCCCGCACGAAGCGGAACGTCTCTCTCTCTCTCTCCTACCTTCACACGGCCAGCCGCAACGCTCTTCGCCGCTGTTGCTCGCTCTAATCGGCGTCTTGAACGCCCGCTCCTCGCTGAGAGCGCCGCCAGTGAACCCAGTCCCGCCTCCTTCCCACCCTCGTCGCTCGTTCCCAAGCCCGGTTCTCATCACCTTCGCCTCCTTCCTTCGTCCTCGAACTGCCCGACAGCTTGCGAGGACGAGCCAACGATCGCACCATGTTCTCTCGCACACTGGCGACTGCAGCGGTCCTCCTTGCGGCTGCGCTGAGGAGATTGGTGGTTGAGGCCATTGTCATCACTTCGCCGACAGTGTTGACGGTCTGGGAGTGCGTCCTCTCCTCTACCCTTGTGATTCCTGAAGACGACGGAGAACTGAACGGATCTCGTCTCCGCAGCCTAACCGGCAGCGAGCGTAACCTGATCACTTGGTCGCTCACGCCCGAGACCTATCCTCCTCCCGCAACCCCATTCTTCGATATCTACATCCGAAACGGCGTAGGCAGCATGTACACTCCGTCGCTGAACGTGCGTTCCTGGTCGCACTCGCCGCATTCGCCTCAGGAGAGCTGATGCCTTTCTTTGAACAGCTTCGACTGGCGACGAGCGTTAATGCGTTGACGACGACGTTCCTTGAGGTGGCAGACGCGCAGAAGTTCATCCCAGGGATCGGCTGTGCGTCCCTTCCCTTCCTCCCCTTCGACAAGTCATCGCTGATCCGCTCCTCCTCACGCAGACCAACTCTTCTTTTCTGATCCCGCCAACCCAGAGACCGTCTACTGCGACTCGGACATCTTTGCCATCGGAACGGCAGGCGGAGGGAATGCTGGACCGATGTCGCCCTCCTCGACAACCGAAGCGCCAGGTGCTGATGCGACTGCGACAACAACCTCGAGCGATGAGGCGGAGACCTCATCTTCAATGACAAACGAAAGCGTTTCGTTTTCTACCGACAGCCCTTCTTCAAGCTCCACTTCCTGCACATCCTCCGACTCTGTCTCGCCCGTCACCTCTGCTCCATCCTCCGCATCCGCACCCACCTCTCCCTCTCGATCACGAGCAAAGAGCGGCATCACCGCAGCGCCCGTACCAGGAGGACCCGACGAGCAAGGCTTCGACCTCGTTCCCAGCGGAGCAGGGCGGACAGCGGTTGGAGGAATGGCGCTTCTGGTCGTTCTCGCTGCGATGGCGTTGCTATGAGGCGGTGGAGAAGTCGGTGCATATCCCTTGATACCCCTACTCTAGCTCAGACTGTAGCCCTTCCATTCGTCGCTGTATCTCCTCCCCCTCCGTCATTCGCAGTGGCATTCCCTTTTTCCTCCATCCGCCTCCGAACGAACCGCATGTGCCCCTCGTAATACTGCTGCAAATCGCTTGAGCCTTCGCGCGATGCAAGCCCTGAGAGAGGGGACCATCGAAAGAAGCCTAATCTTCGCTCGAGAATGGGAGGGTGCGAGGGACCGCACACCGTGATAGGCGGGGCAGTTCGGCCTCGGTACCTCAGGCCTTCTCGTCCTGACCTCGGTGAATAGGGCGCGGAGCCCAGCGAGGGGAGAGAAGGCGCAAGCGAGAGAGGAGGGTGAGGGAGGAGAGGCACGAAAGGTAGCAGGCGAGAAGCGCAGAGCCTCTCGGGACTGGTCAGCGTTCAGCCTCGCTCGATGTCGTCCATTTCATGCGTAAGCGAGAACGACGGCTCGGATGAGTTGGGGTGATGCGGGTTGGGTGAAGCACCATGGCAAGTTGAGCGGGGCGGTCAGGCTGATCCATCGTCTGACGAAGGGTACTCGAGCGGCTGTCCGCCAGGCGGCATATCGTAGGCGTAAGCGCTCCCTCCGCCGCCGTACGACGGGTCCGTAACCGGTTGCGTCGTCGGGATCGCGTACGGGTCGAACGGCGCAGAGTGAGCGCCGCCCATGCCGAGGTAAGGGTCGATCGGCCCCCCAGGCTGTGGCGCAGCGCTGGTTGGGATGTCATAGGGGTTCAACGGCGCCGATACCGAAGCGGTCGCGGCGAGGAGGCGCTGGAGGTTGTGCGGCTGGTAGTCCTGTTGCGGGTAGGCGCCGATGGGGATGTCGGCCAGTTGCTGTTGGCCGTACTCGGCAGGCGAGCCGTAGTCGCCTCCGCCGTTGTCGTAGCCGTACTGCCCATTCCCGTAGCCGTCCTCGACGTCCGGCGAGCCCTCGTAGCCTGCTTGCGCTCTCGGACGACGCTTGACAGGCTTCTTCGCCGCGCTCTTCTTCTCATCCTCCTCGACGAAAGTTTGCCAGATGTACCCAGCGCACTGATCCGCTCCGGGCAACTCCTGGATGAGCGCCTTGACGAGATTGTTCGACAAGCCGAAGTAGTCGGGACCCGACACGGAACCCGAATGCTGCTTGTTGCGAATCTTCATCGTCGCCTTGAGGACTTGCGTCCAGGCGCCGGTAGGCGTGCCGGAAGTGATGACCACTCCTGGTTGGTCGGACGGGTACATCTCGAAGAGGGGCATGCTGTTTCCGCCGTCGACAATGCGGCAGGTGTAGTCGGCGTGAGCGTTCGCGTCGATCATCGATGGGTAGCGCCTGAGGAGGCGAGATGTTAGAAGAGGGCGGATGAGCGAAAGATCCAGCGCAGCTTACCTCGTAGCCTCGTAGCCAACTGGGAAGATATACCGCTCTGTGTGAAAGTACTCGCCAGGGTTGATGACTGCGGGAAGTTGAGCGAGTCAGTGCGAGTTCTCTCGGACTGACTGCCAAGAAGGGCCAACGTACTGCCGAGGGCGCGAACCTGGATGATGCCGAGCGAGAGCGGCAAGCGGGGCGATCCATCCGCATTGCGCGCAACATGGGGGATCGAAAACGTCCCGCTCGTGAGGTTGTGCTGCCGGACCTTTTTCGGCCTCGATGCGCCCGTCTCCGACTTGCGACCTCGCTTGCCTGACGAAGGAGCCGAGTACACGCGAGGCTTGTAGTCGCCTCCGTCGTCTTCTGCAGGCGCCTCGGCTGATCCGACCGAGACGGCGTCGTCATCCATCGCGACATCGATGTCGCCCGCTGGCAAAGTTTGCTGCGGAGGTGCTGCAGGTGCTGACTCGGGCGCAGGAGCAGCGACAGGAGCGGGCGCGGCAGCTGGAGGCATTTCGGCAGCAGTTGCAGCGGCGAGCGCTTCGGCGTTGTTGCGCGCCATAGTGGAGCCGACGGGAACAGCCGCACCAATCGATGCGAACGGGTTCGGGAGGTCGAACGCCGGGACTGCTGCTTCTGCTCCTGCACTCGGTCGAGCTGACCTCCTTCCGCCAGCTCCCTGCGAGACATCCCCCCGCCTCTTTCCGCCCCTCGGTCCATCGCTAACAACCTCGAGCGTCTCGCCCGAGAGCGCCCGCTCGACATTCGCTGCGATTGTCGAACCTTGCAGTCCGAGGACAGCGACGGCAGGAAATGTCGATCGAGGCAAGCCGTGCGCAATTCGCTGCGCGTTGTACTCGTCCCGAAGTTTTTGGGCGGCGATGGCTGTACGAAGGTGCTGGGATCGCTGGCGAGGAGGGAGGGTCTTCGGGAGGGGAGCGGGACCAAGGGGTCTGTTGTAGTCGTCGCCGGACATGTCGGTGTTGGTCGTGAGGACGGGCATTTTGCGAGGGCGATCTTCGAGAGAGGGGAGGGAAGGAGGATGAAGGAGCGGGTAGGCGCGCTCGTGTTCCGTCTTGTACGACTCGTCGCGCATGACTGATACGTCTTGCGAGGTCAGGCCGGCGGCCATCTCGAGTTCGATAACTCGGTCGAGGAGGGTCGACTTGTCCTCGCGTAGTCGGTGGATGAGCTTCTGCGCCCGATGCAGCGCGAGGGAAGCATCGTCGCGGCTCTGCGTGGGCGAAACAACGGTCAGTAATCCACCTCCACCTGATTCAGACTCCCAACGCGCACCTCGACTGCCGCAAAGTACAGCTTCTTCAGCTTGCGATACTTGCTCGCCGAGACTCGGTCCTCATCCTCCTCGTCCTCCGTGACCGCACTGACGCCCCTCGACCCGCTCGCGACCGCGTTCTTCTGCCCTCCAAGCGTCGTCAACCCCGCATACCCTCCGGCCGCATTTGGCGAAGCGGCAAAGACTGGCTCTGCGGGTGCGAGTGTCGGCGGTGCAAGGACTGGCATTGCTGGAGCCGCGACGGGCGCGGCCATCACGGGCGCCGAGGACCCGCCAAATTTCAGCTTGATGGTGGGCCCTCGCGTCGGAGGAGCGGGTTGGGCGTGCGTCTCCAGGGTGGGCGAGTCGGGCGTGTCGTGCAGCGGGGGAAAGGAATCAGCTGAGGTCGATCAGCGACGCGGATGGGCGGTCCAGCAGGACGACGGCGGGTGGGTGAGCGTGCGAGGGTGGAGCTGGCGAGCTGGTGAGAGAGTGGGACGGTGATGGCGCGACGGCGCTTTTCTGAAAGCGATCCTGATGTCTCCGGCCCGCCTAGATAAGCCTGTGAGACTGTCCAGGGCCTCTACGCCCATCCACGGTCCTCCGCGCGAGCAGAAATCGCTCTCTGACGAGGCGCAGATGGAGAGCAGGACTCGGGCGCCCCCCTCGCCTCCTCCGGCTGCGTAAGCTATATAGCGAGTTTCTGTAGACTAGTAGCATCTTCCCAATCAAGCTTGAACGCGGAAAGAGGCAGCAGTGGAGAGGGAAATGGCGTTGACATTTGCCTGGATTGACAGCGACTTCTCGAGCTCCGCCCGCTCACTTCGAACGCTTGGGAAGGCGTACAGGCTTTTCTGAGGCTTCCGTTTCGCTCTGCCGAGCCTTCCATACCGCCGCCAGCCTCTCCCGCCCTTTTCTCTCTCCTCTCGACCCTCCCCACATCGTCTGCCTCAACTCGACTATGTCCGGCGTCCTGACTTTTCGCGGTGCATTATACCGTGGCCGCCGAGACAGGAAGACAGCTCACCGAGGTCGCTGCCCGCAGAGACGGTCAAGCTGGTGCGAGACTACCGTTTGTCCTCCTTCGCGCCTCTCGGGCCCCCTCAAACAGCTCGTTGACCCGCTCTGAGCACTGTCATGCAGTCGAAGTCGCGTTTCACACCCTTTTGAACATCCGCCAAGTCTACCCAGCCCGTCGGCCCCATCCCTTCCATCTCCCCTTTCGACCAACAGGTTGACCTCGTCTCGTCGTTCTCCTGCCGTCCACAGAGCTATTCGCCGAGGTCAAGAAGTACAACATTCCGATCTGGCAATCACGGCATCCAATGCTGAACGAGTACCTCGGGCGAATACTTGAGTGCATTCAGGAGCAGATGGAGAAGGTGCGTACCCTGGCTCGTCCTTCGGATGCCGTACTCACCCTGCTTCTTCCGCAGGGAACGATACGAAGAGTCATCTTCGTGGTGAAGGATGCGGGACCGGAGGAGACGCCTCTCGAGCGGTTCATCTTCGAGTTCGAGTGGTTGATCCCGGAGCGGGACATGCCAAAAGATGGTGACGATTTCACATGAGTCCACTCATCCTTCTCTCGTTACGCTTGCTGACCTTCTGCTCGCGCAGTCCGGCGGCGCATGGCCTTGCAGAAGGGGACGTGGAAGAACTGCTTCGAGCGTGTCTCCTCAAGCTCAATTATTCCCCCTCATACTTGCGAAGACTCGAAGGCGGTGCGCCACTCGTTCAGCCATCAGCCCGCGACTTGCTCACCGACGACGTTTTGCAGAGGTATCGTTCGCCGTTCTCCTTGAGCTGAAAGACGACGCGCCTCCGCCAGAATCGAAGGCTGCGCAAGAAGGGGTGCGCAGCCCGCTTCCCTTTACCTCGTATCACCTCGCTGAAGTTCACCTTGATGCAGCACTTTGGAGCGGAGTGGATCCCGGCAGATAGTCGGCAAGCGATGGAGGATGACGGCGAAGGACCGGGTCGAGGGCCGACGACCAAGAGCGAGCTGAGCAGCATCTCGCCGCTCGAGGCGATCCGGCTGGGCATGATTAACGTGCTTCGCTCTGCTTCGCGGGAAGCGACGTTCGCTTACGATCATTCTGCGCAGATGGACATGCGGGTCGAAGAGTGCGCGGCCAAGTTTGAGGGAGAGGATGACGAGATGGCGGACAGCAGTGCCGAGGTGGCGATACACAAGCTGCCAGATCGTAAGGGCAAGGGAAGCGCATACTGATCATCCTATTCTGGGCGCTTGGGGAGATGTTCCGCTGGTTCAACCTTCTCACATGTGTACCTGTTCCTTCAGGCGGCTCCTGTGCGAAACGGCGCGACTAAGTTCACGCCAAAGGTCCGCTACCGAGTGACTTGACGCGGAGAAAGGGGTCGAACGGGCGAGGTCATCATTTCGCGCGTTGGTCCACACCTCGACGCCTCTCTCTTCTTCTGTTTTTCATCTCCATCCCGCTTCTCCGAAACCGCCAGCTCAGCATGCTTCGCTCTGTGCTGCCTCTGTCGGGCGAACTACCGCGCTGCATCTTCCTACAGCAGCTCGACGACGAGACGGGTCCTGACTGGGCTGAGTTCGACGGGAAGAGATTCTCCTTCGTGTGCCGCGACTGGGCAGCATCCAGACAGGAGTTGACGTTCTATCGGCCCCTGCTGAACTATCAGTTCTCCTTTTGCGCGTACCGCCCCGAGGATCCGATACAGCAGTTTGCGAAGCACCTCGCACGCTTCCCACACCTCGCGCACCTTGTCCGCGACCTTCGCCTCGAGGATATCTGCGATAAGGCTGAGACGAAAGATTCTCTGCGGACCATCCTCCAGCGTTGTAATCGCATCACGAAGATTTGGTGGCCGAACAAGCTCAACCTCCTCACAGCAGAGCTCAGCAGTCTCGCTTTTGCAGAGCTCACGGTGCTGCGAATCGGCGACTGCGGGCAATGGGACTTCTCCGTGCTTTTTGGAGCGCTGCCGCTTTGTGCCAGACTCCGCAGCCCGCCCATAACGTCGCCCGTCCCAGCGATCCTTCCTCCTCCTTTACCGAATCAGCGGTTGAACCCCTCTCACTCCGGGCGCTGCTCCTCCAACGTACCCATCGGCGAAAATTCGCTTCTGTGTGCGCCGAGGGGTATCTCTACGGACAGATCCTGCGCTACGCTCGCCACGACGCCCTGAGGACCTTCTCGGTCTCGCTACATGCCCAGAACCTCGAGACGCTCCCACGCTGGGTTAAGCAGTGCAGCAGCTTGCAAGACCTCGAGTTGTGTTTCCTTGATGCCGATCCTACGAACTTCGTCGTCGAGCTCACTTTGCTGGTGTCGCACCTGGATGACCTGACGACTTTGCGCTTTACCCAGGAGGAACAAACAGAGGCGGACATGTGGGAAGCGGACAGCAGCCGGCGCCGGAAAGGACTCGATGAGCTCGCGGCGTCTCCCTCACTTTCTCGACACACTCCCTCCGACACTCGTTAAACTCGAAGCAGCGTTCTGAGCACCCGCCGGCAAGTGCTACGAATTTTTCAAGACGTTCCTGCGGTCATGACGTCGCGACTCGCCTCTCAACGGGGTCAACTACGACGTCGAGGTCAGGAACCTTGGTCGAGCACGCCTCAAGGCATCGAAGTCACGCGAGCGGACCGAGCGAGGCAGCGACACAAAGACGGATTGGAACTTGGCGAGTCGTATTTTCACTCTGCTGCAGTCATTCGCAACACCGACGGCCCTTCCGCTCGTAAACGTACAAGCAATGGGCCAGATGCATCTGCGGCGACTACGACTGCAACTCGTGGACGCTCGACGGTTCCGACGCAGCCGATTATGAGGCGCAGGATTCGTCAATAGGGCTGGAATGGCGACCTCAACGCTTGTAACACAGTGCACTCCCTCCTTGACCGTCCGCCTCATGTCGCAGAGCGCTCCTCGCTCGAACAGCGATCGAGATACTGTGCCAGCCATAGCTAGCGCTTCAGCAATGTCACTCGTGCCTTCCAGCCTATACGCTCTGCCTCCAGCGCGTTGAACAGCCGTTGAGACGCTTGAGGAGATGAAGCGATTGTGAGGAACGGCAGCAGGGTGGAGGGGTCCGGCGAGTGTGTTGCATCGTGCTTTCACTCTAAGAGAGTGAAAAGAAGTGGCAGCTGGCTCTGCAAGCCCGTGTGAGCCGTGTGAGCGGTGAGCGAACGAGGTGACTCCAACCGACCTTCTCCTCGCGCTGCTATCTCTCCGCCAAATCACATCGGTCAACCCTGGCCAGTAGAAACCTGCTTCAACGCTTTCTCGCTTACTCCTCCTCCTTACGCAATGCCGCACAGCTATCCTCGACTCCCTCTCGAGCTTGTCGAGCGCATCTGCGATGATGCTGTGCGGAGGGTGAGTTCGACTCGGACGTCGAGCAACTCGGCAGGAGCGTCTCGCTGGTCTGTCGGGAATGGAAGGGGATTGGCCAGGCGCTTACGTTCAAGCAACCTGTGCTGGGGCGGTACTCGAAGCCCGATGACTTGGTCGTCCTTGTCGAACACCTCGAGCGGTACGCACACCTAGCAGACCTTGTGCGGGTGCTGAATGTGCAGTTCCGATCGAAGGCAACGGACGTCGCACTCGAACCGCTGTGTCGGCTCCTCGGACGGTGTCGCGAGTTGGGCGAAGTCGTTTGGCATGACGACAAGCTGCTGATGGCCCCTGCGGCGATATCCTTCTTCCCTGCACCGCCTTGACTTCACTGGACCTTGGGTCCTTGCACACAAGCTAAGACCCTGCACCGGTCCTGCGCTTCTTTCCGGACTGCCTCCAACTCCATCAACTGAATTTGCGCTCTATCAACCTTCCAGCCCACCCTGGCGCACCAATTTTCGCCCCATCAGGCGTCCCTACTCTCCCGCTTCGCGCCCGGACCCTCGAGTTCAACGGCTACAAAGACCAGCGTCGACTCAAACCTCCCCCCTCGTTCGCTTGGACCGGAGCCATCTTCCTCTGGCGCTTCTTCCGCATGATACAGCCTGATCATCTCTCCTCCCTCGCCATCTCGTTTCACTCCCGCAACTTTGGCGGCGTGAAAGTGGGCGTGAAGGTGAATCAGCACATGTGTCAACCTTCGCAGCCTTGTCGCATGTATGCAGGACGGCGATTTGACATCCTACACGTCCCGTCTCACCTCAATGATTGACCCTTTGAGGCAACCGCGACGTTTCGAGCCGTACGGCAATATAAGGGTGCAGCTTCGTTCCAGTATGTCTGAAGGAGAGGGAAACCTGCACGCAAACTCCTCGTCTGCCTTCCTCCACTTGCTGCCGAAAACGCTCACGACGTTCACGTTGCCATCTATGCGCCAGCAGGTGATTGCTGCGGTATTTTCCAGGCGTTATCGAGGTGCCGCCTGTACGACTCGCCTTTGCTCTCTGCCACAATTAACTCGG
Source organism: Rhodotorula sp. S30-09 (assembly GCA_023628235.1). Taxonomy (NCBI): domain Eukaryota; kingdom Fungi; phylum Basidiomycota; class Microbotryomycetes; order Sporidiobolales; family Sporidiobolaceae; genus Rhodotorula; species Rhodotorula sp. S30-09. The sequence goes on from JAMALD010000010.1 coordinate 167,540, forward strand.
CAGCGGGTCGCTGGGATCGCATATCCGTCACGGCAACCAAGCAACGGCTTACGTGACGAGATGGCAGGCGTCGACGGACGTGGTCAAACGCTGGCGAGTGCGAAGGGACGATTAAGCGCACTGCTCCGCCTTCCGAGCGGGCATGCGAACCTGCAGAGGACCATTGGCCGTTTGCAGCATCAAGGAGGGAGGGGGCCAGTGCGCTCTGGCTTATGGCGAGTCTCAGTCCCTCTCGCATGTATTGGTGGAACGGACAGTTAACGTCCAACTTGGTTTTGCAGAGCTACCACTACTGGACAGGCTACTGCGAGACTTGCTATGAATCGAATGACGGGAGCTGGGAGCTAGATCGCGGTCAACAGGATCGGTCGTGGTGGTGGAGGGATCCGGAGAAGGAGAGGCTGTAGTGCGACTCTCGCACAATTCGACCGGATGTGTTCATTCAATACCCCCGTCCTTCACGCTCTCGCAAGAGACTCCCTTCGACTGGCTTCAACCAATACTGCTGCGCAGCTGACCGGGAGTACCGACCAACAAGACACATGCTGCGCCGCTTCCTGATAGCAAGCTTCTTCCAAATACAAGTCCCGCCAGCAAGTCTCGGCCTCTCAAGGGCAGCGCAGACTCGTCAGACATCTCTGCTCCTGGCACGAACCCCGAAATTGTGACCGCAAGGCCTGTGGGCTCACGGACACTCCCTGCTCGGCGAATCAGAGATCACTTGTGGTGTCGAAAGCGGTCGGGGACCAGCGCCCGCCGTCAACAGCATTCCTGCAGTACTATCCGTGTGACTTAGCCAGGTCGCAATTGCCTCAAGCGCCGTGTATCGCGCAGGAAGGGCTGAAGGAGATGAAGCGGCTGATGGGAACAGCAGGAGGGTGTGGGGCGGGCGCGGCTCTGCCGTAACGCGTATTGGCACTAAAGTAGCTGTTCAGTTATTATGTGGCATCGCAATCCCGCCTGGGCTGTGCGAGCGGTGATCGAGGGAGGCAAGCAGCGCGACCGAGACGCGATGAACTGTTGTCGTCCGGCCAGTCGCTCACATCGCATTTCCTGGCTACTTACTGCTTCTTGCTCACTTCTTACTGCTATCTGTACCGGTCTGATGCCCACCAGGTGCGCTCCAACCGCCCGCGACGCCTTTCTCCTGCCCGCTCAGTTCTCATCGCGTGAACAGCCGTCCGACTATCAGGCGCCAATACGGCGCCCGCAAGGCTGCTGCCGAGTCTGCGACAACGTCCAAATCCACGTATGTGACGCGTCCGGCCCCTCGCAAGCTCTCAAGGACTCACATGCGCTATTATTCTGCTCGCAGCCCTACCCCGACTGGTCGCACCTCAGCCTCCTCTTCCTCGACGTACCGCTCGTCATCACCGCGCAAGAAGTCGCGACTACTGTCCAGCACCGGCGATGACTGGGCTGCGGCGGTCGCGGAGGCATTCTCCTTGCCAATGATGTCAGGGGACGAGGAGTCGGGCGAGGGGAAGACGCGCGGAACAGGGGAGGACTCGATGCCGCCTACCACTCCGATGACAGCAGTGAAAGGCGAGGAAGGCAGGATGCTGCGGGAACGGAAGACGCCGACGAAACCTCCCGCGCCGAAGGGCGACTTGCGATCGTTCTTCAAGCGGACTTCGCCTCGCAAGCGGCAGCGTCTATCGTCACCAACCGAGGAAGGCGATGTCGCGTCCACCATGACCCGCAGTGACTCGGCCTGCTCTTCGTCCTCATCCAGCTCGACCAGTTCCTCCAGCACGACCCGCACTTCCATCTCTTCGACATCCACCTCTTTCTCCTCCCGCGGCAAGACCGCAAGGTACGAGCAGCTCTACCTTGACCCGTTCCACACCGCCGGCCACGCCACCCTCTCCTGCGCGACCTGCGCGCTCTCGTACGCCCGCACACCCGAAGACATAGCTTTCCACGCGAAGCACCACAAGAAAGTTGTCAGCGGATGCGACTGGATCACAGGCGATGATGCGAAGGGGTGTACGATCGTGGAGGATGCGTTGGATTGGGGCGAGAAGCATGGAGGAAAGGTTGTGATGGTGGACTACCCGCTGGCGGACGCGGTCACCAGACGCAAGGTACGTTACGGTCCGCCGTGATTGCTACCGATTTCTCGCGTTGATACCTCACTCACAGCTCAAGGACACGCTCGAGACCGTCGACACCGAACTTTCCTCCACCTCGCTTACGCCCGAACAGCTCGCCCAGTCTAAGTTTTTCGTCTTCGTTACGCCTCAGCGGAAGGTCATCGCCTGTGCGGTCATCCAACGCATCAAGGTGGCGTACCAGATCGTCTCGGCGGAGACGAAGGAGGATGCTGGCGATGACAAGGACCTGCTGCGGTTTGGGGAGGACCAGGGTGCCATCTTCTGCTCGTACGTTCGCTTACTTGACTGATATATGGCATTCGCTGACGATGCTTGCGCAGACCAACACCTTCACCAACACTGCTCGGCGTTCAACGCATCTGGACCTCAACTTCTGCCCGCCGGCACGGCCTTGCCTCGCTCCTCCTTGATCACGTCGCCGCCAAGTACATCTACGGTAGTCCCATACCCCGTGAGCGGCGCGTGGACGACTTCGCCTTCAGTCAGCCGACGGGAAAGGGGCAGAAGTTGGCACGGGCTTGGACGGGCTCGGACAGGTTCAAGGTCTTTGTAGACTGATGCGGGTCCGCTGAGACCTTCATTCGAATGTTCTGCGACTCTGCCAGTAATCTGAAAGCTTAACCGAGAAATTTGTCCGACTTCGACTTCGCGTCGTCAGGTCGAGCGACCGCTTGACCTCCATTACCTCCGCCAATTCGCTGATTCGAGGCGCTCGCTGCTTCAAGGCATTGCTCGACCTCTACAGGATGTCCAGCATCGAGCAGATCTCGTCCCCGCTTCCGTTCGGCTCGTCGACCGCCTCATCACCCAAGTCGACCTCGCTCAGCTGGCGACTCGTCCTCGGTCTCTGGTGGCTCGCGAGATGGGTGCCGTGGTACTTGTGGCTGATGGCGGGCATCTGGGCGTACGCGAACTACGGGCGAGGGTCGGTGGTGTCGAAGCGGAAGACGTTAGTCTCCTCCCTCATCACTCCCCCTGCTCTTGACATAGGGCGCGCAGAGACGAAAGGTCTGACAGGACGGACAGGCGCATGCTTGCGAGGGCGTCAGAATGCTTTCAGCCGCCTGCTGTGTTTGAAGTCCTCCCTGATATCGCGACAAGCGGATGACTTGCAGGCAGAGCTTTCGCTGACCCAGTCTTTTCGATATTTGCAGCCGACGATCTGCACCGTCGACCGCAAACAACGCAGGAACGCCGCGCAGACCGACCCTTACGCCTCGCCAACCCGCTCGTCCCTCCTCTCCCTTCACCGGCATCAACCGTTCCTCGCCCCAGCTCTCGAGACGCAGCTCGTACGCTCGCTTGCCTGCCTCCGAGATCCGACAGGGCAGCCGCGATGGACAGCGGGAGATGCAGGAGAGGCGGACGGAATCTCGAGGTACGTCGGCGGGACTCATCTCGCTCAATCGCATCCCCTCACGTCGCGCTCTACAGACCACACGCCCCTCACTCGATCGACAGTCCCCTCGCCGCAGCCCGTTGCGCACTCTACCCGCTCCCTTCCGCGACTTTCGTCATCCAATCTTCCGCTCCCTCGCTCGACCTCGTCCTCCTCACTCCGCCACCAGGTTTCAACTTCCATACCCGTCCCACCCTCATCTGCGCGCAAGCGTGGACGTGGCGACGACGAGGCGACGGAAGTCAAGCGCTCTAAGCTGAGCGAGTCGTACCACTTCGACGACACGGACGAGGATGGTGAGGGCTTTTCGGCGATGGAGCTGGACGACTTTACAGCGTGGAAGCCGAGTAGGGGTCAAAAGCGAGGCGGGCCAGATACGGATGCAGAGGAGGATGGCGCGAAGCGGTCGCGCTCGATGAAGCTGAGCGAGTCGGAAGCCGAGGAGCAGTCGGAGTCGGCTACGCGGAAGCGCCATGCTGCAGAATCTCCGTCTACGAGCGACGACGGTCCCGAGCGCCAAGTCTCGCACCAGGGCAAGAAGGCTCGGAGGACTGCTCGGGGCGTTGGGAGTGTGCGCGACAAGCGGGGGATCGAGGATGTCTCACGCGAGGAGTCAGAGGAGGACGACGGATACGACAGCGAAGGCGCTACCCGCTACTCCAGGGCTAGCACCAGGAACGCTGATTCGGACGTTTCGGAGGACGAGGGGGAACAAGCGTCTGCGGCGGAGGAGCCGTCCGGACCCAAGCGGGGTCAGACGACCGTCAAGCGCTTCCGCGAACGCGCACGACGCGAAGGATCAGCCGACGACGATATGATGGGCGACGACCTCGACTCGGCCAGCCGGGACGCCTTCTCTCCTGCACCTTCGACCGACACGCCGCAGAAGAAGCGTCTTTCGACCGCCGCGACCACTAAGAAACGCTTGTCTTCGAAGGCTGTCTCGACTGCTCGCAAGGGTTCCTCCGCGCGCTCGGCCGTTAACGCCAAACTCGCGGCTGCCTCGCGCAAGTCGTCCGACACCTTTCGCAAGGTTGGCGAGGAATGGACCAATTACGAGGGCGACCGGTACAGGATTGACAAGGACGGCGTGCAGAGGCGGCTTGTTGAGGTCAGGGAGACGAGGCTCAAGTACAAGATGCCGAAGGACTCGAAGCACCCGGATGCCAGGTTGACACACGAGGTGCGTTGCGCCCTTTCAGCTTCTCTTCGGCTTCGCTCACAACTCCTGCTGCACAGGTCTTCGTTGAGCGATGGGTTACCGCCGACGAGTACAACGCACTGCTTGAGCAGCGCAAGCTTGCATGGCAGAATCCGCGCGAGGACGAGGCGCAAGATCGCCGCGCCGCCGAGCAAGCTGAAGAGGACGACACCAGCATGACGGACGCCAACGCGTCGCCGCAGCCCGCGTCGAAGGAGCGGGGCATCTACTTCGCAACGGGCGTCGGCACGCCTCTCCGCAGCTACTCTGGCCTCGTTTCTCGCCTCCCCTCATCTTCCTCTCTGTCCTCTCTCGCCAAACTCGCGAACTCGCCCTCTGCGTACTCGACTCTCCCCAACGGCCGCATGCGACTTCCCTCTTCCGCCTCGGGGTCCGCTCTTGCCGCCCTCGCAGCTGGCTCGCCGCGGCGCAAGTGGTCTGTCAACGACGTCAAGCGTTTGCTTGAGGACGAAGACGCGGCGAAGGCTGAGCGCGAGAAGCGCAGGCAAGCGACCATCACGCTTGGCGGAGACCAGGCGGAGCCGCAGGCGCCGCAGACAGCGGCCGTACCGGTCACAGCGCCGGCAAGCGAGACGGAGGGCAAGATCAAACTGGCCGACTACGCTCTTTCTGCGTCGTCGGTGGAAGCGCCTGCGGGAGAGAAGGCGCAGCCAGTACGTTCGTCTCCCACCTAATCTGCGTCAATCGGCTGACATCTCGTCTGACAGACGCCCTTGTTCACTCCCGCTCCTTTCGCTACCGCCAAGACCGACGCTCAGCCCGCCTCGACAGCATCTTCCGCCAAACCTGCCGGCGTCCCCAACTTCTTCGGTGCGGCTCTCGGCTCGACCGCAAAGGATTCATCAGCCAAGCCAGACGCGACCGCATCGACGGCTTCCAAGGTGACTTTCAACTTGGGCTCGGCGCCTGCCACAGCGACCGCGACGGAACCTGCTCCGCAGAAGACCGACACCGCGGCGAAGCCATCGTTCAGCTTCGGTTCTGCGCCGTCTGCACCCGTCGCGACGGAGAACAAGGTCGACAAGCCTGACTTCAGCTTCAGCGCAGCCCCAGCCGCGCCTAACCTGATCCAGGTTCCGAAGTCGACATTCACTGTCGACGCTCCTGCAGCGAAGGACACGTCCGTTGAGAAAAAAGGGGAGACTGCGGCACCTAGTGCTGCACCATCACCCTTCGGCGGCTTCGGCGCGTCCTTCAGTTCCGCCTCGACTGCGCCAGCTCCAGCCGCGACAAATGACGCGCCCAAACCTACGTTCTCCTTCGGATCCGCGCCAACTCCTTTGACTTCGACTTCGACCTCAGCGCCCGCTCCTGTCGCACTTGCAGGAGGCTTCTCGCTCGGATCGAGCGCGCCAGCTGCCGCGACGGAGAAGAAGGAGGATGCTGTGCCGAAGCCCAGCTTCTCCTTCGGTTCGACGTCGACTTCGGCGGCTGCCCAATCCGCTCCTACGCCGTCCTTCGGCTTCGGCTCAACGACCGCCGCTGCGCCTACAAAGACGGACGACAAGCCGACAGCCGCCTCACCCTTCTCGTTCGGCGCTGCTCCTTCGCAGGCAGACAAGCCCGCCGCGCCCGGGTTCGGCTTCGGCACATCCGCCGGCATCAACAAAGATTTGACGACCGGTGCTGCACCGGCCGCTGCATCGCCTTTCTTGTTCGGCAACTCGTCGGCTCCTGCGCCCGCTGCAGCCTCGTCGTCCACCCAGACCGGTGGTTTCAGCTTCGGCCAGCCATCTACTTCCTCAACGACGAATGTCGCGGCAACAAGTGCGGCTTCCTCGACCATTCCGTCGTCCGGCTTCGGCAACTCTTCTTCGACGCAGCCGGAATCGGCACCCGCACAAGGCGGCTTCAGCTTCGGCACTCCTGCCTCGAGCACCCCATCAGCCACCTCGACAGGCTTTTCCTTCGGCGCTCCAGCAGCCGCCAGCCCCGCTCCCTCCTCAACCGGTTTCTCCTTCGGCACGGCGCCCGCAGCCGCCAGTCCCGCCGCCGCCCTTTCTACCGGCTTCAATTTCGGTACAGCTCCTGCAGCACCTTCGAGCGGCTTCAGCTTTGGCGCCGCACCGGCCGCGACGACGCCTGGAGTCTCGCCCTCGACTGGGACGTTCAACTTTGGCGCAGCTGGTAGGCCGACTAGTCCCGGAGGGCAGTCTGCTGGAGGGACGCCTATGTTCTGTGAGTCGTCCCGGATCTTTCATGCATCTTTTACGTCTGACAGGGATTTCACCCGCAGCTCTCGGATCGGGAGGAGGAGAGTCTACGACGACGCCGAGGAGGAGGCCTGTACGGAGGCTGCCCGGGCGGTAGAGGTATGGGAGGGCCTACACGGAGTGCCTGCAAGTGCCCTGTCGTACGCATGGCTCGAAACCGAATTAGCGAGCCAAGTTTCGCCCGTAGACCCTGGACACCTCGTCCTCGCTCTCCTCTTCCTCCGCCAACACGCCCCTTCCCTCAGATCCCGCTTGCCTTGGCTACCATTCTCCTCTTCCGCCTGCCTGGCCCCCTTGCACGCCTCGCACACCCTCGCACCGCTTCCTTCACTCCTCGCTGGATCCTCATCGCTTCCCGCAACACCACCCTTGCTTCCAACCATCGCAACGCCCCGAACCGGCGTGCAGACACCTCGGAGCCATCACACGCACCCAGCACGATGCCAGCACCCGTCACTCGCCCACAGCCGCTGTCTAGGGGCCCCAGACTCGACGGCAGCCCGCAACGAACGAGTGTTTGACTTTTCCCTCGCAACCTCTTTCCCGCGCTCTCTTCCTCTCGCTCCTTCGCTTCACTCGCTACACTGAACGAACGCTCGAGGTCTTGAGATGCTCTCCATCCCATCACCCAACGCGCTCGACGCCTCGCGGCTGGTCATCGAGCCCACTCCCTTTCCGAAACCCGTCCCAAGCGACTCCTCGACGCTCGTCTTCGGCCAAACGTTCACAGATCACATGCTCACCGTCCGATGGAACGTCTCGACCGGGTGGGACGCGCCGGCCATCAAGCCTTATGCGCCGTTGCAACTGGATCCGGCTTCGACGGTATTGCATTACGCGCCGACGCTGTTTGAGGGGATGAAGGTGCGTTTGCTCGAAGTTGGGTGGGAAGAGGAGAAGGAGCTGATGAACTTCCGTTGACGGACGCAGGCGTACAAGGACAAGCAGGGCCGCACGAGGCTCTTCCGGCCCGACCTCAACATGGCGCGGTGCGTTGAGCGTTCTCCTCTCTTCCGTTGCACCCAGCTTGACAAGTTTCTCCGCTGACCCGCTCTTGCCGCGCCTCTGCAGCATGAACCGTGGCGCCGCCCGCATGGCCTTCCCGACCTTCGACGGCTCGGAACTCGTCTCGCTGATCAAAGAGCTTCTCCGCATCGATGACCGGTGGATGCCGACCGACCCGGGTTGCAGCATGTATATCCGCCCGACGATGATTGGGACGAGGGCGTCTCTGGGTGTCGGCCCTTCGACGGAGGTGTTGCTCTTTGTCATGTGCGAGGGCTTTCCCCCAGTCTCCACGCGAGGAGGAGCTGATGGGTTTGACGGTGCGCAGCATGTGCCCCGTAGCGAAGTACTACTCAAGCGGCGCGAAACCGGTCTCGCTCCTCGCATCGACGAAGGATGTCCGCGCCTTTCCGGGCGGAACAGGCTCGTACAAGTTCGGACTCAATTATGCCGCGTGTGTCGCGCCGCAGATGGAGGCTGCGCAGAAGGGGTACCAGCAGGTGCGTCCGCGAAGCGGTTCGTTCGCCTAAAGAACGGAGGCTGATGTGCTTGTGAGTCGGCAGGTCTTGTGGGTTCTGGGCGACGATCACGAGTGTACGGAGGTTGGGATGATGAACCTTGTCGGAGGAAAGAAGGGGGAGGACGGCTGTGAGTTGCGCGCAAGTCTCCCTCAGACAAAGTTGCTACGGCGCTGACCCGCTTCGTCCGCAGCCGTCGAGCTCTTCACGCCCCCGCTGAGCGACATCATCCTCCCCGGCGTGACTCGCAACTCTGTCCTCGCGCTCGCACGCGCACACGCCGACCCGTCGAACCCGTTCACCCTCGAAGGCGTCCCTTCGAACCTGGTCGTCTCGGAGCGAAAAGTGACGATGCCCGAGCTGCGCGACACTGCGAGGGACGGCACGCTCCTCGAGGTGTTTGGGACGGGCACGGCGGCTGTCGTCACGTCTGTCGAGCGGATCGGGTTCGAGGGAGAGGATGTCAAGGTCCCTGTCGAGGGTGGGCACGGGTTCGGACCGATTGCGGGGGCGTTCTACGAGGCTCTGCAGGCGATCCAGTGCGGCGATCTCGCGTTTGCGGACTGGAGTGTCGTCGTTTGAGCGGGCGGAAGACGTCGCCGCGCCGGGTCGTTTGTGTCGGCGCGCATCAGACTGTTGCAACCAGAACGCGGTTGGTAGATCGATCCTGCCCGTCCGCCGTCCGGCGTCCGCCTTCCGCCCGGTGCGAGGCGGGACTCGTGTTCTTGAGGCGGCCAAGGTCGTTCCGCTGGGCTTCGCTTCTTCCACTCAACTCGCGCACACAACTCGCGCACAACGCTGAGGATGGCTGCACTGCGCATCTCGACACAGGCAGAGCGCACCTGGGCACCGCTCGTCTCGCCCGTCTCGCCTGCGAGCGCCTCGACAACGGCCCACGACTCGCACTCGCACTCGCTCTCGGCACGCTGTCGCCTGCTCGCATCGCGCTTCGGAGAGAAGGCAGTGCACGAGGGCGACCACTTCGAGCATCCCGAGCCACAGCAGCGCGGGGCGAGCCCAAAGACGCCGTCGCCGTCCCGCTCGGCGCCCTTCCCGCTCTCGCCCATCTCGCCGCGCTCCGTCCCGCTCTCGCAGCTCCACCCGCCGCCGACGCCAGAGGGCACGCACATCCTCGACGAGATCCTCGAGGAGGAGACAGAGACGCCGCGCAACGAGAAGGATGTGACGTCGGCGTGGGCTCCACCTCGTCTCGACGTCCCGACGGGCGGAGCAGTCCCGCTCTCGCCAGGACTGCCGCAGGGACTGTACGGCTCGTCCATGCCCGCCGACGACGAGGTCTCGTCCAACTCGTACGAACCGCCCACGTTCAGCCCACTCGCAGCGCGCAGGGGGAGCAGGTTCAGCTTCGACCGCTTCGACGTCCCGCAGAACGGCGACAACGACGACCTGACTGGTGCGCACAACTGGCCGTCTTCTGCAGCCCCCCCTCCCTGACACTCTCGCGCTTGCAGAGGCGACCGTCGAGGAACGCGAGGCGGAACTTCGCCAGACGCTCTGGGACGGCGCGACCTGGCTACCCGTCGACGTCTGGCTCATCGACGGAGAGTTGCTGGTGCGGGCGACAGAGTCTTTCTCTCACAGCTTTTGCTGACGGTCTCCGGGCAGGTCGGACGCAGGATGGAAGAGCTCGAGTCGACCCGGACCTTCTCAAGCTGTTTTGTCGGTGCGTGCGAGCCCTTACCCTCTCAGCGTGTCCAACAAGCCCGCTCACACCCACACGCACCCGCTCAGAACCCCTCCTCCGCATCTTCTCCACCTCAAACCCGCCAATCGGCCACACCCACCACCGCCGCCGCTCCTCGATCTTCTCCCAAATCAAGCCCCACTCGCCCCTCCAACTCGTCCTGCGCCTGCACACACCCGCATCCCTCACTTTCCCTTACGTCCTCGATGCCCTCCAGCCTCTCCACGATGCGTCGCTCCTCACTTCGTACTGTCCCAACGCCGGCACGACCACGCCAGCAGTCATCACCGTCGTCTCGTCCTCGGCTGAAGGGGCAGAGATGGTCCCAGCCGAAGACCTCGAAGCGGTCCACGGTTCGCGCTTCGTCTACCGCGACGCGCCCATCTCTTCCCTCCTCTCGACGAACTCCTCCGCGCTCGATCCGCAACTCACGCCTGTCGCTGCGGGCGTGCTGAAGGACTCGACGGGGTGGGACGGACAAGCGCCTGCGACGGACGAGCAGCGCCAGAGGATGGTGGAGCAGGTCGAGGCAGCGCACAGGCGCGGGATCAAGATTCGGTATGAGGGACTGCCGCGTTTCCCGGTTCACGTGCGCGAGAACGTCAGGTCGACGTTGGTTGCGCTTGGAGTGGACTACCTGTAGAGCGGTGGCCGGATGGTTCGCGGACCGGACTTCGCTTGGATCGCACCGCACCCCCGTAGACCTCGCAGCTCCTCCCTTCCGACGTCCTTTCGTTTGCTTTCCTTCTTGTTGGATGTACCTTTTCCCACATACACATGCATTCCCCCTTTATCGTTCTTCCAGCCTCCCTCACGCCTCTTTCTCGGGGATTCGCGACCCCAAAAGAGAAAAGAAGAAAAAGAAGAAAGGAAAAGAAAAAGAAAAAGGAAAGAGAAAAAGCAAAAGAACAAAATGTTCCGCAACCTTGCGCCTCTCCCAAGTCTTCCGCCGGTTGAGAGTGTCTGTGATTGCGCTCAAATGCGTGCTAGGATCCGAACAAGGCGGGGATCTCCTCCTCAATCGGCTCGGGTCGCATGTCCTCGACATCCCCATCCTCATCAAACATCACCTCGTCCGGATCCGGCCTCGGCGTCTCGGCCGTCAAGCTCGTCATGACATGCCGGGGCACCTTCCCCGGGCCCTCGAGTTGTCCCAAGCGCGACTGCATCAACCCGTTGAGGAACGTGAGTTCGGAGATCTTGGTTTTGAGACGGGCGACTTCGGCGAGCGCTTCGGGAGGCCAGTGTTCGCGGCCTGGTTGGGCCTGGACGTCCGCCACTGGGACCCGACCGCGTCCGGCTGAGGAAGACGCAGACGACGAGCCTCGGATCCGACTCGAACTCGCTGCCGAGACGCTGCGTGCGCCTGCGCCTGCTCCCGGCGCACCACCGCGCGACCGCCCACGCTCCGCCTCGCCCCTCGCACGACTGCGACTCCGACTCGAAGCCGCCAGTCTCCTCGCACTACTTCCTGCCGGACTCGCCGTCCCCCTCGCTCCCGCTCCCGCAGCGGCAGCAGCCGAGACGCGTAACTCGTTGAGCCCCGTCTCGACGCCCACCATCCTTTGTCGAGACGTACTGCTGCCGTTACTGCCCGATCCTGACCCGCTGCCGTGGCCGTGGCCGTGGCCGTTCGCGAGCGGGTTGAAACTGGGAGCGGAGGGTCCTCCGACGACCGAATCGTCATCCAACTCGTCCACCTCGTCCAAGTCGTCCATTCCCGCACCCGAATCTCCCCTGACCTTCCCCTTCGCACCGCCAACACCGAGGTAATCGTCGAACCGTTTCTCCGGCCTCCCACGTCGCTCCTCGCTCCCGCCAAGCCCGCGCGCCACCGTCTCAGGACTCCGCATGCCCTCGCTCGATCCAGACGCAGAAAGCGAGGCCGAAGACGCAGAGGCCCGGCGTTCGTGGCGCGGCCCGGTGGCGGTGACGGGAGTCGAAGTGACGGAGGAACACGAAGCGGTTGCGGCTGCGGCTGCGGCGGCGAGGTTTGCTGCGACGAGGGCCGGGTGGGGGAAGGGCATTCCGAGAGGCGGGCGGTAAGCGGGTGGGAGGAAAGGCGCGGAAGAAGAGGGGGTGCCTGAGATGGCTGCGATAGGCGGGAGGTGGACGCCGCTACTCGCCGACGCACTCGAGGCTTTGACAGTCTCGGTATCGCTATTCGACGCGCTGTTCGGCAACGAAGGCCTCTCCGTCTGCCCCGATTGGGTGAGGCCGTTCGCGGGCGACCCAGACGCAGCGCGACTTGGCGGAGCAGACGTCCGCCCGCCCGCGCCAGCTGCGAGAGGAGACTGGATGTGCGGCTGGTGGAGGTGGTAGTTGGGGTTTGGGTGAGGGTACCAAGATTGGAGGGCGGGAGGTACGAGCGGGTTGAGCGGGACGGGCGGAGTCGAGGAAGTCGAGATGGAAGTCGAGGAGGAAGTCGAGGTCGAGGCGGCGGCTATAGGCGGACTCAACGATCCTCTCGCCGACGCAGCGCGCGAGGTCGCATCCGCCACGCTCGCCGCGGCCGATCCAGTCGCAGGCGACCGCGAGCGCGAGTTACTCTGCGCGTGCGCAAGGGCGTTCGCAGCCATCGCCGCCGCGGGATGGGGAAACGGCGGCGCGGGGTAGGGATACCCCGGCGGAGCTTGACCGGGCTGGAAACCGGCTGGTGGCGGGCCGTAGGGATAGAAAGGAGGGTAAGGATAGCCTTCGGGCGGGGGTGCGCCGGGGTGGAAGCCTGGGTATGGGAAGGGAATTGCGGGAGGAGGAGGAGCGCCGGGAGCGGGGGCAGTCCCTTCTGTGGGAGTGTGCGAACCTGGTGCGCGTTGCCGCGAGTCGAGGGACTGCGCGCGCCTTGCGTCGGACGAGCGGCTTCGAGGTGGTGGGTAGGGCTGGTGTGCGTGTGGGTGGGGCCCGTGTGGATAAGGGTAGGGGTAGGAATAGCCGGGGTAGGGCATTCCGTAAGGCGGGATCGCGCCAGGAGGAGGCATGACCTTCCTTGCCTTCCTCCCGTCCGCCTCAGCCGTCGCACCATCCCCAAACGGCTTCGTCCGTCCTTCCGCCATCTCGGCATCCTCGTCCGCCCCTGCACCTCCAGGCACACTCTTCCTCCCCTCCCCACTCCTCGTCATACTCTCACTCCTTTCCTTCGAGACTCCCCTCCCCTTCGCTCCAGCTCCACGATCCTTGGATGTGCTCTTCCCTTTGCTGCGATTGCGAGACTTGATCACGTCCGTCTTGAGCGAGATCGGGCGCGGGCGGCCCTTCATCTTGAAGAAGAGCGCGCAGGCATTGCAGAGGATGTGGGTGCTATCGTGCGAGCGCCGCCAGAGGGGGGTGGTCTGCGAGGGAAGGAGAGCGTCAGTCTTCTTTGCGAGATGTTCGAGCCGACGAAAACGAGTTTATTGGCTTGAGAACGACGGAAACCGGCTCAGCGAGACTGACCTGAGTCGCGCAATTCGCACAAATAGGCTGGGTCTGCTCAGGTCCGCTCATCAACTTCGTGTACTCGTCAACGAAGCACCCACGAAACGCACCTTGTCGTAGTTGGCGGGCAGCGGATTCGGCAGCCCATTCACAGCGTTAGGCGCAGCGGGATCAAACGAACCAGGCGGTCGTTCTCCCTCTCCCGCCGCCGTCGGTGAAGGTGCAGGCGCGGACGCAGAGACAGCCGGCGTCGACGCGGAAGAAGAGGAAACGACGGCTGCGGCGGCTGCAGCGACGCTCGCGAGTGCGGTTGCGGCGGCTGTGGCTTCCGAGTCGTCCATCCTTCGTTGTGCGGCGGGCGAGAGGGGCGCTTCCGCTTGTGCTTGTGCTTGCTCGGAGGATGTGGATGTCGAGGTCGGAGCAGGGATGGGAGCGGACGAGGCGGAGTGAGAAGAGGAGGATGCCGTCGGCTGGTGTTCGCTGCGACCGTGGGAAACGAGCGAAAGTGTCAGCTCGGCGGACTTGGCGCGGATGTAGGGTGTTCTGGACCGTTGTCACACACTGCCTGACTGTCCATCAGCCCCAAGGAGAGCGACGCAATGCGCCGTAGCTGGCCGCGGACGGATCCACGAGGGGAAAGCCCGGCCGACTTGAGCTCAGCCCAAAACGAGCGGATCGCACGCTCGCCGGTCGAGTCCGGCGGGTTCACGCGAGTCCCACAGCCGGCGTGAGCGTGTGCCGAGATGGATCGCGCGTATCGGAGCGGTGTGCTGCGCTGTCGAGGGACGGGGAGGTGAGGGAGGACTTGCCTGGGTTGTTCTTGGATGGCGGCGAGGGGCTGCTGCTGGTGGTGGTGGTCTGTGTGCATGGCTGAGTCTGTTTTCTGCTCGTCCATGGCTGCCCGTGTGGCAGCGAGTGAGTGATGTGAGGCAGAGTCGCCAGCCGTCGCTCCTCTCTGCGTCTATCGCTCCAGCTATCGAACCCTACCCTTCGTGATACATCTGGCGAGCAAGCGACTCTCCGTACTTGCACTCCTGCACCCACACTCGCCAACGCCCGTCCTCGTCCCAGCTCGATCCATCCACCCACTCCCGCCAACTCCGCACGCTGCCTCCTGGCACCTCCTCCAGACAACCCCCCCTCCCCCCCTGCGTCGTACGTTTTCCTGGCTGCGGATGCGGATGCGGGAACGCAGACACCGCATGAAGCGCGGCAGCCCGTCTCACTCGCGTCGAACTCCGTTCGGAGTACGCAACAGCTCAGGCTCGACACCGCTCGGCACGTTCGACGACCAGGAGCGCGCGATGGAGAAGAGGAGAGACGAGAGTCTGGCTTCAGGACGTGCACGTCTAGTAGTTTAGCGGTGTTGCAGGAGAGAGAAATGCGATTGGATGCTGCGAGTGTGCAAGAGTTCGAGCGAGACATGGTCGCTCGAGGGGACAAGTCGTCAAGTCGGATCGGGTCAAAAGTGTCGGAGAGAGAGAGTATAGTGGTCCGCCATCCCGCGCTCACCGCTTGAACAACAACAACCCGGCCTTACTGCCCGTCCCCTCCCCCTCCCTCCCTTCCCTCGCCCTCTTCCCAAGACACCTATTCTCAACGGCCTCCAACCCCGCCTTCCACAATCCCGCCTTCCTGACCTCCTCAACCGTCCCCTTACCCAACTCGTAACTCACGTCTACCCCGCGCGACCCATCGCGTGTGAGCGAGTGCCACCGTTCTTGTATTGTTAGGGGCGCCGGAGGGACGGAGGGGGAGGACGGGTCATACGGCGCTGAAGAGGGGGAGGTACTCGAGGGTGAAGGGGAAGAGGGAGGAATGATCGTGCGACGGACGTAGTGGTCCGTGTCGAGCATGAGGGTGCTCTCTTTGTGGTGGATCGTGAGCGGTGGCGCGCCGTGGAACGTCAGGGCGGCCGTCGTACTGACGTGCGGAGCAATCTCCTGGTCAGCGAGCGTTCCGCAGAGGGAGTAGAGCGAAGGACGAGGCTTACAACGCCGTTGGGTACTCGTCCTGCCGGACCTCGGTCGTGGTCGACATCGAGAACTGGGCGTCGTGCGATCTGCACCGCGTCTCAAGCGTCAGCTCAGGCTCCTCCTGCACTGAAGGATGGGAACGCTCACCCAGTGGGAATCATCAGATCGACCTTGTTCTCCTTGACGATCCTAACCGCCGTCTTGGTGATCCTCATATCCCTCACAGCCGGCACCTCATCCGCGTCTTTCAGCTCGAACACCACTTCGATCCTACTCTGCGCCTCGCCAACCTTTGCCGGCGTTTTCGGCCTGTAAGTCCACCGGCGGAAGACGAGGGTTTCGAGACGAGGGCCGGAGAGGAGCGATTTGGTACGTTCGGCTTCCGAGGTCGAGGCGCGTTCGTCCAGCGCTGTCGAGAGGAGGGAGGCGAATGAGGGTGCGGAGGGGACGGGGAGGGGCTCGAGAACTTTGGTCGACTGGAGCATGCCGCTCGGGGGGCTGCTCAAACACCCTCATCAGTCTCGCTCGCGCCAAATCGAAAGAGACGAGAGCTAGGTACGCACGAAGGAAGGAACACGTTCTTCACCTTCTTGACCGTCTTGCCCGCCCAATCCGCGAACCGCCCAAACGGCCAACTCCCCTCCAACACTGGCCCGAGCGCCGACTGTTGCTCGTAATCGCGGTAAAGCGGCCAAGCGACGTGTCCGAATCGCGCAGAGATGTTCACCTCCATGCCTTCTTTCTCTTCTTCGGCGAAGGGAGTGCGGAGGGCGCGGAGGATCGAGATGTCGGCGGGTGTCTTCGACGACTCGTCCGTCGAAGGAGGCGCATAGATCCTGATCCTCTCAGACCGCTCAAGCCTCATCCGTTCCGTCCACTGGAGCATCTCCAAATGCGCCTTGTGCGCCGGGTCCTCCGCAACGCTCGACGAGGTCGACGAGAGGGAGATGGATTTGAAGCGCGCGAAGGAGGAGGTGCCGCTTGTGAGGATTTGGGAGACGGGGACGAGAGAGGAGTGGGGGAACATCGAGTAGCGGAGGGTGTCGAGGTTTTGCGGGACGGAGGCGAAGAGCGCAGTTGACTTGCGCTCCGAGTCCTGTGCGTCGCGAACGGGTCAGCCGCGGTTAAGACTCGACGAAGTAATGTGAAACTCACGGTGTTGAAGGCGGCGACGACGTGGCGCTCCGTCTTGACGATCGACTTGGCCTCGACAGAGCTCGCCTTCAGCTTGTCCTGCGGGCATATTCGTGTGAGCACGCGCTACATCGGAGAAGGCCAGTAGAACGTACTGGTTCAGACCCAGGCTCGAGGAAAGCCTTGGATGATCGCGATATGGCCTGATAGACTTCGGGTCGGAGGGTCGTCGCAGGTGCAGGGAGTTGGAACTCGGTCTTCTCGCAGGTCTGCAGGCACAAGATACGTCAGTTGGGCTCGAGCGAGGGAACAGGCGACCGAAGGCGTACCTCGGAAAGCGCCTCGACCTCTTCCCGCGCAGCGACGAGGTTTGCAGGCGCGCCAGACAAGATGATGCCAACTCGCCCTTGTTCGGGAAAGCGACGGAAGAGGATCTTGACGTTGTGCTCGCGGGAAAGGTTGCTAATGAGGGTGGAGTCTGTTGGGGAGAACGTCAGTCGCGAGAGCCGGAATAAGATGTGAAGGGAGACGCACTAGGAGAGAGGATGAGGAAAAGGTCGCGGTCGGTCAGGTTGACGGCTGTGGATACGATACGAGAGTGAGGGGAGAGTCGGGGGAAGCAGGGGACGATGCTGAACGCACTCATCGAGGCGGTCTTGCCCGTCTGCGGCTTGGGCAGAGTCGTCGGGTTCTGCATGTTCCAGTGCAGCCGCATGATGGTGTAGCACAGCTCGCGCTTGTTCATCTGATCGAGCGGCTTAGCCTTCCACCACTTGTGCTTGACGCCATGCAGCGCTGTCCGCATCCGCTCGTCCGACGTGTCGAGGTTGAGGCCGTGCGTGTACGCAAAGTTGAAGACTTGCCTCTTCGTGAAGGCGCGGTCGATCATCTTGTACGTCTTCTCCCAAACCTTCTCGTAGACGAGCCGGTGCGACTGAGGAGAGGTTGGTTCGGGGATGGTGAACCGTCGCGGACGGAACGCTTCGAGATCCTTCAACGTCGGCTGTCCCTTCTCTGGGTCCATGATCTTCTCGAGAGGCGTCTTCTCCTTCTTGGGCGGCTTCTCAATCTTCGAGGGCGGACTGGACGATGGCTCGCCAGAAGAGGAGGGCGAAGCAGACGATTCTGCGGCCGACGATCTCGCTGGCTTCTCGATGGCGTCAAGCATGGCATTCAGAGCGTCGTGCGACTTGTCCTCCTCCTCACAGTGACCGGTCCCGCTCGCGTCCGCCTCCTCATCCCGCTCCGCGGACTCCTCCTCGACCTCAATCCCCGCCTGAGCGTACGACGCCGCTCCTCTGTACTGCCTTCCCACCACATGCAACCCACTTCCCGTCCTCAGGATCCGTCCGTCGAGCGTGGCAAGGCGAGATGTCGTCGAGGTGATCGCTCGAGGTCGTCTTCGTGCGCAGGCGGCGCAAGTTGCCCGTCCTGCCGCTGCTCGTGCTGAGCTAAGCATATCCCAGCGAGCGCCTGTACGCTCTCCAGACGGCCCACAGCAGCTGTTGCTGGCGAGAGATGGCGGTGGTCGACGACTGAGCTTTCGAGATGAAGCGGGCTCACCTCGTTCTCCACCTCTCGCTCAGCTGGTGCTCACTCTGACTGTTTGACTGGCTCAGTACACTCCCATTTGAGGCACGCCCGCAAGACTCGATCGCGCGCGAATTGTTGCCATCCCTCGACGCGACCTCCTCCTCATCGGACCCCGCACACGACAACGACCAGGCGGACCAGCAAAGAGACTAGCAGGACACCATGCGCCACGGGAAGAAGCTCGCCAAGCTGAGCCGGCCGACGGCCCACCGCATGCTCATGCTCCGCAACATCGTCTCGTCTGTCCTCGAGCATGAACAGATTACGACGACGGTCGCGAAGGCCAAGGCGGCGCGCAAGCTGGTGGACCAAGTCATCGGGTGGGGAAAGTCGGGCACCAAGCGCGACTACCAGCGCGCAAAGGGTTTCCTCCTCGTGCGTCCCTCCTCTCTCCTGCGACTCCCAACTCCCGCTCACATGTCCTTCCTTAATCGCAGACGGGCGACCGGTCGATCAAGCCTCTCTTTGGACACCTCGCACAGCGCTACGCTGACCGACCAGGCGGCTACACGCGTGTCACCCTCGCCGGCAACCGAGGAGGCGACAATGCCCCCGTCGCCGTCCTCGAACTCGTCGACAACCCGAACGACCTCCGCTTCGAGTTTGCCGCACGAGCGATCGGACGCGAGTTGGCGATCAAGGCACAGGAGAACAACGACAAGCGGGTCTGGTGGGATTTCAGGGAGCGGGTGGAGAGCAAGGGTGCGGAGAAAGTTGGCGAGCTGTTGATGGCGGAAGATGCGATTGCGCCCTTGTCGAGGAAGAACGCCTTCAAAGCGCTCAAGTTCCGCAAGGGTACGGTACCCGTCTTGGAGGACGACGTCAAGGTTGCGCAGGGCGAGGAGGCTGTCGTCGAGGCGAAGGAAGGCGAGGAGGCGCTCGCCGAGAAGGGCGAGAAGTTCGTCTCGCCATTGGGACCTACAGTCGTCGAGCACCCCGCCACTCTCTTCCTCGACCGCACCTACCACCACTACCTCACTTCCATGGCGACCTTTGTGCTCTCGACCCCCTCCGCACCTGACCCCTCTCGCACCATCAAGCAGCTCACCTCCCGACTCGGCTCGATGGACATCAAGGGCCCCCCCAATCCCGTTCTTACCGTGCCCAGGGCCGGCAGGGTTCCGCGGGCAGGAGAGCGGACGACGGCTTGGGACCAGACGCTCAAGGACGGCCCGTCTTCCGAGGCCACGGGACCGATTTCGATCGCGAAGGGTCTTTACAACCGGGTGGCGCGGAGGGCGAAGTGGAAAGCGGCGCTTGCGACGTTCGAGGCGGAGAAGGGGACTACCCTCAACGAGAAGAATGAGATACAGCGCGCGTAGATCCGTTTCCCGAGCACCCATCAGCATTTGCAACTCGCAGCAGTCATCACGGACGTTCGTATAAAGAGCAAGTTGCATGAGAGAGTAGTACAGGGGAGAGACTATTGACAATCGTGGAGTGTCCACCTCTTCAGCAGTGTCTGTTCGTTCAAGCGTGCGTCGTCTCCTACCACCGCTGTTGTTGCCCATGCATCTGCGACGACTCGTACGGCGGCCTGAAGCCTTGCTCGGTCGGGGCGGCGTAGTCGTAGGTCGCGTACTCCTCGTCTTGGTACCCGACGACCGACGTCGCGTTCAGCGGCGCTCTTACGTTGCCTCCCCCGCCTCCCTTGCGCAACTTGCCGCCCTGTCCTCGCCCGCCGTCCGCAAGGTACTCCTCCGCATCGCCCCTAGCGACCTCGTTCCGCAAGCCGCTCGACTTGCTCGCGTTCCGACCGTGTCCAAGCGGGTAGCCTGGCGCGGCGAGCTCGTCTTGCGAGTAGGAGGGGCGGCCCATTGAGGCGCCATCCCAGAGGCCGGACTGGCGGATCTCTTCCTGTGCGGTCGAGTAGACCGAGTCGTAGCGGGCGCTGCGAGACAGTGGGTGAGCAGGAAGTCTTCACGGGTGGCGATGAGCGAGACTCACTGGTCAAGGCGCTGCTCTGAGGCGTATATGCTCGTGTAGAAGACGAAGTAAAACTGCGAGATGCGAAGCGTGTGAAAGGCAGTCATCGTGAACTGACAGGGCCCAACGCACCTGGCAGAGCGCGACGATCGCAAACAGCAAGCCCATAATGCCAATCTGGATCCAGGTCCAGATGTTGCAGATTTTCTCGGCGGTCGAGTCGGCGTTGTCGGTGCCGAACAGCTTGGTGCACGAGTCGACGCCCTTCGAGTGCTGGACTGCTGAGATGATGAAGATGGCGAGCGAGAGGAGGATGCTAGCCGTGACAAGCAGGCCGTTAATGCGGAGGCTGTGCGGCGAAGAGTCAGCGTGATGTGCGAATGAAGGGGGGGGGGGGTTGGGACGAACAAAGCCTTGAAGAGGCGGGGCTTCTCGCGGTAAACGCCGAAGAAGCCGAACAGCTGACTGGCTGCAACGGCGAAGCATAGAACGCCGAGAATGTAGGAGAGGAATGAGGGCGTAGTGACGGAGACAACTGCACGAAATGGGGGATTAGCTCAGTAAGGAAGATCGCGCGAGAGAAGGTAGAACGTACTCGAAGGCGCCGCGAAACACAAGACTCCCGCAACGACCGAGATCACGAGGAATTGAGCCAGGATAGCGTAGATGCCGCCGTTGTCTGCGAGTCATGCGATACCGGAGGTGGAGCAACGCGTCGAGATGGAGACGTGGGAGGTCAGCAACAACTTCGGGCGGAGGAGGTACGACGCATCGATACGCACATAGTGGCACCGCACAGCACACGTACGTGCGCGACCAGATCCCCATCGTTCAGCGGCGAGTCCGGGGAGTCTCCGAGGTTGATGGACGACGCGGGCGGTGAGCGATGGTGTCGGGAAAGGCTGCGAACGCGCTCGTAGTCTTGTGTGCTCTTGTTACTGGGGCAGGCAGCTCCCGCAATCCCTCGAGACGCGCTGCCGTCGAGGTCGTCCCGTGTTGCTGCGAGGAGGCGATGAAGGATCCGCAGAGGGCGGGAGAGGTTGGGCGCGGCTGGTGCTGGTCTGGCAGTTTTCTGAGAGTTGAATCTAGGCAGCCAGACTTGTCCGGCACAGTCAAGCGCGAGCAGAGGTGGATGGGTCAACACCAACCTCCCCGCTGGCCCCTTTGGCCAGGCTGGGCCAGGACCACTCGCTCTCGCCAGCGAGTCGGCCCTTTGAGAGGCTCAGCGCGAACTCAGACTTGTTACATAGTCAGTGTCGCACCGCCCATCTCGCCCTACCGTCCTGGACGTGCCCCGACAAGCGTCCCTCCTCGCCCAGGTCCCCCAACTCACGCATCTGCTGCGAGTGGGATCCTGCGGTGCGGCGATACTCGTGTTACGAACGTCGACATACGCTCGCCGGCATTACTGCGCCGCTAAGGTTCGGTTCTGGTTCTTCCCTCTCGTTCTGCTCCATCCTGCGCTTTTCTCAGCCCCCCGGACGTACAGCTTCGCGCGATAGTGCTCTCGCAAATGCAAACGGCGAAACGGTGTTACGAAAGCCAAGCGATTCCATCAAGCGAACCAATCTTGTCATCACGCAACTCCTCCGCCGCATCCGTTTTCGAAGAGCCAGTATTCCTCGTCCAGGCCGAAGTCCAACTCCACCGGATAACGGAGCAAGTCATCCTCGAGATTCACAATCGCCATTTGTCATTACTCCTCAGCGCGTGCTGCGGTACTTGATCGTACCGCTCATAGCCACGTTTCTCTTCCCAGCCAACTCGACAGCGGAAATGTCGCTCTTCTTGCCGACCTCAATAGGCTCGCGCGGAAGCGTGCGCAACATGTCGAAGGAATCGCGGCTGAGATGCGAGAGATTGCGGCGGAAGGGGATCCGCTTGACGACGGTCAGCTGCTTGAGCTCGGCGGGAAGAGCACTGCGCAAGGTGCTCGACGTGTGGGTTTCGATGTTGCCGAGAGGCCCGAGAAGCCCGTCTTCATTGGCAGGAGAGAGGGCTGCACCGATTTCGACAGTGTGGGCATAAAGCGCGAGCCAGCGGATGGCTGGCTTCACTCTGGGGAGCCTGCAGAGGACATCCGTGTCGTGTAGGGGTATGGAACTTCTTTCCCTTCGCAAACTCATTCCAATCGGATACAAGTGGAGACAACGACATGACGTGCCAAGCTCTAGCCGTGCCTCCATAGTCCTGAGCAGTATGGCGGACTCGGCGCACGCAAGGTAGGGGATATGTGCGGTGGCGGACGCGGTCGAGGACGGCTTATAGGGCGCGGCAGATTGCGATCGGCGTGCACCGTCCATTTTTGTGGCTGAACTCGATCCAACAAGCGTAGCTGTCGAGCAGCTTGGCGGGCAGGTCGAGAAGGGAGGAGGAGGACGGAATCGACTTGGGGTGGGAGGGGACTTGGGCGGGTCAGCTGCGCACCATTCGGCGAGTCTAGGAGAGTCTTTCAGCCAGTCAGCCGAGCGATCCAGCGAAGTTGAGTGAGTGGACGCACTCAAAGGGTACGGCCAACGTCGGCTCCGCCTTCTCCTCCTCGATCCCGCTCCACCACGCTTGCGGGGCTCAGCTGCACTCGCCAAACGCTTTTCTCGACTCGCATTTGACAGCTGAGCACGCCAGTCTTCGTCCTGGGCTCGCTCGTGCTGCCATCGCACCGCTCTTCCCGGATGGACACTCCCGACTCAACAGACCAGACAGGGAAGCAGAACACGCGTCCGAAGCGCACGTACCGAGCCTGTCAACCCTGCCGAGCGGTAAGTTGCGCGCCCACGTCCTGCGACCTTGTCCTCGCCGCGTAGAAGCCATCCCGGTGGGCTGAACGCTCTCAGCTGACTCTTTCCTCATCCCCGAAACCTCGCAGCGCAAGCTCAAGTGTGATCTTGGTGCGTAGAGGAGTGCTGTAGCGTCTATAGTAGACGAGCGCGATCGGCTGACCTGCGTTCGTTGCGTTACAGGCGACCCTGACAACCCTTCCGACCCTCCTTGCCGACGTTGTCGCCGCGAGTCCCGCGACTGCGTCTTTGTCGCCCGCGCCAACGCCAAAACCTACCTCGAACCTCTCCCAACCGGCTCACCAGCACCCTACACGACCGTCGTACCGACTCGACCAAAAACCCGAAAGGCGGGATCTTCGCCTGACGAGTCGACCTCATCCACTCCGGGTCCTCCGCCCGCTCGTGCGCTCGCTCATCCGTATGCGACGCCACATGTCGGCGGATGGAGCGCGCCGCCGAACCGAGCAGGGCACGGTGTTGCCTCGACAAGTACTTCCGGCGCAGCGACACCCTCCCTTCCCTCCGCCATGTCCTTCCCGCCCTTCCATCACGGTCTTCCGCCTCAATCGACCCCTCCTTTCGGGTATGACACGATGAACCCGCACCTACGTCATCTGGCCGCAGCACGAACAGCGAGCGGGACGTCGACGCCCGAACGCGCCGCTCAGCCTCTTCCCTCGGCAAGCGCTGTCGCGTCTGTCTCTGACGACGAAGGCGGAGTAACAGACGGAGACGAGGATGAGGATGAGGATATGGTGGACTTGAGCCACGCTCACCGCGACTTGCACGAACCCGGCGGTTCTTCCGATGCCAATGTCCTCCTTTCTTCGACCCTACACAACCCCTCCGACGCGCTCAAACTCCTCGCAACGGCATCTTCCCTTCGCTCCATGTCGGCCGAGACCGCCTTTACCGCACCTGACTCTCAAAGCGCCGGTCCGTCTGGCAGCAACACTCGCAACGCCTCTCGCTCACGTGAGCGGCGAGCTTCGCGTTCTCGCGAACGTGCGGCTGTCGTCGCCGGAGCAGGGCCGGCGTCGATGACGCCCGGCAGCGGGAAGGGCAAGGAGCTGGAGCGCGGACGAACGGGTGCACCTTCGCCGCTCAGCCAGACCGAAGCAGGCTGGGATCGCTGGGTGCCCGTCCGAGAGGGCATGGTGACGGTTGCCGAAGCCGAGGCCCTCCTCTCCTTCTTCGAACACCACATGTCGCCTCTCTACCCTCTCCTCTCGCCTCGAATCTTCACGCCCGCCCACCTTCGCTGCCTCACCTCGCGGGAATCCCTTCTACTCGCAGCGATGATCACCATCTCTGCTCGCTACTCGTCCCTACCTTCCGGCCCGCGCGCTCGGTTGATCCACGAAGCGCTCGCCGAATACTGCCGCGACGAACTTGTCGGCATTCTCGATGGGAGCGGCGAGTTGAGGCATACCTCGAGCGTTGAGGCGCTGTTGCTGTTGACGGAATGGCCGCCCATCACGGTCGGGCGGTCGCAGAAGTCGAGGGAGAGGCCGAGGGGGAGGAACAGGCGGAGTTGGGCGCATTCGGGGAGTATTGCGACGGTCGAGGAGGTCGAGGAGCAGGAAGATGACGAAGGTGTCGAGGACGCGGAAGCACTGCTGCGCTCGAGTGCGCAGTACGACGGGTGAGTCGCTCACATCTCCCGCGCAGCTTTCCGTGTTTTTCGCTCGGCTTGCGCACCGAGATGCGAATGGTCTGCTGGAAGATTGTGCTGACATCGTTTCTTCGGCAGTATGAGCTGGAGCTTCATCGGCTGCGCCGTCCGCCTCGCGCAAGAACTTGGCATCCACAACATCTACTTCGGGTCGGGAAAAGAGCGAGGTCCAATCACCTGGGAAGAAGAGCGGTGCTTGCGAACGTGGATATGTGGGTAGCTTTCCTCCCGCTTTCAGTTGCGAGATACTGACTCGCCCTATCGCAGACTGTTACAACGCCGATCGGCACGTCTCAGTTCGACTTGGCAGGAACGCTGTCATCCAAGCCTGTGCGTAACGGTCCACCACCGTAGCGAAACGCCATTTGCGCAACATTGCTGATGTAGGAACTCCCTTACGTGCAGACATGTCGTCGTCGTGGTGGGAGCAGGTGACGAGCCATGCTAGCCAGGGAGTTCGGCGGGAAGGGCTTAGCGAGCTGTGGGCGGAACGGTCTCTTCCTCAAGGCCTGATCGCGGCGGTGAGCTCAATCGCCCCTGCTCATTTCGGTCGTTGCTCACGTTCTGCACCTCGCAGCTCATGGGGACAATACAGGAGCGACTTTACCCGAACAAGGAAATCACGCGGTCGATGCTGAGGACAGGCCAGTGGGAGTCATTTGTCCGCTCGCTCGATCACGAGTTGCAGATGATGCTCCTCAAGTCACGGACTGTCCTTCGTGCGTCGCTGACTTCCACCTCTGCCTTCATTCCCATTAGCGAGAATGCGAGCTGATGCGAGGGGTTCGCAGAGCAAGGAAACATCGAGTCGACGCTTCTGCAAATGGAGTTCGAGTACGTCCGATTGTACGGCAACGCGATCGCCCTCCGCGCCCTGCAAGAACGCCTGCGACGAGCCGTCAAGGCGAACGACCTCCTCTTCGTCTCCCCATCGCTGCTCAACCTGCAGGAGGGACAATGGGTGCTGGATGCGCTCGCAGCGGCGCAGTCGATACTTGACCGTACAGTCAACTTCCTCGGTGCGTCCCATTTCGCTTCCTTCGATTCGCCGACCTCGCTCATCAGGCTCCCTCGCTGTGCAGTCCCGAAGGGCTACCTCCGCCTCGCACCATCTCGCCTGCACCAGCGTATCCTCTTTGCCGCCACCTTCCTCTTTAAAGCGCTCGCAGTCGGCGTCGTCGAGCATGGTCAGCCAAAGGTCATTCACCTCCTCGACCAGACTATCGCCGTCCTGCACAATAACGCTGTCGACCGCCAGCACATCGGGCGGGGCTTTGCGGCGCTGCTCAGGCGACTGCAGGAGCAGTGCAAGCCGACGCTCCTGTCGCGCTTCGGCGTGCGTCCGAACGGCCAGGCCAACGGCGAAAACGGCGAGGGACACGCGCAAACGCCAGCTGCGATGAAGCAGCCTTCCCCCAACCCCGAAGCTGCTGCCCTGCAACCGCCCACGTCCGCAGACCCCGCCCTCGCGCCGACTCCCAACGCCGGCCCTTCGCTCCCGTCTTCAGCAGCTGCGACTCCCGCCGCTGGCGTTGTTTCTCAGCCCGCACTCGGCCTCTTGAACAGCCCGACGCAGGCCTCGTCAGGTCAAGGCCACCTCCCTCCCGGCTACAGCTCGCAGCATCCGGCCACGACCCCCGCTCCCGCCTCGTTCCCGCCTCCTCCTCTCCCTGTCTCGTCGGCCGCCCAGCACCCTTCGTGGCTCGCGCCGACTCCATCAGGCGAGCAGACGGTCGAGTTCGGCGGCTTCAAGCTCGGCACGGCGCCGCTCGGTGCAGACTACTCGAACCCGTTCGAATGGGACCCGATGAACCACAGCATTCAAGTCGGGCACGAGCAGGACTTGCTCTTCCAGAGCTTGTGGGGCACGGGCGCGGCGGGCCTGGGAGCAAATGGAGACTTTGGGTCCGGGATCAACCCAGCGCTCAACCTCTTCGGCACGCTCGTCGGCGACGAGTAGGCTCTTTGACGCTACAGAACGAGTCGTATGGACCCGAAACTCGCAGTAGTCGTTCATGTCGTCCCTGTTGCAACCAACCATCTTTCGAGGAATTCTCATTCCCTCACCTTAATCGTCGCGGACGCGAAGCGGTCGGCTTCGTCCACAAGCGCTGTCCTGCTCAATCAGTAGCCGCGGGCTCACACCGCGCACAGCGAGAGTGACACGGCCGCCAAGGATTCGCACGCTTCATCGCCGAACAAGGTCTCCTTTAATCCCTCGCCTGCTTGCTGCTGAACTCGCTTTCGGATGGGCTCTCGCGAGAGGTCTCCCTCAGAGACGTCCAGCTATGCCCAATACCTCTTCCCGACCGGCCAGCGACGAGTTGTGACGATTCCTTGTGCGTCTCCTGATTAACTTCGAGCGGTGTCGACTGGCTGACACCTCGAGGCGGACAGCGTGGGCGCGCAATCTGCCGCCTGACGAGCTGTCGGACGAAGAGGACGACCCCCAGCACCACAGTCCCG
Organism: Rhodotorula sp. S30-09; assembly: GCA_023628235.1. Taxonomy (NCBI): domain Eukaryota; kingdom Fungi; phylum Basidiomycota; class Microbotryomycetes; order Sporidiobolales; family Sporidiobolaceae; genus Rhodotorula; species Rhodotorula sp. S30-09. Next base: position 194,683 of record JAMALD010000010.1, read on the forward strand.
TCCCACCCCGCCGCCCGTCCGACACCCGTCGCTCGCTCTCCTCGACGCTTCGCAACCGCAGCTCGCTGTCTGGACCGCTTTCCCCCAAATCAGCAGAAGGAGGAAACGTTGCGGAGAAGCAGGGACAGCAGAATGGCGCATCAGGCTCGTCGTCGCCCGAGTCGAAGGCTGTGCCTCCCATGCCGGCTCTCCCTCGGGAGGCGCACGCAGCGGATACCGTCGAGCGGGAGGGCGGCGAGCCAAGAGAAGGAGCAGGAGAGGCTATCGACCGAGGTTGGTGGACCTTTACGCTAACTGGGAAGTACCTTGACCGCGTTCACGGATACATCAACCCTCGCGAGGCGGCGGAGAGGGGCAAGATTCGCGATAGGGGCGACTCGACGGACCAGGAAGCGCAGGATGACCGTCAGTCGCTGCGGTCCGTCAGGTCGAGGTTGAGTTGGTTGAGCCGGCGGACAAGCGAGCAGGATGTGCGGAATCGGGACTTGGAGAAGCAGGACTATCATCGGAAGATGACCAAGTCCATGCGGCTTCGACTAGCGCCGCCGAATGTCTTCTCTCTCAACCAGACGACGGTACGATCTGTTGCCTTGACATCTTCCCCGACTCCGTTGACAAGCAACTTCTGCAGACTCCCGGCTGGTCGACACCCTGGACACCCTTCCGCCGCGACGAGCATGCCAGCAACGTCCAAGATCCCTTCGATTTCTCGCGCAACCAGGCAGCTGCCAATTCGAAACGGTCGCGCTTCGAAAACTTCATCCTCCACAACCCCTTCTCGCCGCTCTTCCTTCGAACCATCAACCTTGTGCTCATTGGCTGCACTCTCGGCCTCGCCGCGCACATTCGGATACAAGAGCGCAATAACGGCGTCATCGGCGTGATGGGCACCTCGACCCTCTTCGCCATCGTCGTCGCGCCGTTCGCCATCCTCCACATCTTCATTACGCTCTACGTGCATAGCTCTTGCCATTCTGTCTCGTCTGCACCGATCGCTGATGTCCTAGACCAACAGATTGAGTACTTCGGCCTCCCCATAGGCCTGTGGCAGATCCATACCAAGATGTTCCACACCCTGACGGAATTGATCTTCATCTGCCTGTACTCGGCCATCCTCTCGATCGTCTTCGACGACCTCTTCACCTCCTCGCTCGAATGCACCTCCTTCACGCCGTATGCCCGCTACAACAAGCCGCCGCCGATCACCGCAACCGCTAATGTCGACGGCTCGCTCGCCGACTCGATGTGCAACCAGCAAATCGCGCAGGTTGCTTTCATCTTCTGCAGCGTACTCTTCTACGTCGCCGTCCTCGTCATCAGCCTCTTCCGCATCTTTGCCAAGGTTCAGCGACGGTTAGCATCGCGCTGCCTCTTCTCCTCTCCGGGGTCGTCCTGACGCGCTCACTCCCCCGCAGGAACTGAGCTTCTTTTCTCATTGCACTCACATGCCATCTGTCTCTCGCATTGCACTGTACCTACTCGCTTGCGCCTTACATACCCGTACCTTCTCCGCTTATTGTCGTTACTCTCGCATCGCAATGCCTCGTTTGCCCCGTGCGGAGTTTCAGGCGATCTGTGAGTGTCAGCTACAGCTCCGCAGGCAAACAAGGATGCGAGCTTGAAACGTTTAAACCGTCTCGCTCATCCCTTTCTCCCTCCGCTCCAAAATCTCTCCTGCTTCGCGGCATGAATGGGCCGCAAGAATCGCTCTTCCACACTCATCGATAGCACGAATGCTGTCGCACCAGCCTCCACGCCCGTCCTGAGCGATTCCTCCTCGCCCTCCCCACTCGCCTCGACACACCTTTCCGCCAAGTCAAGGGGCACGGACGGCTTGGTGGACGAGGCGGGGTTGCACAGGCCCAACAAGAATGTCGAGGAAGGGCCCGGGGCCGCGGACTGGGCGCTTGAGCCGGAGGACCCGGCGGACGAGGATCTCGCAGATGAGGATGAAGACGAGGACGGTCATAGCGAGATGCTACGATGGGGCTGGACGCTCGTCGTCGGGTCGTCGTTAGGCTTCTTCCTGGGCTTCTGGTCGATCGTCGTCGGTCCCTTCTGTGCGCCGACGGGCATCCGGGTGTGTTCCGTCTCCTCGTCTCTTTTTGCCCGCCCGCTCACTCCTAGCGGTTTGCAGATCCTCGATGCGCTCGCGAGTGATATCTACTACAAGTACCTCGTCATCCTGCTCGTCCCGGTGACCGTCTGCTACGTTATTGTCAACTGGTGGGGTCTCAAGGTACGCTTCTCTTCGTTCAAACTCAAGTTCTTGCGCTTAAAGTCTAGTCTGCAGATTTTTCGTCACGCATAGACGCCATGAAGCACCAGGCACAATGTCGGGACGAGGTTATAAGGGCGCAGTCGCATCAGTTCCATCTCGCCTTGCGCACCAGTTCGTTCCATCCCGCCCTGCGCGCCACACAGCCCAACAAATAGCGTATCGCCAAGCCTCTCGACCGAGCGTCACATCTTCTCCAGCAGCCACCTCCGCATTTCCTCTCTCACAGCAGCACTCGCTCTCGCTCAAGGACCGCCGACTCAGCCTAGATCCGACGCACAGGGATATATTTGCAGCTGCAGAGTTTTTGCGAGCGAGTATGGACAGAGTCGAGGCCACAAAGACGGTTCCAACGAAGAAACGACAGGGAAAGGAGCAGAGGGAGCAGCGAGTGTATGGGTGAACAAGGCTCTACGGATCGAGAGGCCAGTGTAAGAGTGCGAGTGATCGAGTTGAACGATGTTTCGGAGAGCGCGCCGGCTCAAGGGAGGCGAGGGTAGACGTGGCACGGAAAACTGGACGAAAGACCGAATGACCGCGGTGACAAAGAGACGGCGGAATGGAAAAGGCACGGAGAATACGAAGACGAAACGAGAAGAGGAGGAGAGGAGGAGAGGAGGATTCATCACCAGCGGAAGGCTCCGCCCGAGCCGCCGCCGCCGAACTGCTGTTGTTGTTGAGGGTGGTACTCCTGAGGCGGCGTGACTTGCTGCTGCGGCTGGTACGCATGGCCCTGCGACGCCATCTGCTGCTCCATGTTCTCGACGAAACGCTGGAGAGCAGCGAGTCCTTGCTGCTTGACGACGCCGGTATCGGTGTCGGGACTGAAGACCCTCGTCGCGCGGAGGAGAGGCGGCGCGTCACCGGTACCGGATCCTGAGGCGGTCAAGCGTGCGGCGGTCGAGTTGCGGAGGGCTTGGGCGGCAAGGCGGGGAGAGAGGGCGCCAGAAGCGGGCGAGACGGGCATGTGCAAGCGGAGTTGCTGACGCGGCGAAGTCTGCGCTGCGTTGGCGAATGCAGCGGGGGATGCAACAGCGTGGTGAGGCGAACGAGGCTGTCGAGGCGAGGTCGGGACGTAGCGCGAATCCTTGCGAGTTCGAGTCGGACTCGTCGGGGCGGAAACGCCGGATGCGGTGGTAGGCGTCTTCTGATCCGAGCGAGGCGGGAAGACGCATGTGTCGGCGGCCTCTTCGGTCGAGGATGAGCTGTTGCTCTTCCTGCTCCGGCGGTTCGTCGGGCTCAACTCGCCCTTGTCGACGGCGCGGCGAAACTTGATCTGGATCCTGTCGATGCCTTCCTCCGAGTCTTCCAGCTCGTCATCGTCGTCGTCATCGTCGCGGTCGTCCGTCGCGTTCGAGCCATCCGCATCCTCGTCCTCTTCATCGTCGCCGTCCCGGCTGCTCGCATCCTCGTCCTTCGAGTAGACCGAAGACGGGCGCGGCGAGCGCGTCGCAGCGGCAGCGGCGGTCGCACCCGAAGCGACAGCACCAGCAGCACCAGGTTCAGGTCCACGATCCCGCCCGTCGGTGTTGCGAATTATGCTCGACGTGCCGGCAGCGGAACCGCTTCGACGACTATTGTTCGCTCCGCCCGCCGTCGTCGAGGAACCGCCGTCCAGACCTCCGCTCTGAGGTCCGCCCTTCCCTTCCTCAGTCGAGATGCGCCTCGAGTGGCCAGTCTGCCGCTTCGCCAGCGAGCTCGCGTATCGCTTGATGGCAGGAACCGAGTCCCAGGCGTTGACGAACGTGCCTGGACCCAAGTGCGCGAACGAGCCTGATGCGGCAGGCGGACCCGCAGACGGAGTGGGATTCCCGTCGCTGAACGTCCGAGTCGGGGGCGGAGGCGGCGTCGAGCCGAACTGGTAGCTAGTCGACGTCCGGCCCGGCGTCGTCACCGACCTAGCCTGCTTCGCCGCAGCCTGCTCCCACGGAAAGACGGGCTTGACCTGACTCGGGTCGGGCTTCTTGCTCATGACCTCCTTGTACCAATCGTGCGTCTCCTTCGGCGGCTCAGGGTAGCGCGGGGGCGGCTCGAACCGCTTCTTCATCTCGCGGCGAGAGGTCGAGTCCCAGATATTGAAGGCGTAAGGAACGGCGCCGCGCATCTGAGGCGGGCCGTTGCGCGGAGGAGACGAGCGGGCCGGGTCCCAAGTAAGGTGGGGAGGGGAGGCTGCCCGGGCAGAGGGGATGGCGAGCGGTGTAGTCGCAGTCGGTGTGGCTGTTGCAGAAGACTCGTGCGAGCGGGGCGGAGAAGGCGGAGCGACCGAGATGATCGGGGTACGAGGGGTCGAAGGAGCGGAACCGTGAGCCTGATGCTCGAGGGATGGCTTCGCTTGAGCAGGAAGGGGCGGCAGACTCGTCAACGCTTGCGAGAGAAACGAGGGAGGCGCGACGACCCGGCTCGTGACGTCGTAGGTCGAGACGGTGCCAAAATGCCGCTCGAAGACGTCGAACCATTTGTGCGTTAGGCCGTAGTAGTCCTTCGACGCTGCCTCAGGATCGTACGCATCGCGAGTGCCACGGTGCCAGGGCTTCTCGGCGCCGATAAAGTGCAGGACTGCGACGTCCTGGCCGTGCCGTCGGTAGGCCGGAGCGTAACTGCGGGAGTACCGTCGTCAGCGCCCTGGTCATAGCGAAGAGCACAACGAGAGAATACCCACGTGTAGTAAGCGGAGGGAGTAACGTTGTAGGTGAAGCTGAGGCGATGCCAGTCGGAGAAATAGTCGTTCAAGAGTCCCTGGTCGCCGCCGTCCCAAGTGCCGCGGATCCGCATCATCCGCAACAACCCGTCGAACGTCGCCATGCTCGGCTCGGCGACAAAGACGCCCGAGTTGAACGCATCGGGCCAACCGACGTCGGGAGCGGCGGCGAAGCGGTGTGGCAAGTCGAGGAGGGGCGAGATGGGGCGGAGGACGAGCGTGTCGGCGTCGAGGAAGACGACCTTCTTGTACTGCGTCAGGCGGAAAAGGTGGAGTTTCGTCAAGCTCGCGGCGAGGTCTCGGCGGCCTGTTCGGGCAAGGCGGCGGAACCGGGCGCGATAGGGCAAAAGTCGAGGTGGATGGCAGCGGCGCAGGCAAGATCGGGTCAGCGCTCGTCCAGGATCGCCCTGATCTGCTTCGTGTTGACCCATCGCGCGTGCCCAACCATCCGATCAGGGGCGAGGGAGTGAGAGCTGGCGCGCAGGGAGGTTCGGCAACGTACCGAGCAGTTTCAGCTCCTCGAGGCTTTCTGAGAGGATTTGCTCGACGCCGATGACGACGTCGAACGCCTTCTGCAGTGCCGTGACCGTTCCATGCCCCACCGTCGCCGGCGTGACGAGCGCGACGGTCGCAAACGAGCGCGAGGTTGGGCTGGGTGCGGCGCCTTCGGCGTCGAGCAAGGACCGCAGGGCGACGAGGGCGCCCGGCAGGTAGTTGTCTGTGGTGACGAGCGTCACGACCGCGCGGTCCTTTGCACGCGGCGTCGCCATGGCCGGCGTGTTGTTGGTCGACTCGCGAGGAGAGGCGGCAACCGGCGGGGGTCAAGCTGCAGTCGAGACGGGCGAGACGGGCGGCGAAAGGCGTGGCGCGCTCTTATCGACAGCTGCTGTTGAGTACAACACAGCTTAAGCAGCCACACCGCGACGCGAGCGCAGAAGGAAATGTCGAAGGTTGATCTCGTCGTTTCCAGAGCTCGCGGTGGTAACACTTCAAAACGCGCTAAGTCAGTCGTAGTCGAGTATAACTGCTTTGCAAAAGAGAGAGAGAGAGAGAGAGAAGCAAGAGAGACTTTACAAAGAGCGGAAACCTCCTCTTCCTCCCCCCTCCCCTGCTTCTTCTCTCCTCCCGGTCGAACGGTCCTCCGACTTCTCCGTCCTCGCGATGTCCTCCTCTTCAGTCATCGGAAGGGCCGATCATGAGTTCAGGGCGAACGAGACGGTCGAACTCCTCCGAGTCGAGGAGGCCGAGGCTAAGCGTCGCCTCCTTCAAGGTGGTGCCCTCCTTGTGCGCCTTCTTCGCGCACTTCGCCGCGTTATCGTATCCGATGCGCGAGTTCAAGCAAGTCACCAGCATGAGCGATTCGTTGAGGAGCTTCGAGATCCGCTCCTCGTTGGCCTGAATTCCGACGACGCAGTTCTTGGTGAAAGAGCGGGCGCCGTCGGCGAGAATGCGAATTGACTGGAGAAGGTTCTTGATCATGACAGGCTTGAAGACGTTGAGCTGGGGGAAAGAGGGGAGAAGGGAAGATTGGGGGAGTTAGCACCGATGTTGCGAGACACTGCCCCGACCGCTCGCGAATTTGTGCAGGGTATGAGTTGAGTTTGTAGAGAGAATCCAAAGTCCGAGCGAGGTCAGCGCGACCCAAGTGCGAGACTCACTTCGAACTGGCCCTGGAGGCCGCCGACGGTAATGGCCATGTTGTTGCCAACGACCTGGGCGGCGACCATGGTAAGGGCCTCGCACTGGGTCGGGTTGACCTTGCCCGGCATGATGGACGAGCCAGGCTCGTTCTCAGGCAGGGCAAGTTCACCGAGACCGCAGCGCGGGCCCGAACCAAGGTAGCGAATGTCATTGGCGATCTTGTTGAACGAGCACGCGACCGTGTTGAGCGCGCCCGAGGCCTCGACAATAGCGTCGTGCGCGGCGAGCGCCTCAAACTTGTTCGGCGCCGTCTCGAACGAGAGACCGGTGATCTTGGAGATCTCGGCCGCGACCTTCGAGTCGAAGCCCTTGCGAGTGTTGAGACCAGTGCCGACGGCCGTGCCGCCCTGAGCGAGTTTCGAGAGGCGGGGGAGGACGCCCTTGACGCGCGCAATCGAGTTCTCGACCTGCTGGACGTAGCCGGAGAATTCCTGGCCGAGCGTGAGAGGCGTCGCGTCCTGCAAGTGGGTGCGACCGATCTTGATGATTTTCTCGAACGCCTGCTGCTTCTCGTGAAGCGCAGCCTTGAGCTCCTCGAGAGCAGGGATGAGCGAGTTCGAGATCTCCACGACGGCGGAGACGTGCATCGCGGTCGGGAACGTGTCGTTCGACGACTGCGACATGTTGACGTGGTCGTTCGGGTGGACGGGCTTCTTCGAGCCGAGCTCGCCGCCAAGGATCTCGATGGCGCGGTTCGAGATGACCTGGGGGCCGAGGAGGTCAGCGCTGCTGTCTTTTGCCTGCTCCGCTGCATTCACGCACCTCGTTGACGTTCATGTTGGTCTGGGTGCCGGAGCCGGTCTGGAAGACGACGAGCGGGAAATGGTCTTGGCCAATCTTGCCGGCAATGACCTGTCCTTTCGAATAAGTCAGTACTCAACTCGTCCGATCGCGCATCAGGCAAAGGCACCTCGTCAGCAGCCTGCTTGATAGCCTCTCCGACCTTGGAGTCAAGGCCGTAGGTCATGTTGACCTCGGCGGCGGCCTTCTTGAGGACAGCGAAGGCCTTGATGAGGGGAGGCGGCATGTGCTCCGAAGGGCCACCAATGTCAAAGTTCTGCACCGAGCTGTGTAGAAAATTCTCCTGGTCAGCTTTCACGGCCCGTACGAAGCCTTGACAGCACTTCCTCCCGCTCGCCGTTCCCCACAACAGGGTCGCCAACCTCGCTCCGCCTCTCTGGGTCTTCCAAACCCTTCGCAACCCTCGCGTCCTCTCTAAAGAAAAGCATTGCGAAGACCGCTGAACGCACCGCTGAGTCTGCGCGCCATAGTACTTGTCGGCCGGAACCTGCAGCTCGCCGAACGTGTCGCGCTCGACGCGGAACTTGTCCTGTCCCGGTTGAAGCGCAGGTGTGATGGACATTGTCGAGCGAGATGAGTAGAGCGGTAAGGGAGGCACGCGAGCGCGGTTGAGTAAACGAAGCGAGATGCGGAGGTGCACGGGGCGAGAGTTGAAGAGACGGAAGACGAAGCGTCAGCAACACGACTCTGGGCTGGCTGAAAAGGCTCGCGAAGGACCGTACAAGGATGGCAGAGTAGGACGTGAAGGTCCTGTTGGCGAACTGGCGCGACGGGCGAAAGACGGCCTGCGTCCGGGTGAGGGACGACGTTGGCGAGGTCAGCGAACAGCGACTGGGGACGGTGCGAGTGCGTGCGCACCTTGGCAGAACGGGACAGCATCTATGAGTATTTTTTCTAGTCTAGTCTAGCAGGCGATGGGCAGCACGAGAGACGGAGTGCAACGAGCAAGAACCGCGCCGTCGCCGAAGTCGAGGGAATCGGGAAATCTCGCAACCCGCACAACAGCCTCCATCGCGGCAGTAGCGACACAAGTGTCATTGCACACAATGCACCAACCTATTCCGTCCAACAATATCCGGCCGAACGAGTGGGACGTCGTCAAACCTGCCCTCCTCCCTTTCCTGCAAGATCACGCCTGATTACGGCGGCCACAAGCCTTCCTCGTCGTCGCTTGTTCGGCGGGTGCTGATTGAGGTTGTCCTTAAGCGGCCGAGGCTGGACCGGAGCGAGATCAAAGCGAGAGGCGCTTGAGAGAGCAGTACCGCGGCAGGACGGTTGTCGTGAAGGTCAGGCGCACCCCTGCGTTTTGCCAGCTTGGCAGGGCTGCACAGTAGATGCAGTACTATTTGAAGCAGCTGGCGGGCAGCGCTGAATGCACTTCGCAAGTTTGCAGGGACAAAGGAGGCTGCCAAGTGGGGTATCGAGCGTACGATGCGAGCGGAGAGTGCGCGATGCGGTGAATGACGAGCGGTGAGGGTACGAGAGACAGGTTTTGGCAACAACAGATAAAGGCGAGAGAAATGGGGGGAAAGAGACGAAGGAAGTGGAACGACGAAGGAGGGGGATGACCGGCGCTGGCGCCTCAGTCCAATGACAAGAGCTGAATGCCGGCCACCTCAAGCAGGCCCCGCAGGCGATCCACAACCTCAGGCGGCAAATCCCGCTCTTGAGCGTGGTTGTAGACCTCGATAGCCTTGAACGGCTCGTTGGCGGCAAGCTCGCACCGGAGCATGGCCTCGTATGTCGATGGGTCACGGTACGCAGGCTTGCCGTCTTGCTGTGGAGACGACTTGTCGTGCGCGACGGAGGGCGGAGCTTGGATAGCTTCGAAGATTTGACGAGCATGCTCGAGAGCGCCTTGCTCGGTGCAAATCTGCGAGCCAAGCGGATTGATGAGCGATCGAAGCGCGAACGAAGCCTCAGCGAGCTCACCTCGAGGAGTGACACGGCTGCGCGTGCCGGGACGTTGACGGCGTCTTGATGGATTCGCTCAAGGTAATGCCCGACCAGCTCCGGCCGCTCGCCGACGATACAGGCGTGAAGGAGGGTCTTGACAAGAGACGCTGGCAGGCGCAGATTGTCGCTGCGCATGCGTTCGAGGTAGTGATCGACCAGGTCGAACCGGTTGCTGGCGATACAGGAACGCAGAAGGACTTCAGCAACGTCGGAGGACAGGTTGATCCCATCGCTGCGCATGCGATCGAGATATCGGTCGACGAGCTCGTATCGCTTGTTGTCGATGAGACCTTTGAAGAGCGAGTCGGCGAGAGAGGCGGTGACCGGGACGCCTTCTTCGCGCATGCGCACGAGGTACTGGTCGACGTGGTCGTAGCGCTTGTTGGCGGTGCAGGAGTTGAGTATGGCTTCGTAGATGACGGCGTCGGGGAGGCGGCTGTTCGGGTTGCTACGAGTCGTCGCGTGGTCCTTGATCGACTCGAAGATGGCTTGCGCGCGTTCGTGGTCCTCTCCGAGAACGCCGTACGCTCGGATGAGCGACGCCCAATGCGAAGAGCTGACCGCAATGCCCTCCGCTTCCACGAGTTCGGCAAAGATCCGCTGCGTCTGATCGAGGAGCGGCGGCGCGATCATGCCGTAGGCTTCGAGGAGACACTGGTATGTCTCGGCAGTCGGCTGCACCTCGTCCCGTTGAAGCCGTTTCCAGTAGAACAGTGCGCGCTCGCGGTCGGGCTTCGTGCGGGTGTAGAACTGCAGCATGGCGTTGTAGGGCGGGACGCGCGGACGGAAACCGGGCGAGGCGCACATGTCGTTGAAGAGGAACGTTGCAGTCGAATCGTCGCCAACGTTGCAGCACATGTTGATGACGAGGCCGTACGTGAGCGGGGTGGGGGGGACCTGGTACTGCTTCATGAGTTCGAAGTAGTCAAAGGCCTGCTTGGCTTGCCGAGCCTTTGCAAGCTTTGAGAGCAGCGTGTTGAAGAGCGTGGCAGTCGGGCGGACACCGAGACGAAGGCCTTCCTCGAAAAGCGTCACTGCGGCCCGGGCGTCGCCGTCGGTCACGTCGACTTTGACAATCTTGGCCTCGTACGTCTCCGCAGTCAGCACCGGTTGCGTAGGGACGGGACCCTGATCGCTCCGCCCGGCGTCGTTGACGGCTGGGCTAGCTGTCGTCGCCACCCCGGCCTTGCGTTTCGGCGTCTTGCTTAACGGCGGCGACTTCGGCCTCTTCGCGTCATCAACCGGCTCCTCGGCAATCTTCTGCTGTAAGACATTTGCGATTTGATTGATGCGAGACTCGGACACGCCTGCGATCTTAAGCGCTTTCGTGAAGGCGTCAGTGTCGAGGGAGCCGGATTGAGGCAGGTGGGCGCCGCTGGCGAGGAAGTCGTCGAGAGTCGCGTCAAGGCCGGGAAAAGAGAAATCGATGACGATGCCGCGGCCGAGGAAAGCGGCGGTATACGCCACGCACTCAATCACGACGCGCCAGTCAGCTCCGCTGAGCTGACCCAGCTGGGCCTCGCGATCGATACTCGCTCGCGCTGCACTGTACGCCTCGGCCACCGCGAGGACGTGATCGGCAACCGGTGCAAGTCGACCAAGATTGCGTATCTCGTTCGTCAAGCCCACGACGGTGACCGCTTGTCGCAAAGATGGACGCTCCGGGACGAGACGCGTGAGACCATGGATGGTCTTGTCCTTCGTGTCGTGCTTGGCAAGCGGGACGAAGCCTAGAGTGCCCGACGCATCGTCCGTCAGCGCGAACGCCCACTTGCGAGCGGTGCGCCCCCAGACTATGGGTTCAGGACCACCCATGGACTTGCTGGACGTCATAATTCGGCGTACGACTTCCGCAAGAGCGACGAACGTTGAGGTAGCTTCCTCAAAGCGGCCGAAAGACCCGAACGTGGAAGCTATGCGGCCAAGGAAACCGGTCGAGCGGTCGTTTGCGATCCCGACGCCGTCCTCGTGACCATCCTTGACCGCTTGCCTGAAGGCGCGACGAAAGTCAAGCACTGTGTCGAAGAGGGCGTTCCGTTCGGCAGTATTGTCCGCCTTGGCCGCATGGGCGAGGTTGAAGTCGATAACTCGCGCAAGCTGCGCGCTCGAAAGCGGTGCTTTATGCGATTGCGCAAGCATGTGGTGGTAGACGTGATTGACGAAGGCGACGTCGGTGGAACGCAATGCGGTCAGGAGAGCTGTGATTGAAAGCCGGCCTCGCGGGTCGAACACAGCTGGGGCCGTCCCCGAGACGAGCCTGTCAAACCAGGCGATGGCGTTCGCATGGTCGCCCTGTACGGCGAACATGGCTGCAAGCGTGCCCCAGGTTTCTGGCGCAATGAGCTTAGGATAGCCGACCGGCGCTCTCTGCTTCGAGCGCAGCGCCTTGATGAGCTTCTCGACGATGGCGACGACGTTGGCCATGTCGCCTATGTCGGCGAGCGCTCGTATGGTCTCCCCCCACACCTCTTCGTCGCCGTTGTTGATGTACATGAGCGAGTCTGATCTGAAGACAGGTTCGGTGCTGCTGTTGTGGCGGATCGGTTTCGACGACAGCCAGGTGCGGCGGAAATATTCACGGGCAGGAGCCTTGATGTCGCCATTTGCGCGACCCTTCAGGTACGACTCGAAGATGTCCTTGATCAGCTGGGAGCTGTTCTCCTGCTTGGCGTACAGGCGGATCAAGGCAATGTGCGAGCGCCATCCGGGTCGGTACCGTCGATGCTCCTCGAGACGCCCGAACAGCGAAAGCGTTCCCTCAAGTTCGACGCGAGCGGCTGCGCCCTCGATCAGCCCTTCATGGACGGAAAGGGAGAGGTCCCCAGCCGCGACGCCGAGCTCGGCGTAGTAGAAGAGCGCCTGCTGAAAGAAGTTGCGCTGGTGCAGCTGAGCGAGAGCGTCGCGCTCGTTTTGGTTGAAGACGTCTTCTTCAGCAGAGCTCACGGCATGCCTCCACGGGCCACGAGCCGCAGCAATTTGTGGCCGCCTAGCACCCCTCGCTTCGAGCCACTCGATCTGTCGGAGGTGCTCGCGGTCGCGCGCGCAGAGCGCCTCGATGACGACCTCGTGCGCCGTACGGCTTGGAGCGAGTCGCTCCGAATTTGCAAAGTCGGCGTGAAGGTGGACGATGGGGTCGACGGGCTGCAGAGGCCTGCGCAGGCGAGCTAGCGAGAGCATAGCCCATTCGTGCGCCGGCGTCGACCATTTGGACGGGTCCGATTGGTACTGCTGCACGGCTCGTTCGAGAAGCAGGATGTCGCCCCTCTTGATTGCTTCGTCGATCTCGTCGTAGGCCTGTTGATCCAGGACGAGAAACGCGGTGAGAACGAATCGGGGCGAAAGCCCAATCTGCGATGGCGACTGACCTGGACTTGCCGCGCATCCAGCCCCTGAATTGCGCGTTCTCGCCGTCGCGCGCGATACAGCGCGCCAAAGTCCGCAGCGGGCTCCACTGACTCTTGCAATGTGTCCGTCCGCTGCGAGCGGGGCGGCCCTGTCGGCGGGGTATGTCGAGACGGCGGGCGTGTCGACTCGGAGCGCGACGTGCCGCGCGAACCTTGGAGTTTGACGGTTCTCGCTCGTTCGCTGAGATCGGGAGGCAAGGCCGGGACGGATGGAGGGTTAGACTTAGGCGAGTGGGCGGATTGGGCGATGAGTACTGATGTGTGCAGCGAGCGGGGAACGGATGAGATGGAGGCAAGGGAGATACGGCTGGGCAGGGGAAGGAGGCGAGATGTTGAAGAGGAAGGTAAGGCGGAGAGGCCGATGGCAGGACTATTTGACGTCTGCAACAGGGGCGTCTGGAGTCAGCAAGCGTACGCTGATACAATTAAAGGATGCAACGCACCTGCGGGCCGCGATCTGATCTCGACGAATTCTGGACTGCTGTCGAGGATGCATTCCGCAAGGTGTGCTGTTCGACGCGCGACGAGTACCCCGCCGACGTGAGCCTGACTCGAAGACGACCCTTCATGCCTCGCACAACAAGTCCTTTCCAGCTGTAACCTCCGTATCACCGAAGAAAGTCGAGGACGAGTCGAATTCGAGGTGGCAGGGCGACGTCGCAGTATCAAGGCAAAGGGGAATTGTTCGCCGGCTGTTCTAGCGCTCTGAGGATCCAGTCGCACCACTACAGCGCGAGCATCGCGCCGTACCGACGGAAAGAGAAACGCGAGATGAACTTGCGCGATGATGAGGTGGGAGGCAAACAGACAGCACCGGGCGCAATGGGACCAAGACTGCCGTGGTCAGCGAGCTTTGGCGAATCTGTCAGATCGTAGCAAGCACGCTCGGGCTGTCTGCCTCAAGCAAGTCAGCGGACGAGGCTGTGCTCGCATGAAGCGAGGTGGTTGTCTCCTGCCAACAACGCTCACCCGCTCGAAGCTGACGGACGAAGATGGCAGGCTTTGGGATACGACCAGCGACACCAGGCAAGTCAGCCGTCTGAACCGCCTGCGCTGCTCCCGCGATACCACACCCTTTCGTCACCCCCCCTGGGTCCGATGTCTGGTCGTGCGCTGACTTTCGCCCCTCTGCTGGCTCGCAGGAACGATTGTAGTGCTGGCAGCGACGATTGTGAGCCGTGCTCGTCCTACCCAGGCGCGTTGAAGCTGACTGGCGAGTTTCCGCAGCTCCTCGTCCTCGTCTCCGTCTCTGTCCCGCTTCTCAAGTCGATCTACTTCCTCAAAGCCTCCATCTCGACTTCTGTCGGCGGCACCGATATCTCGGGAACCGTCACGCTCGGGGCCTGGGGTTATTGCGTCGACGGGACTTGCACGAGTGCGAAGCTGGGCTATAGTCTTGGTGAGTTCCGGTCCACCGTCGTTCGGGCGTGGATGTAGGGCTGACAGGGAACTACACCCCAGACGTCGCGCAGCTTTTCGGCGTCGACGGCAAGATTGCCGGCATCTCGACTTCGGTCCTCAAATGGGTGCGTCCCGTTTCGCTACCTCCAACAAATCAGCCCTCACGCCTTTCCTGGACGCAGATTACATACCTCCTCATCCTACACCCCATCGCTGCCGGCTTCAGCGTCATCAGCGTTATTCTCGGCCTCCTCGCTCATACGCATGGCTTCGCCGGAACGGCCTTCACGACCTGCTTCGCCTCATTTGCCGCAACTTTCTCCCTCCTCGCGTTCATCTTCGACATCGTCGTCTTCGTCATCGCCAAGTCAAGGATCCAGAGCAGCGCGGTTGGCGGTAGTGCGCAGCTGGGAAACGTGCGTCTCGTTCGTTTGTCCGATGTCGAGCAGCTCTCGGCTGACCTTCTTGTTGCAGGCCATCTGGATGACCCTGGCCGCGATGATCCTCCTCGCCTTGTCGGGCTTTTTCTTCGGCGTACGTCCGCTTTCTCCCTTCTCCCGTTCGAACATTTCGCACACATCGACGTCTCGCAGTGCGGCGCCTGTATCATTCGCCGCCAACGCGCCGGCAAAGAAGCCTCCGTGGCGTATCGACCCCAACCCGACGCCGATTACGGCGCCAAGATGCGTGCAGAGGCTCTTGTCGCAGCCGAACGGGATGCATGGAGACGGAAGAACGAGGGTCAGCTGCCGCAATTTGCGGAGCGCGAGGCAATTCCGCTCAACTCGCTCGACTACAACCAGGACGACGAGGATCCGCCTACAGCGCCGTATGAACCGAGGCAGTTTGCATCGAGCAGCGATGTTGCGGGTCAAGGTGCAGGTGTGCCGAGCATCATCACGGGTGTCGGGGAGGGGTATGGAAGGAGGAACCCTTCGGGTGCGACAGCGCAAGGACAAGGCGTCTCGTTCGCGCCAGAACCGACCTCATACACGGGCTACGCAGTTGGCGGCGCTGCGGGCGTAGGGGCAGGCTCTCGACTCGCTGCCGAAGCACGGGCGAATCGGGGTTACGCTGGCGAAGGAGGACCAGCAGACGACCGGCGCCTTATCAGCGAATCGGGCGGAACGACCGAGCCTTTCACCGGCATGTACGGCCAGGAGCAGCCGGTCGGACAAGCCGTCCCGGCAGACTACTCCCACGAGGGAGCAGGAGCTTACGGCGCATCGCGGCTGGTCGGACCTCGCGCGCCTTCGGCATCTCCAGCATACGGCGGTGCCTACCCGCTTTACCCTCAGTCGACCTCTCCACCTCAGATGCAAAGCTCGTCGAATGTTGATCCACCTCTACCCGCCTCCACCGACTTCGGCTCGAGCTCCACGCCTTACCCGCCCGAGAAGCTTTTACAGCCAACTTCGCCGACCTACCACCAGCCTCAGCAACAGCAGTTCTACGTGCAGAACCCCTCGTCGACGTACGAGGATCCGTACGTCCAGCCGCAGGGCCTGCAGGACACGCGGAGTCTCGCGCCGACCTACCATACTCACGAGGCGTCGGGAGCGGGCGGATTGCAGTATCAGTCGACGGGAGGGCACGACATGTATGGCATGCCGAGATATTGAGTGGGAGGGGCGGGCTGGAGGAGCTGTTTGTACGACCAAGGCCACAGAACGGACGATGCCTCCATAGACACTTTCTTCGACCGTTGTAGCTCTTTTGAACCCCATGTGCGCATGTATAGCTCGAACAGTCTTGTTTGTATGTACTCTAGACCTAGTCTTGACGTTGACTCTCGGTGGCCAAGGGAGAGAGACCATCGGGATTCGACAGCGAGTAGCTCATTGCGTCTTCTTCATGCCAGCATCCCCCTTCTGCCCAACTAGGAGGTTCTTGATGCCCTCCTTGACCTCCTCGAAACCCGCAAAGTACCTTCGGTTGAAATCAGCGTGACCAGGCTTCTTCTGCTCCTCCTCCTCCGTCGCCTGCTTCTCCCGCTTCTGCTCTTCTTCCCACGCGCTCTTCTTCCCCCCTCGCCTGATCCCGCGATCCAGCCCCTCGAGCGCCTTCCTCCACTCCCCCTCCTTCGCATCCGTCTTCTCCATCGTGATCAACCTCCGCGCCCATTTACCGAAACTCTGCGACGTGTTCGAGACGAGCCTCATGCCAGGGATCGAGGGTATGTCGACGTCCGAGTAGGCGGCGTTGTCGGTTGGAAGGAAGAATACGAGACGGCCGCCTGGACGGAGGAGGTATAGCGAGAAGGTGACGAGGGTCGAGATGACTTCTTCCATGGGCCAGCCGACCGAGGGGGGGACGTAGTCGGAAAAGCTGCAATGTCAAATCGATGAGAACGACTCGGGCAGCTTGCTGGAGCAAGACGCGACAAACGTGTGGTGGTAGCCCTCGTGCTCTCGGCCTGGCACAATCATCGGCTGGACCTCCCTGGCACCTTCCTCCCGTCCTAACCGCTTCGCACCCGCACGGACGCCGTAAGGGGCTGTGTGAAGGAGGTCGTCAGCCTGGCAGCTGGAAGAACGGACGAGAAAACGGGACGAACGGTCTGTCACGATCGCGTCGAAGACCTCGCCTGTCCGCCACGGATGTTGCTGTGAGACGGAGACGTCAGCTACAGCGTGCATAGGAGGGCGTAGGGAGCAGCGCACCGTCATGTCGAAGGTGTAGCAGTCGACTATCCGTCCTTGCACGCCGTACTGCTCTGCCGAATGCCGGATAGACGTCTCTGAAGGTACGGTGTCAGCCGACCCTCAAAGAGTACTGCGGGCGTCGCACGCACTCTTTCCTCGTATTTGCCGTCCGTCGATGTCGCTTCCGAAAGTCATTGCGCCGAAAGCTGCGGCGGTGAGCAGCATCGAGCCCGTACCAACTGCGCACGCACCTCGACGTCAGTAGCCGGGTGTATAATACAGGAGAAGAGGTCTCGACGCACCGAATGGATCGTACACCCACTTCCCTGGCGCCGCAAGCGCCTGGTTCGCCATCAGTAATGAGACTTCGGCTTCCATCGAGGTTGTCCCGATGTAGGCGCGCTTCTTCAAGTCAAAGACGTCCATCATGTGTCGCGAGGTGTCGCTGATCTACGCGAGGCGGAGGAGGGAAAGTTGGGCAGGTTAGGAAGAGAGAAGTCGAAGGTCTGCGAGAGAAGACGCACCTTGCGTCCCATCCATACCGATCTCAAGCCACCCGTGTCCTCAGGATCTCCCTCCTCGAGCGCCTTCTCCTTGCCCTTCTTGCTCGGGTTCATTCCCTTCTCCTTCCGCTTCTCCCTCACCTTGGCGCCTCGCAGCGGGTCCGACACGTACTCCTCGAACAGCCCAACTTCAAGCAGTGGGTTACGCAAGTCGATCTCGCCGATGAAGGCCATGTAGGAAAAGGTATTGACGAGGGCGACTTGTTGTGGGAGGGGAATGGTGCGGTTGTGGCCGGCAATGGTGAACTTCCAGCGGCAGTCCCGGTCGACAGCGTACTTGCCCTGCAGTCTCGTATCGCGTGAATTAGCTCTACCTCGGGGAGAGGGGGCAGAGAAGAGACGCAGAACGCACCCACTTTTCCCGGCACTCTGCGCTCTTCACCCGCTCGTGCAACTCCTCGTACGTCTCGCCGTTCGCCCAGAATTCCCAGATATGCTTGACGCTGACCAGTCTCGATCCAAGTTGCCTCGCAGCCTCGTCGTCGGGTAGACCGACCAGCATATACGGGCGCTGAGCGAAACGGAGCAAGTGGATCAGCGCGACTTCGAGCCCCGTGAGCATGGTGAATACGCACGGTGTAGTCTGGCTTGACTGGCCAGGAGAAGGGGATGTCGTATAGCTGGGCGACCGACTCGATCTCCGGCAGGCGGAACTCCTCGAGTGGTCCCTGGATCGAGAAGAGGATGTAGAGCTTATGGCCGTGCGCCAGCCCAGTAGTCTCGCGAGTGTCTGCCATCCTCAGCAAGCGAGGAAGAGCAAGAGCAGCTCGAGTGTTGAAGGTCAAGATGAGGACGAGCTCGCCGATGTCAACCTGGCTGGACGACTTGGCTGCTTCGATCCTTACCAAGAACATTTGTACCCGACTGCTAGCACGAGCCAGCTCCTTCTAGCCAACTTGAGAGCGGGTGTTGTCTTCGCTCCGCCCCACTTCGAGCGGTTCCACCTCGACACGCTCCTTGTTCGTTTCTACATCGCTTGCTGGGCTGCTTGGACTTCCCACTGCGCAGATTCTACAGTTAACTCGCTGCTGACGCGCTCGTACACCCGTCGGAGCTTTACGGCAGCCTGGGTGGACTGGTGACGGCGAACACGAGATGGACGATTCAGGTGCGCACACTGCGCCGGGATGGACCCGCCATATGTTGACATGATTTTTCGCTTTGGCAGCGCTGCAGGAACGCGCACTCAAGGCAGCCCGGGCGAAGGAGAAGGTGAACTTGTCGCATCGGCGCACCCAGTCCTCGATCGCACCGCTCTCCGCTCCTCCTCTGGATGCGACGACTCACGCCAATCGTCTTACCCAGCTGCGAAGATTTCAGGCCGCCAAGAACCTCCGCGCCGCCGCGACGACCCAATCCGTCTCGATTCTCGCGCAGCAACAGCTTGCGACCGCCTCTCCCGTTTCGCCAGGCCCAGCAGTGAGCGCGACAGCAGCGTCAGACGCAGGCAGCCTGCCGGCAAGCCCCGTCTCGACGACCTTCGCCCCCGCGGCTAGGCTCTCCCCGAGTCCAGTCGCCCGCTCGCCCGCTCCTTCCACTTCGTCGTCGGCCCTCGCATCTTTCCGTCAACCCGAAGACTCCATCGCTGCACGTCTTGTATCTCCACTTCCGTCAAGCGTACACCCCACGGCCAGTCGATCTCCCGCACCCTCCACCTCGACCTCCGTCGCCGAACGACTCGCCTCGCCTCCACCTCGATCTTCCTACGCTACCTCACCCATCCAGTCAGTCGCCTCGTCTGCGCCACCTCCCTCCGCTGCTCGACCTCCCGCCTTCTCCCCTCCTCCAGTCGCTTACGCATCTCGTCACTTCGACTCGCCCTCTCCAGTCCAGCAACCCCCCGTCTTACAGCAAGAACTTGAAGCTCTCCGCGACTTAGAACAACGTCTTCGCTCTCAGCTCGCCGAACAAGAATTGACTGCCGCCTCTCTCGCACGGGAGAAAGAGTCGCTCCAGTCGAGGCTGCGGGACCTCGAGGGACAGCTGGCGGATGCGCCTGATCCGAGGGAACTGGAAGGGCTGCGCGTGAGGGTCGAGGAGCAGGATGCTGAGGGAAACGATTTGAGGAAGCAGAACGAGCGGGATCAGGAACGGCTGGGGAATCTCGTGCGTTCTCCTGGACTTTTCCTCCGCCCGCATGTAAGCTGACCTTTCGGTGCGACAGGAACGAGGAGTCGCCCTCGCTCGCCAAGCACTGCAAGAAGTCCACCGACAACTTGCTTCTCGAGACGCAGAAATCGCCGCCCTCTCTTCCGACCTCTCCTCCCGGGACGCTCAGATCGAGTCACTGTCAGCTGAGCTCCAAGATGTGCGGAATGAGCCTCCGCCTTTGCCGCAACGGAGCGAGGAGGACCGGGAAGAGCTGGAACAGTTGCGGGCTGAGACGAGGCGGTTGGAGCACGAGTTGAGCGGTGCGAAGGAGCAAGCAAGTCGTTCGACGGCCGAGGCGACGTCCTTGCGCGAAGAGCTCGACGCTGCTCGTGCCTTGTCGTCCGCTCCTTCCGGTCCTTCGCAGGAAGAGCTCGACTCGCTCCGAAACGAACTCGACATCGCCCACTCTCGAGCCGATGATGAGACCGCACGAGCGGATCGAGCAGACTCGGAGAAGCGAGACGTTGAGGCGAAGCTGCGGACGCTCGAAGGCGATCTCATTCGGGTTAAGGAGGAGAAGGACCGCGAAATTGATGCGTTGCAGGGGGAGCTGGAGGGTGCGCAGGAGCGTGTGAGGGAGGTGATGGAGGAGCAGGCTAAGTGGGAGGCGGAACGAGGAGCTGCGAAGGAGGAGAAAGACCGGCTGGCGGACGAGCTGGAGGAGGCGCGAGGCGGCGATGCGCGGGCTGCATCCGAGATTGAGGACCGGCTAAAGGTGGTGACGCGCGAGCTGGAGGAGCGAAACAGAACGCTTGAGACGCTGGAGCAACGGATCAAGGAGTTCGAGGAGGCGACGTCGCAGCACCTCGATGCTGTCGAGATGCTTCAGGCGACCATCGCTGAGAAGGACGCTACCGTGCAAGAACTCGAGACGCGGCTTACGTCGTCAGGCGACGTTGCCGAACAGCACCAGTCGGCGGTCGCTTCCCTCGAGTCTGCGCTCGCAGAACGCGACAACCTCGTCAAGGACCTCGACACGCGCATCTCGACTCTTGAGCAAGACGCCGCGCTGAGCCTTTCGACTATCGCCGAATCCACAGCTGCTACCGCTGCCGCACGAGAGGAGGTGCAGAGTATTTCTGCAGCTCGGGATGCCCTCGATGCCGACGTTGCCGCACATCTCGCCACCATCTCCTCCCTCCAAGCCTCGCTCTCCTCTCTCACCGACTCTTCCTCTTCGCACTCGATTCGAGCCGAGACTCTCGCCCGCGCCGTCGCCGAACTCGAAGCCGCAAAGGCAGCCCAAGACGCCGAGATTGAGCAGCTTCGACGACAGGTCGAGTCTCTCGACGATGAGAAAAGCTTGTTCGACCGTGAACGGGAGGAGGCGTCGGCTGCTATCGCGGATCTGCAGCGACTCTTGGACGAGGCGGGCGCGCGATTGGCCGGTGTCGAGTCGGAGCGGGATCAAATCAAGGAGGATCTCGCCGCTCTCCAGCGAGAATTCGATGCTGCAAAAGCCGATCTCGTCACAGCGTCGCAGCGTGCCGAAGTGGCGGAGACGGACCGAACCGCTGGGCTGGAGACGACTTCTCAACTTGAGGTCGCACGGGACCAAGCGCGGGCGAAGGTCCGCGAGCTGGAGGAGGAACTCGTGCAGGCCAGGGCGCAGGCGACCTCCGGAGGCGACGGCCTCCAAGCGCTCCGTGACGAGGTCGACAAGTTTCGAGCCGAACGTGACGCCGCCCAAGCCGAGATCGCCGGAGTTCGCGCCTCGCACGACACCCTTCAGACCGGGTTGAGCGAGGCTCGCTCGCTGCATGAAGCGTCTACCGCAGCACACGACACGACTCGCTCGGAGCTCCAGTCGCTTCGAACGGACCTCGCTAAGGCCCGCGCAGACGCGGACGAGGCGCGTGCGACGCTCGCCTCCCAGCATGAAGAGCTCGACAAGCTTCGACAAGAGCACCTCGACGCGCCCGCATCGGCGCCGCGCGACTCGCAGCACCTCGCCGAACTCGAGGAAAAGCTGCAGGCCAAGGAGCAAGCCGCCAGCGCTGCTGAGGCCGAGGTCGAGCGATTGAAAACGGTCGAGATTGACTTGCGCAAGCAGATCAAAGAGGCGAACGAGGCCGCCGCAAAGGCAGAGTCAACTTCCGCTCGTGGCGTCTCTGCGGCCCCGCCTGCGACCGGCAGCGCCAAGCTGAGCGACCTCGAACGCGACCTCTCAGTCTTCAAGAACGTCCTTGCCGCCTCCGAGTCGCGCGCGACAGGCCTGCAGCACTCACTCGAAGCGGCAGAGAAGGAGCTGTTCGACCGCGAGGCCGAGATCTCGCGACTCGAGGGCAAGCTCGCTGCCAGTCAGGCCAAGGAGCGCGAGCTGGAATTCTCGATCGACTCGGTGACGACCAAGGCGGCGGCGCAGGCTGTTCGTGTCGGACACCTGCAGGACCAGCTCGACCAGCTCCGCTTCTCGCGGTCGGGTGCCACGGCCGGCCTACAGGACGAACTGGCGCAGGCGAAGAGCGAGTTACTGAAGGTGCAGGCCGAGTTCAGCTTGGCGACGCAGTCGAAGCAGGAGGCGGAAGCGGACCTCGCCAAGGTCAAGGCCAAGGCTGAGGCGCTCGACAGCCAGCTAAAGCAGACTCAAGCGGATTTGGCATCGGCTCAAGGTGCGCCCATTCTTCATTCGCCTCGCTGAAGCGCACATCCTGATGCAACCCTGTGCAGGGCGCGCCACGACGCTTGAGAAGCAGCTCGCCTCTTCGCAAGCCGAAGTTGAGCGTCTGACAACGGCTTACACTACTCTTCAAGCAACGAACATGACACTCACCGCAACCGTCGACGAGCTTCGCACCAATCTCTCCAACCTCTCTTCCTCCTCGCCGCCCTCCGATCACACCCGCGCTCTATCCACCTCCCTCTCTTCGGCGCAAGAAGCCGAGTCTGCCGCCCGTCGCGAACTCGAAAACCTGCGCGCCGAGATGGCCGACCTTGAGCGCTCGAAGCGGGAAGTCGAGGAGGAGCTCGCCCTTTGCCGCGGCGAGGTTGAGGAGACGTCGTCGACTTTGGCTGTCGCGATGGCCGAGCTTGACTCGACGAAAGACGAGGTGACGGGGCTGGAAAAAGCGATCGACGAGGCGAGGGAAGAGGCGCATCGTGCTGCGTGCGCACGGTCGGCCCTCGAGCAGGACAAGGCGGCTCTCGGTGACCAGATCAAGTCGTTGCAAGCTCGCGTCGATGATGTCGCCGCCTCGACGCCCGCGCTCGAAGAGCAGATCGCCACTTTGCGCTGTCAGCTGAAGGAAAAGGAGGCGACAATCGCGAGGCTCGAGACGACTTCGGCTTGCGAAGTCGAAGCTGCCAACGAGCGAATCCGGGAGCTCCAGTTGCAGCTCTCAGCTGGCAAGCGCCAGGCCAGCAAGTCGGAGCGAGACCTCTGGGCGATCATGGCGCAGGACTCGGACCGCGCGAACGAGGTGGAGAACTTGCGGGAGGCGATCGCCCGTCTCGAGCAGGAGATTGCACGTGCCCGCGACGCCGGCACGAACGGCGCCAGGTCGTCGGCCGACGAGTCGGCGTTGGCGGATGAGCTGGAGCGCAAGGTGAACGAGTGCGAGGCGGTGAGGCAGGAGCTCGAGTTGCAGCGTGAACGGGTGACTGAGACGGAGGGTGCTCTCGCTGAGCTACGTGAGATGTACACGAGGGTGCAAGAGGAGCTCGAGGGGCCGCGGACAGGCGGACAAGCATCGCCATCGACTTCCGCCGTACCCCCGCAATCCTCTCTCGCCTCTTCCACCGAATTCGACTCGCTCCAGCTTCAGCTCTCCGACGCTCGAGCCAAAATTCGTCAACTCGAACAGGAGGTGTTCTCGCTCGAGGGCGTGAGGATCAAGATGCTCAAGGCGAATGGCGACCTGAAGAGCCAGGTCGAGAGCATGATGGAGGCGCTCGATCAGGAACAGTCCAGGACCAAGGCTCAGGAGCTCGAGATTGACACGCTCAAGCGCCGCTCCCTTCCTTCGCTTGGCTCACCTCCTCGAGCTTCGCACCCGCCAGCTCCGCCTCGCACGCCGTCCGGTTCCGACGCCGCCCAGCGTGCACAGCAGCCCTTCGCGCCAGTCACACCCACCCGCCGCGGCCACTCGCATCGCCGAACAGCCTCGTACCTCCCGACTGTGACGGAACTCGCGGACCCTACCTCTCTCGACTTCGAGCCGTCTCCGCTGGTCTCGCCCCCGCTCGTCCCCATCCAGCGTTCCTCCGGTGACGACTCGTCAACCGCCGACCCATCGCATCGCTCGGCACACAGCCGACACCTCCGCCAGGCGAGTCTCTCGCTCCTCAAGGCGCGAATGGAGGACGAGTACGGCGTCACGGACCTCGACCGCGCGCGCCCGCTCTCTCCCTCGCGTGAGCAGCCTGGTCTCGGTTCGAACTTGAGCCCTCGAGCGGACAAGGGCAACCGCACACGGCGGGTACCGCTGTCGAACGACCTCGTCCTCTGTGCGGCGTGCAAGGGAGACGACCTCTTCATTGTCTAGATTCGCGCTCCGCCGCCGTAGATACATCCAGCATTGTGCATCGCGACCATCCACAGCACCACGCGCAACGTACAGTCTGAATCTGCACCTTCGCTCGCTCCGCGCGACCTTGCGCGTCGCAACGAGCAACGAGGTTGACCTCTCACATTCGCTCGTTCACGCGTCAGAATGGCTTTGTGGGTCGACCGTTACCGCCCTCGCTCGCTCGGCGACCTCGACTACCACCCCGAGCTGTCCGACCGCCTGCGCGCGCTGGTCTGTCGTCGCTCGTTCTCATCGCTCGACTTGATCACGCATAGCGCACGCTAACCTTGTTCGGCTGCGTGTGCAGGCCGAGGGCGACTTTCCGCACACGTTGTTCTATGGGCCGTCAGGAGCGGGCAAGAAAACGCGCATCATGGCGACGCTGAGGGAGTTGTTCGGACCCGGTGTGGAGAAGGTGAACAGGTCTCCCTGTGGTCGTGCGACAGGCGCAGAATGCTGCACTACCGCAAACCAGAATCTCAAGATGCTCACGCTGCTTCTCTGCCCGCAGATCCGCATCGAGCAGCGCACCTTCCTCACCCCGTCGAAGCGGAAGCTCGATGTCAACATCGTCCAGAGCAACTACCACATCGAGATCACGCCCAGGTGTGCCCGCTGACTTTCCGCAGGAGCCATACCATGCTGACGACTAACCCTCGCGCAGCGACGTCGGCAACTACGACCGATCCGTCGTCCAGGAGGTCCTCAAGGATATTGCGCAGACTCAGCAGGTCGACCTGAACGCGAAGAAGCGCTTCAAAGGTGAGCTCAAACGCGCCTTTCCGGCTGGGGTATAACAGCGCTGACAGGCCCTTTAAAGTCGTCATCATCAACGAAGCGGACGGACTCAGCCGCGACGCCCAGTCTGCCCTGCGTCGCACGATGGAGAAGTTCACGTCCAGCTTGCGGGTCATTCTATGCGCCAACTCGACGTCCAAGATCATCGGCCCCATCAGGTCGAGATGTTTGTTGCTGAGGGTGGGAGCGCCGTCGGAGGAACATGTGCGTTCTACGGCCGCTCTTTGGGAGACCGCAGAGCTCACAGCTCTTTGCTATGCAGATCTGCAAGGTGCTGCAATTGGTGGCTAAACAGGAATCGGTTGGCGTACCCGATCATGTCGCAACTCTCGTTTCGCGCATCTCGCATGGGAATCTCCGCCGCGCCATCCTTTCCCTCGAAGCACTCCACACGCAAGATCCGTCCTTCAAAACCATCAAGCCTGATCACTCGCTTCTTTCGACCGGCAAGCAGGACGCGCGCGACATCGACGCCGTTCCGAGACCGGACTGGGAGAAATACGCAGCAAAGGCGGCGGAGCGGATCTTGTCGGAGCAGTCGCCTGAGAGCTTGCTTGCAGTCCGCGGCATGTTCTACGAGCTGCTCGTGCACTGCATCCCGGCGCCCCTCGTCCTTGCGGTGCGTTGGGTTGCGTTCGGCGAATTGGTCCTTTGGCTGACGCCGTTCCCGCAGACTATCACGCGCCGCCTGCTCGATCGCGTCGACGAGGACCTCAAGGCGGACGTCGCGTACTGGGGCGCTTTCTACGACCACCGCCTGCGGCAGGGCAGCAAGCACATCTTCCACCTCGAGGGTGCGTGGTCCTGCTTTCCTGCCCAAGATTTGCCATTGACACCACCCTGCTCTTGTAGCATTCGCTGCGAAGATCATGATGATCTACAAGCGTGAGTTGCGCTCTCGAAACGCGTGTGCTTTCCTGGCTAACGGACTTTGCTTTGCGCAGAACACTCCCTGGGCTTCACCGAGTGATCGCATGTTCCCGCTTCCCTTTGCAGTCCCTCTCTGATGTACGACTCCCGCACGCTTCGATGTAAAGGATGTTGTGTGCCTTGCTCGACCGATCTACCAAGGCAGCTCCGAGCCGTCGTACGAGAAGAATTTGCCGCCATGCGTCTCGTATTTCACCTCATCGTACATCTCGACTAGCGCCACCGCGCTCTCATCTCGTGTTAGCATCTGGACGCCGGGAATCTCTTGCGTCCAGCGTGAGACCGACCGCCTCCATCGACGCCTTGGCCATATTGGTTCCGACGAAACCGGGGTGCATAGCTGCTGTAACAAGGCCGTCTGCCTCGCCGAGCTCGCGCGCGATGTGGGCGACGAGGTGATTGACCGAAGCCTTCGGAACGCTGTAAGCTGAGAGGGTGAACTTCGACTGCGGCACGTCTACCGTCGATCCTGCGCGGGAGCTCGTGACGAAGAAGCGAGGTGTTGACGGCTTCTTGAGGAGAGGGTGAAAGTGCTGAAAGAGGACGAGAGGGCCGAGAGCGTTGACCGTGAAGTGGTTGAGGTACGAAATGGTAGGCGTCTCGAGAACCGGCTTGTTGCCGTCCGCGATTCCTGCAGAACGACGTTCGTCGGTTTGAGGAGCATGAAAATCGCGCGAGAATTGCAAAGCACGCGCGTTGGCGATGAGGAAGTCGACCTTCCCAGCCTTATGCTCGACAAGCTTCGCAACCGCAATTGCGTCCTCCTCCCTGGCCTACTTGAGCTTGACCGGGACGACCTTGTCGGTCTTCTGAGCGAGCTTGCTGAGCTGCGTCGACTTGGTAGTATCGCGACTACCGGCGAAAATGAGGACGTCCCGGCGCTGGGCCAAGAGGGAGGTGCTGGCGAAGCCGATTCCGCGAGAAGCGCCGGAGATAACGTAATCCGTAGTTGAGGGAGCCAAGCTAGTGTTCGAGCGCGAAGCGAGCGAAGGAGGCGGATAAAGATGAAAGGAAGGAGATGCGAGAAGCGGGAGCACAAAGTAGAAGCATTGTCTGTATACGTACGCAAGCGTGCGGCACGTTACTTAACGCGCTATCTAAGGAGCTCGAGTCAGCTCAGGATTCGTGCGCGCTGCCGAGCGAGGACGCAGAGTCAGGTCGCGGGGCGTCCGTAGAAGTTTGCGCTGCGGCGACCTCAGCAGCTTGTTCGACTTCGGTTCTGCTGTAACTCAGCCTGCATGAAGTGCTGCGTCGCGAGGTGAGCCTGCTTGAGGGGTTAAGGTGGGTGGAAGGGAACGAGGACAGCGCGAGCAGCCGTGCGAGCTCGGCAGGGTGTGGCTGCAAGGTTGCAGCATCGCAGCACTAAGCAGACCGCCCGGAGCTGTGTGTGAGAGATGTGTTGGGACGAGAGCAGCGAGCAGCGAACTCGCGACGGCTGGCGAAGGGGACGAGGGCTTTTGGGAGGTTTCGCTGTGTGAGGCTAAGTAGCGTCAATTTTATCCGACTGGTCTCCCATAGGAAGAGCGCGTGCGAGACGAGCGAGAGGAGGAGAATGAGCTGAAAGCTTGAGGAAGAGCCTAGGGAGGTGAGGGCAGGTGTAGCAAGGCGCGTTTACATCTCGGTAGAGACGATGGGCTAACTGCAGCAGTTGCGGGAAGGGCAGACAAAAGGACTCCCTCGAATGTGCGGAGGACAATTGAGTATACGAGTCTACCAAGGAATCTCCGTTCCGTCGTACGAGAGAGAATTGCCGCCATGCGTGTTGCGCTTGGCCTCGTCGAAGACCTTGACTGACGCCGCAGCACTCTCGTCGGGCGTGAGAATCGTCATGATGAGCTGAGGGTGGAGAGGGTTACCCGCCGCCTCCAGAGTCGTCTTGGCCGTCTCCGTCGAAACGGCGCCCTGGGTGGACGCCCGGAGGTGACCGCGAAGAAGCGAGGAGAGGGGGATTGGATGACAAGAGGTAAGGGTGCTGGAAGAGGACGAGGGCGCTGAGAGCGTTGACACTGAATTCCTTCGTGAAAGAGGCCGGGAGCGTCGCGAGGACGGGCTTGTTATACTTCAGCGATACCAGCGATACCGGCACAGCATCTCGCTCTTCAGTGAGAGAGAGTGGGAATCTGCAAGGAGACAACGCACCGGCAATATTGATCAAGACATCGACCTTGCCAGCCTTTTCCTGGACGAGCTGGACGAGGTGGCAGCATCGGCTTCGTTAGCCGCCTCCATCTTGACCGGGATAATCTTGCCCGTCTTCTTGGCGAGCTCCTGAAGGGGGTGCGCGTTTGCTGGGTCGCGGGCGCCAGCGACGATGACGACGTGGTCGCGTTAGCGAGAAGGGAAGTAAGGGCGAAGCCGATGCTGCGCGTGGCGCCAAAGATGACGTAGACGGTAGGAGCAGGCGCAGACATGGTGTGAGCGATCGATTGTCTAAGCGGTGGAGAGGGAAGAGACGAGCGTTGGACGAAGGCTCTCGTACGCGTCCATAATGCTGAGCGATGCTGACGCGAAATTTGGACATGAGCTGACACATGCAAATTCGTACAGGCGCCCCGTCTCGGAAGCAGCTTATAAGGCAGGCGGAAAGGCAGTCAAGTCGGGAGGAGAGGTCGAGAGGAAGCGAGGCTCGAGCGTCCCGCCAGCCAACAAGCTGGCCAGTCCCACCTCAATCTGCCGTCGTACTCGAGGATAGCGCACCCACATTAGCCTGCGCCAGTCCTCGCAGCTCGGAGAGGGCATCCGGCCTCGAGGCCTTGAGGAGGCTCAAGCCGGGAGCGCTGGCCGCGCAAGTTGTATCGGCGGCACATTGCGCAATCCGCCAGTACCGTAACAAGCAGAGCAATTGCCCAGGAGCTGTGTCGTGGTGTGCCGGTGATACGTCGGGGTCAGAGAGGCGAGACGAGGCGGGTTGGCAGATTACACCACTTCGCCCCTGCTCTGCTGGCTTGAGACCGCTCTTGCCAGGCTCACAACCGCCATGCCAGCCTCGTCCAGCCTCCCCATGCGCTCTGGCGACCCGCGACGGGTGTTCCTCCTCCGCCTGCCCAAGATCTCGCTCGGTCCCAGGAAGCGCGAGTTCCTGGTTTACTTTGCGGGTGCATTGGTGAGCAGGTGTCATCTCTCTCTCACTGGCGAAGGCAGCACAGGCGATGTTGCGAGCTGACACTCCTCCTTCCCCCACCTCGTCCAGTTCGCGTTCGGATGGTGGGCCTTCCTCGATGCTGCGGTCCTGTCGTCGCACGCCAAGCCCATCAGCGACCCAGATACGCCCTACGACCCAATCCCAGTGCATGTCACCTTCGCCGACTGGGCACCCGGACTCTGCGCGACCCTCGGGATGATCATCGTCAACCTGATTGACAAGGCGCGTCTCATGAGCGACGAGTGGGACGGCAGCTGGAGCGGTGGAGGAGCCGCGTGGAAGGCGCGGCTGTTCCTCTTTGTCGGGTTCGCGCTCATGGCCGGAGGTCTCGCAGGCAGCATTGTGCGTTTCTCTCCCTTTCCGCCTGCAGAGACCGCTTGCTGACCCGCGGTAACGCCCAACAGACTGTCCTCGTGATCAAGTACGTCGTGCCGCACTACCCGGAAAGCTACGGGATCAACTGGGGCGTCGCAAACGTCCTGCAGTCGAGTAAGCACCTCGTTTGCGCTCTTCGCGAGCTGCGCTGACGGTTTGTCCCCTCTCGCAGTCGCCATCATGTTCAGGTGAGCTCATGACGTCTCTTTACGCGCCTCTTTACGCGCTCTCCCTGCCCATGCTGACCCGCCATTCTCTCACAGCTCCGTCGTCCTGTGGATCGCGCAAAACGCTGAAGCCGAGTACGATTACAATATCACCCTGTAGCCCGCCCTTCCTACCCGCGCTTGCTCTCTATCTCACTTCGCCGCTCCACTGTACACTGCGATACCAGCCTCATGATGTCGACTTGAACTCAGTTCTAGGGGAGATATAACACGCTTTTCCTCCATGACACCCGAATGATACGCAGGGCTCGATGGTTCTGTTTGCTTCTATTCTGCCTCCTGCTCCCCTTCGTCCTTGCTCACCGCTCAATCCGAATTTTGGAAGAGGAGTGCCCCTTGTTCCGGCTTCGTCGCGAGCACGGCATCGGCGAATTCTTGCTCCGACAGCTTCGGGAACCGCTTGTCATAGTAGTCGGACTTGAGAGCGTCGATGAAGCGCGGGACGTCGGGTTCGCGGACGAGAGAGACGGTTGCGCCGCCCCAACCCGCACCTGTCGCCAACCCACGCCGGTCAGCCTCTTAGGCGATGAGGAGTTGTAAGGAACCCGACGCACCCGTGACGCGACTCCCGAGCGCGCCATTCTCCCGCGCAATCGAGACCAACTCGTCCAATTCGGGACACGAGCACTCGTAGTCCTTCTGACAACTCTCCATACTCTCATTCATCAACTTGCCCATTTGTTCGAGGAGGTAGCTCGAGGGGTCTGCGTGCTTGGGCACGGCGAGGGACGAGGTCGAGTATGGGTCGACAGGGGCGGTCTGCAGGTCGGGAAGAGAGTCGGATGCGGAGGTCTCGAGGATGGGCGTCGTATGGCCGTCTTCGATGTCGGAGGGTGAGGCACGCTGGGATGTCGCGGCGGTGTCGCACAAGAGGTCTTTGAACTCGTAGACGCGCAGCGCCTCGGTGAACTGCCGGCAACCCACTCGTCAGTTCAGCCGCATGAATCTGCGAAGACCGCTCGCGAACGCACCACATGCCTCGCCCTAGTCCACAGCTTGAACCTCCCATCCTTCGGCTCGACCTCCCTATCCGTCACGCTCTTCTCCAGCACCTTCGGGTCGACCTCCAGCCTCTCCGCAACCTGTTCCCACGTCATCCCATCCTCCATCCCAGGTCCCCCAAGCGCCTGCCCAATCAACCCCAGCATAGTCTTCAACTCGTGTGTCCCGCTCGCGGTCCTCGGTGGCAATCGCGAAGAGGGAAGAGCAGGGACGGTCGCGCCGTCTGGAACGAGCCTCTCCGGTCGCTGCGAGTTGCTTCGGATTGGACCGTGCGTGGGACCGCGGTTCTTGAAGTACGCGTCGAGGAGAGTCTTGTAGGAGGGGAAGGGGCGTGTCTCGTGCGTGTAGTGCAGGCCGAGGAATTTGGCGAGGAGGAGCGCCCCGAGGCGGCACTCGACGACCTGCGACATTCAGTCGCGTCAGTTACGGTACTTCAAGGGAGAGGGGCGACACGCACACGTAGATTGTAGTGGTATTTGGCCGTGACCTTCTTGTTCGACGTGACGAGTGTGTTGGCGATGACGAACGAAAAGGGCGGGTTAGTTTGTGGGAGAGGGATTGCTCGCGCTTCGAGAGTCGGGATGAACTCGCTGTCAAGTGAAGGAGGTCAACGGATAGTTCTGCGCGAGAGCAGAGGGGACTACGCACATGTGGAGAAGGTGCATCGGCCGGCTGAAGACCGATGCGGATTGGTCCATGCCGCCGGAGTTGACGCCGACAAGGCGCTCTGCGGCAGCAAGCAAGGATGTCAGTTGGTGGGTGGGTGGAAGAACCGGTGCGGACGCACCACTCTCGATGGCGACATTGGTCACGTCGCGCCTGCTGATTCCGTCGTCTCCCTCCCTCCGTCCAGCGATTTCGAGAACGGCGATTGCGCTCGCAGTCGTCATGGCGGACGACGAGCTGAGCCCGCTTCCCTCGGGGACGGTGCCATTGACGAGAATGAGGACTCGCTCGGGAGGCGTGAAGTCTGACTGGCGGGGCTTGCGGTACAGGTGGCTGAGGATGCCCTTTGTGCCGGCGATGAAGTAGGACGACCAGTGGTGTTCTTGCGGGAGGGCGAGGTCGGTTCCGTCACCGGTCAGGTCGACCTCGAACGAGGTCGGCGAGAACTTGGACGACGAGTTGCGCAGGACAAAAACCGTCTTGCCCTTCTCTGAGGGCGAGGGGATGTCTTTCGCAGAGGAGGAGGGCGACGTGGTGGAAAAGGCGACGAGGACGTCTCGCTCGATGGCGGCGGGGAGGACGGAGAAGCCGCAGTAGTCGATGTGCTCGCCTGCAGAGCGCGATACCAATCACTGTCAGGCCCTGCCTGCCAAGCCTTTGGCCTGTACTGCCAGCTCCACGGGCACCCTCGCTTCGCATCGGATTGTTCGGGTGGGGGTGAAGAGAATCGTCTGCTCATCGTCGAGGGCGACGAGGACGCACCGATGATGTTGACCCTGCCCGGTGCACGCGCGACCTTGTCGACTGCGACGCCGTACTCGCGCTTGAACTCTTCAAAGACGTTGTTCCATCGCTCGCCTTCGTGCGAGAGCGCAGCCTGGGTGTAGACCTGGTCGAGCGAGTCGGCGAGCGGGAGCGGCGACGTCTCGAGCGAGGGCATCGTCGCACAGCGCACAGCAAGCGTATCAAGCGAATCAAGCTGGAAAAGAACGAGACGGAGCGGCGGGAAGACGCGGGAGCGTCATCGACTTGGTATTCAGTCCAATACAAACTCGCTTGTAATGCCTTCGCATGTAAGCAGTAGCGAATACAAACTCGAGCGTATTGCAGCCGAATACAAACGAGTCCCTCGCTCTCGCCCGCTCGCTTGACTTCGCTGTCGCTGGTATGGACTCGAAAGGACTGCCGGCTGCTGTCCAGCGCTTCGCTCATGCCAGCGACCACGCCCACCTCGACCACCTCGCTCCCTCGTCCTCCTCCTCCTCGTTCTCGTCCGGCTCCTCTAGCTTCCGATCCGACGCTTCGCCCCGCGCCGCGCATGCAGAGAACGACTTTGCGGCATTCACGGGTGTAGCGGGCGGCGTCACTGAGCCGGTACAAAGCTGGAAGGACGAGCGGCGACAGACGGCGACTCGAAATACCTCACACGACGGCTTTGAGATCACCGCTCTTCTGGCCGGTAACGAGTTCGTGTCGGACGCGGTGGACGGAGACTGGGAACGCGAGCTGAAGGAGGAACAGGCGAGACCGTGGCGAGTCGAGATGGAGACGACCCTGCCTTCCGACCCATTCGCCTCGTCCGCCGTACTCGCCAATCGATCTGCCCGCCATGACAGCCTCGAAGAGAAAGGGAAAGGCAAGGCTAGGGCAGGCGACATGTCACCAACCTCGGCAGACCTCCTCTCGTCTCTCTCGTCGCTCGACCTCGTAGACAAAGCCTACCTCCGTTCGCTCCTCTCCCTCTCGCCCGACGAGGCCTTCCAGGATTACCTCTCGAGGAGCTCGTATGTGGATGATGTGTATGCGTTGCCGCAGGGTGTGAAGCGGTTGTTTGAGAAAGCGGCAAGGGGGGAGGAGGGCGTGAAGGGTGAGGAGGGAAGGACGAAGGCGCTGAGGAGGCTGGACATGGTGTTGCAGCATCTGAGGGCGGTGGAGGGGGGCGGGGCAGCGGAGACGGCGACTGTCGACCGCCCTTCGACCCAGCGACAACCGCAAACGTTCCCCTCCTCGCATGCCCCGTTCACCAACTCGGCATCTTCCGTACATCCCCCTTTCGCCTCACCTACACCCGCACGACAGCCCGTCCACCAATCCTCCTCACACCGTCCGAGCCCACCCCGACCGGGGCACTCGCACTACTCCGTCCCTTCCTCTCTCTCTGAATCAGCCTTCATCACCGTCGCTGGCTCGCAACCTCGGCACACGACTCGTCCTGTGGCGGCGGCGAGTCGAGCGGCAGGAGGAGAACAGGAAGGCGAGGTGAACGGCATTGCAGGATCGGGTGGAGGGGAAGGCCGGGTGGCGCTCGACGTGCGGGAAGGGCGGACGCACTGAGTGAAACGACACCGTTTTTTTGACGTCGGCGGAGGCTCTGCAACGCTCGTAGCTTGCCCGTAATGAAGTTGCGGTCAAACTCGATGCGAAGACGCCTCTTGTTCGAACAGCTCGCTTTCCTCCGGTGGCGCCTGGCTAGCGTCGGCATTCTTTGTAGCTTGCGGGCTCGTTGCGTCTATCTGACTAGTCCAAGAGAACCTGTGCCAGTTCAACTCGACCTCATCAGTTTCGCGAAAGTGGCGCCGCATCTTCGCCCTCGTCCACCACCGCGGCATCGCTCGCTGACCAAGCCACGCAGCAGCAAGAACTCTGAGACTGTTGCGCATCCACCCGACGCACCCTCTCCGCCGTCGACCGCGGGACCAGCTCCCCCGCCCCCCCCACCCTTCGATGTCAACTCGCACTCGCGGCGCCTCGACTACCCGCGGACGAGGGCATGGCGGCATTGGCGCAGGAAGTGGCGGAGGAGGGCTCAGGAAGAAAGATGCGCAGAAGTATCGCGATTGCGGCTGTTTCTTGCCGAACGGAGGTGCGTCCTTCGTCTCCCCTCTACTCAAGGCTTAGGCTGATCAGGATTTTGTGCTGGGCAGAGGTCCTGTGCTTTTGCAACACAGAGCCGAGAATCAAGGCTATTAGGCGGGTGACGAGGAAGGAGAGCTCGCCCAATTTGGGAAGGTGAGTTGGAGACTGCCGCTGGATAGGCTCAGCGCGTCCAAGACGAGCTAAACTATTCAATGGCGTGTTCTCTTGCTTGTAGGGAGTTCTGGTCGTGTGGGAATTGGGTCGAGGGTGAGGGATGCGGGTTCTTCCTTTGGTGCGATGAGGCAGTAGCGTGCGTGGCCCCCCGCTTCTTTCCGTCCTTGCTCGCAACTGACGAATCGCGCTCGCAGTAAAGGCCGCGAATACAAGACGCCTCCGCCCGCTGGCGCCGCGCCACCACTCACGCCATCTTCGTCTCCTCAAAAACGTCCCTTCCCCTCCTCCACGCCTTCAAAGCCCTCTCCGGCCCCTCCATCCACTCAAGTAGAAACATTCGACGACATCGACTTTGACTCCCTCGACGCCGGGAGCGAGGACGAGATCGAGGATGCGGATCCGCCTACTCCTGCATCTTCGTCGACGCCCGCATCGGGCTCGCCGGCGAAGAAACCTCGATTCGAGAGCTTCGCTGGCTCGCCGCAGGGTCCTGTCACGCCTACGAAGGCGGCGGGGCAGCATTGGACGGGAGCAGGTTCGGGACAGATGGCGCGACCTGGCGGATTTGACGCGATCCGGAACGATCCCGACTCGCCTTTCCACACGCTGCAGCGCTCGCTGTTCGGCAACGACGCGGCGACGCTGCCTATTTTTTCTCCCGCCACGCCCGGCTCATCGCCGACGAAAGGAGCCGAGTCGGGCTCTGACTCCTTCGCCGCCCTTTCATCCGCCCTCTTGTCTCTCCCCAGCCTGCTCGACAGCGCCAAGAAGGACCGCGAGAAGGACGCGAGGCTGTTGATGGCTGGGAAGAGGAAGGAGGAGAGTCTGCGCAAGTTGTTGGATAAGGAGAGGGAGGAGCGGGAGAAGTTGAGGGAGGAGAACGAGAGGTTGAAGGAGAGGATTAGGTGCGTACGCGGGAGCCTTGTCACGCATCCCCTCGCGCGATGAAGGTAGCTGACTGCCATGGGATGGCGTGCTTCGCAGGATGATCGAGGAGGAGACGAACGAGTTGCGCACCCGCCTTTCGTGACAGGCTGTCTTCCCTTCCGTCTTTGTCGCTTTGTTGTCATACTCTGCATCGCGCTTACTCACAGACTGTTCTTGCGCCGCTTGAGAATGAGCGATGTACATTTTGCAAGCGAAGCGAGTACACACTTGGCTCCTCCCAAAGCAAAGAAGAGGAAAGTGAAGGTGCCTACGAACGTCGGGGGGAGCGGTAAGCAGTTCGTCCTCCTTTCGGTCCACTTTGACGAGGCCAGCAGTAAAGAAACGAGCAGCGCACCAACGAAGTCGCCGATTATGGCGATAAGGTGGTTCTTGGCGGCGTATCGCGGGCTGCCCTGCGCCGGCGGGTGCACGTCGAACAGCTTGAAGCGGGAACGGCGACGAGGACGGATGGCGTTGCCCTGCGCGTTGAGACCAGCGTGGAGCGGGAGGTGTGAGTTTCTCGAGGTCATCGTGACGCTAGCTGGCGGTGCCAGTTGTCTGGATGCTCCGGCCGAGGCTGTCAATGTGAGGAGGACGAGGGAGAAGAGGGAGCGGGAACAAGTCGGTGTCACCCCGCCTTCGACGGGACGGCGACGGGTGCAGGCTTGCTGCGTGACTTAGTGAGGGCTTCGAAGAAGCTCACGAACACTGTGTGAGTCTGCCAACCCGCGGAACGTGCGAAAATATCCCCGACCTCTCATCAACCTTCTCAAGCTGGCGCTGGCGGAAAGAAACGTGGTCAATGCAGGATGAACTAGACAGAGAGTGTGTGCGGGAGAACCAAGCAGCTGATCAAGGCGACCGCCGCTGTCGTGAAGGAGAGGCATGTCATGAATCAAGTGCGCTTCGTTTTCATACCGGCTTGCTCGCCTGTTGTTGACTCGCTCGTATACTCAGGTGCACCAAGAAGCTGCTGTCGCCGTCTACCGCCACCTCAAAGGCGTTGCTCGCGCCTGAACCCCAAGTCTCGCCGTCTTTCTCGCTTCTGTTCCGCTTCCGGCGCTAACAGAATGAAGAAGAGAGAGAGAGGTGGAAGTCGCCCTATACGGGCGAGTCGTTGGCCTTGTGCCACTCATGCCTTGTCTCGTCGACCCCAACAACCGATCCCTCCGTCGACACCTTCCTCCCATGCGCGCCCGCTCCAGCAATCAACGTCTCAAGAAGTGATTCAATCCGTTCAAGTCGAGTGCGGTAGTCGTAAGGCGGCTGAGGGAGGTCGAATACGCCGCCCGCCGGTCCAGTCGTGAGCAAGTCCGGAAGACCTGGTCCTTGCACGGCAACCGCGCCCTTCTGGTCGGCTGGGTGGACTTCCTTCTCGCCCATGGAAGTTGTGGTGGCAGTTGGGGTAGCCCGAATCGAGCCTGACGCGCTGGCAGCGGTGGACCCGAGAAGAGTGGCGGAGGGAGCGGCGAGGTTGCGTCCAGGAGTCGCTTTCTCGTTCTTCTCATGCAGGTTGTTCGAGGAGGAGGGAGAAGGCGGGTCGGGCTCCTCCGGACCAAGAACGGTCTCGTACTCGAGGTACCTGCGACGAGGAAACGTCAGGAGTCTACGGAAGGGCTCGCAACTGACGAGACGAACGCACTTGATGAACTTGTAGAACCCGGCCGCGAGCAAAGTGCCGAGGAAGGGTCCGCTGCAAGCCATGGCGTCAGTCTCCGCAACTTGAAGAGGAGAGAATCGGACGAACACCCAGTATATCCAATGGTATCCGTCGAAGCTTCGCAAAACGACCGCTGGACCGAAGCTGCGCGCCGGCTGTGTGTAAAGATGCATCAGTAGGGGGCTGAAACTGAAGAAGGTAAGGAACGGACGTTGAGCGATCCGCCAGTATAGTAGACTGCGAGCAGCAATGTCAGCGGGATTGCGACAATGTCAGAAAACGAGAGACGCACCTCCAACCAGCTCAGCGACGAAGAGCGCAAGACCGCTGAGGACGGACGCTCAGCTGTTCGCTTCGAGAGAGAGAGAGTCGCGGAGGGACATACATGCCGATGGGCGCAAGGAACGTCGCCTTGTGCTTCTCCGCGGCGAGGAGGAGGCTGAGGAGATGCAGGTTACGAGACTGGCTGGAAAAGATCCGTGAAGGAGGCCTCACATCGCGAGCATGAGCAGAGCAGTAAGGAACATCTCAAGGAATAATCCCCTCGCAATCGACATTCCGGGCGAGAGCTTCGTCGCGACATTGAGGGTTCCAGGCAGAAGAGCTTGGATGATAGCGGCGCCGACAATCCCCCCGAGGATTTGCGAGACAGTGAGGAAGATAGCGCGGGCGGGGGTGAGGGCGCCTGCGATGGCCATGCCCAACGACACCGCAGGATTGAACAGACCACCAGACACACGGAAGAATATCCAGGCGTTTACGGCTAGGGAGAAGCCGAAGGAGAGGGCGATGTAGAGGACTGGGCAAGCGAGGTGTCAGTTTGAAGCGTCGAGGAAAGGGAAGTTGCGAACGCACGATTCGAGGTGTTGGGCGCAGACGCCGCTGTTCCATCTTGTCCAGCTGTCGTCGCACCGGTCACACTGGTCGTAGGGATGTTGGCGACACTGTATAGCACGCAGCGCATCAGCCAACGAGTCACACAAGCCGGCGAAGAGGAATCCGACTCGCTTAGTTCCACCGAGGGCGATGAGAAGGAACATAGTCGTCCCGACAAACTCTCCGACCATCGCCACGAACGTGTTCTTGACGGCGAGGCGGAGAGGACCGCGAGAGGCCCGCCGGGTGTGCCAGTTAAAGGGACCGCGATGGCGGCGATGCTCCTGCGAGGGGAGCCCTGTAGGTGCACCGGCTGCTGGTGGGCCTGACATCTTGTTCGGCGATGGGAAACGGAGAGCAGGAGGGACGGAGGAAGAGGAGGAGAGGACGACGTCTGCTGAGTCGATCGGCTGTCTCATTCGTCGCCCCTCTCAGTCCAGTCGATCCCTTTACGTATGTGTGCAGCTCCAACAAGCTGCGCCAAGTTCTCGTTAAACGAGATCCGCAGGGGAATGAAGCGAGGAGGTCACGAGCGCACTTCGAGGAACAGCGTTGTGAGACAGGTCGACCGCAGTCGCGGACGTCGCGAGGGTCTCACCTGCGAGCAAAGATCTGTAGCGTCCGTCTGTGTAAGGGGAGGCTGCGGAGGACGAGCGAGCGAGGCGTCGGCGAGGTGCAGAGGAGAGTGGGCGCAAGGACCGGACGACTTTGGGAAGGTCGAGTTCTTCTTTCCCGCCCAAAGTCGCTGCAGGAACTGATTCGACTTGGTATTGCTGCTACTGCGACTACAATAGGGAGCGGACAGAAACGAGACGAGGCTAGCGGGGAGGAGTCTACATGAACTTCTGCGCAAGCGCTGTGAGCGGTGTAGCGGTGTCAGCGTCTGCTCTCGACTTTTATAGCTCTCACGGTACGCGGGAACACCACGAGAGCGGTACGGTGAAACGCAGGGAGAACGCGACGCACAGAAGAGCTGGCCCATTCCCCCCTGCGAGCCGCCGCCAACCATGCCCGAGACCTGGTTCTTGATCAGGAGTTTCATCATGGTCTACTCGGCGAGGCTTTAGCGAGACGAGGCAGAAAAGGTGAGCAAGGAGACGAACCTGAGCAGCCGAGTTGACGACATCCTGCTTGCCTCCGCCGGTGGCGCCGCCGTTCTGGTTGAAGAGCTGGGCGGCCTCACTCATGGCTACGCAGGACAGGGTCAGCGAGGCGACGAGGTGTCGATGTGGAGAGTCCGCAACGTACCCTGCCCAATAAGCTGACTCTGAAAGTTCCCTCCACCGCCGGACTGTTGTCCACCCTGACCGCTCGTGAACTTCTTCAGCGCGTTCAAAGCGGCGGCGGCACCGAGCGAGTTGGCGCCCATGTTGCTCGAGTCGCCCTGGCCGTAGGCTTGCTGATGCGCTTGCTGGAGACCTTGCTCGTCGAGGTCGTTCGGGTCGTCGTTCTGGTTCTGGAGGAAGGACACTGTGCGACAGCAAAATCATCGATCAGTCCTCCGTCTGGTTCACCGTGAACCAATCATAAGCAAGAGACGCACTCGCGGAGGAGAACATGCCCGAGTCCTCGTTGGACTCATTCGAGGCGTGCTGGACGGCCTGGTCCTGGTTGAGGAACTGGCTGACGAAGCCGCCGACTGTGTGCGAACGCAAGTCAGCGATAGCTCAGGACTCGGCGCAGAAAGCGGCCCTTGAACACGGGCAAGTGGGATGGCGAACGCACTTCCTCCGGACTGGCCAGGCGGGCGGTTGTCGCTCGAGTTGAACTGGCTGCCCCCCTGGATCCCAAAGTCCCCTCCACCCTGTCCGGCGTGCATACGTCCGCCTGTAAAGTCGCTCTGTTGGCCGTACTCGTTCTGCCCACCACCGAAGCCGCCCTGTCCGCCGCCCTGTCCGCCGCCGTACGAGTCGCCGCTGCCCTCGTACGGGTTGCCGCCTCCCTGCTGCTGCTGCTGGTTATCGCCCTGGCCCTGCTGGTACTGATTGAGCGCCTGTCCGAACCAGAGAGTGTCAGTTTGCCGGTCATCGTCATCGAGGGAGAAGCTGCGGGTGAGGATGGGACGCGAGGGCGTGGGAACGCCGCGAGGGGGTTGATGAGCGTGCACACCTGCTTGGCAAATCCCATCAAGTTGTCCATGGCGTCTCTACGTGTGGTTTGGTGAGTGTGAGGAGGACAAGGCGAGGTGGGGCCGGCTGCGTGAGGGAGGGTGGCCCTTAGGTACAGCTCAGGCTGGACTGGCGATGTCCACAGTAAATCCAGTGGTGTTTTAGAGGATTTACTAGGTGACCGAAGCTTTACTAAGGGAGGACTTGTTGTCACCCTCGACGACGTTGTCCTCGACTTGCTCCCGTTCACCACCACGCTACAACTCGTCACGAGCAGCTTCACCGAGCTTACCCAAGCATTCACAGCGTCTCACTCGTTACGCTCCAGCACGCGCACCCGCGTCCCACGCATTCCGGGTCCCTCACGGCCCTCTCGCCTCTCTGAACCTCTCGTGCCTCTCGTCTCCCGATCATGCCCACGGAGCGCCGCGCACGCAAGACGCTGACTGGAGTGACTCTGAAGAAGCGCGAGAACGAGTACCAGAAGTATGGCTGCTGGGCGCCGGACGGGAGTGCGTCTTTCTCTTCCTCCTCGAGCGAATGGGTCTCTTTCGCGTGCTCAACTGATAGGCTGACGAGCTGCGGATCTCTTTCCCCTTCGCTATGACCATTCTTGCGGATGCGACCTTCCCCGCACAGCCATCTTCTGCTTCTGCGACGACGACCCCTCGCCTCGACGCCGTGCAGCGCACATGCCAAAACAGCGACAAGGGCAACATCAGGCGCAAGTTCTGAGTGTGTGACAACCGCATGGAGAACTGCGGCTTCCTCACGTGTGACGACGAGCTGGCGAAGAACGGACACCCGGGCTGGGGGCAGTTCCGCGGGGACGACGGGGACGAGGACGTGGACGAGGACGTCGAAGTCGATTGCCGTGAACACAGACTTGGAGATGGCTCTATCAGTCCTCCTCCTTCGACGCAATACTCGCCCGTCGCTGGACCCTCGACGCCCCGCAAGAACAAGAAATGCCGCGTCGAGCGCGAACCGTCGCCTGACTGGCCGGACATCGAGGCCGTTCAGGGCGAGCTGGACGAACACAAGAAGGAGGTGCGCGGACTGAGGAAGGAGACGGACGAGTGGAAGACGGAAAAGGACGCGATGAAGAAGGAGATTGAGGGGCTCAAGGCGGAGAACTCAAGATTGCTCGCGAAGGTCTACCCCGAGGTCTTTGGGTGCGTCTCGATGCCCTCTCGTCTCGCTTCGTCTCAGGCTGACTCTCGCGTTGATGTCTTCCGCTGGCAGTGACAGGGTTGCGGCTGCGTGATGGAGACGAGCGAGAGGAACGCTTGTCTGAAGAAGGACCGCCTCGTACGTTCTTCGTTCACTTTCGCGCCTCGTGTCAACCTCACATTTCCTCTGTGAATAGTCATAGATGCCGTCGGCAGAAGGAGGAACCTACCGCTTAGCATCTTCGCCGGCATCCCTCTTCCCTTTCCCCTCCTCGTAGTACAGAATGTTGCTAGCATCTAGTACACTGTCCTGCGCTTTTCAGGAAAGCGACAAGCGAGGAAAGAAAGGAGACTCGCGCTCCAGCCTCTTTTGCCCTCCTTCTACTCACTTGCTCATCTCGCTTGGTCCCGTTCGGCTTATTACGGATCTCGAGCCCTTTCTAACCGTCGTGAAGCAAGTGCTACATCCTCCGCTCCGCACCTTGCGGCCAGCCCAGCGCTCATCGCCCTGTCGCCCCTCTTCATTCGCTCGCAAGCCCACCTCGCCCAAACTTCCCTCCTCCCCCCTTTGAGTCCTTTCAGACCCTCTTCCATACCTTCACAGGCTTAAAATGGCCTACGCACCGCCTCACAGGTCGTTGACGGGCGATTTTGCGATTTTTCGCTTGGACGAATATTGGGACTGCTTTGACGACAACGGCAAGGCGTTCTTCCCTTCTACTCCGAAGCTTGAAAAAAGCTGACAACTCTCTCGCCGGTAAGGAGTCGAGGAAGAGGATACGAAAGCCGAGGAGGAAGAGGTCAAGCCCGAGGTGGGTGTCGAGGGGGTCGAGCTGGAGACTCCGTCGGGGTTGCGAAGGTCAAAACGGGTGTCGGGTGCGTTCAGCTGCCAAAATTCCCGGCTGACAGACTAATGCGCTCTCCGCCGGCTCGCAGTGAAGCCAAAGAGGTTCGACGAGGGATCGTGGACGAAGTGAGGAGGGAGGAGGAGGAATCGCTTGGGCTCGCCGTTCTGCTGGATACTCGTACAGTCCGGCTCGTCTGTGAATCTCGGATTACAGCAATAAGAGCGACGGAGAAGGACGATACGGATCAGAGAGAGCTCGAGAGTGTGAAATCTGTGAGGTGGTACAACAAGGTAAGGACTGTGGAGGACAACATGAAGAGGGGTAGCCATGATGGGGAGGATATTAACACAAACCAAGGTGGGCAGAAGCAGAATACCCTCGTGCGAACGTCCCCTCTCCTCCCCTCACCATATTGCAACCGACCCGGCAACCTTCGCGACATCCTTCTTCCCCTCGCCACTCTAGCTCGCACGGATCCTCAATGCCCTCCACTCGTCATCGTAGCCAAGGTGCCGACCTTCGCGCCGTCAGTCGGGGAGACGAACCAGTTGATTCGGAACCAAGGCGAGGCTTGCGGCCCTGCTGAGGGCGCGCGTTGCGTATAACTCGGACTAGCAGAGCGCATCAACACCCCAGTCTCAAGCCGCAAGCCCCATCCTTGTTTTTGCGTTCCTCCTGACGGTTACTACGGCCGCGAATGTGGCATGCTGCACCGTAGCACCCTGATTCGTCTCCAGTTCTTTAGCGACCGACGACGGCTTGGTCGACACTCCGACAGAGAGTCCAAGGCGGAGGGCGAATAGGTCGTGCGAGCACTAGAGTGAGAGGAAAGATCGGAAGCCGCGCGGTTACTTATGTCGGCTTCTAATCGAGGCTTGCCGAGAAGTTGCCAATGGGCCGGCCACGGAGGTGAGGGACGAGACATCCGCGCTGGCTGAAGGGGCCTTGACGCTCGATAGGTCGTAGGTATCCTCGCTGCGTAACAAGCAACGGGGCGAAGATCGGTTCCAGAGCTGTGAAGCGATGGAGGGTGGAGATGACGCACCCGTTGACCCACTCGTTAACCTTGAACCAGGCATCCGCCGTCGATGGCCGGGTAGCCATGGATACACGCGAAATTGGCGGAAGTGCGATAGACGGCCCGCGAGTTGAAGCACGAACGCGTGTGGCGCGAACAGAAGCGCAAGGCCGCACCTCGCGAATGTAAGGCACACGAAAAGGACGAAGAGCACAACATTGACGCCGTCTAGACCGCTCGCGACGACGACCTGGCGAATGGGGCCCGCCGAACCCTCCTCGCCGCCGTCTTCCTCTGCGATCGCAACCATATCTTCTCGTCCACCGGGACGTTTGAGACGGAAGCGTCGGGTGAGGACGATGAGAGGAACGAAGAGGTCGCGACGGCAGTCCCGCGCTTCGCGAAAGACGCATCTGTCGGGCTGAAATCGAAGGAGAGGTCGGAAAGCTCGGCAGTAGGTGGCTCGAAGACCTGCCACGCGAGTTTTCCGTCGCAGCGGAGAACGGCATACTCTTCGTCTGTAACCCATCGCTGCACGAGGACCTGCAACAATGATGCTCGTCAGACTGCGCATACCGAGTGTCCACAGGAAAGGAGCCGGCGCACCTTATACGTCGCCTTCTCGATCGATTCGTCCATACCCCTCCGCATCTTGTGCACCTGCTGCGTCTCGACGACTTCGATGAGCCTTGTCTGTTGCCCATTTTGGTCGATCTTGTGCCTCAAGCTGGCGTAGCCGATCCACGGATCGCCGAACTTGCGAGCGTTGTGCGAAAAGGTGGGAGACGGAGAGACGGGTTCGACGTCGAGGTCGGAGACAACGGAGGAAGAGGTATTTGAACCGGGGGATCGGCGCTCGGCACGACGCTTCATGCGAGGCGAGGTGAAGGGTGTCTTGGCGAGCGGGCGAGGCGAAGTTCGGATGTTACTGTAGTCGAGGGTGTCCTCCTTCGTGTTGTTGGCGAAATCGGGAGCAAGTTGTCGAGGGCGCTTCTGAGCAGGACGTCCGCCTTCGAGCGTCTGCGGGCGCAAGTCGGCGGGCTCGTTCTTGGAGGATGTCGCGGTGTAGGCACTAGTCAAATCTTCCTCGAACTTGCGCTTCTCCCGGACGCCGGCGACGTCCGGAAAAGTGGTCCGCGGCCTCTTACTCTCGCGAGACCGACAGCTGCTGGAGTGGAGCGGCGTGTCGATAGGTGGGGGTGGCGCGGTCGGGCGCCGCTTGGCAGGACGACGCCTGAAGAGGACGAGAGCCCAAGATGTCGGCCAAGTCGTCGCCGGCGTTGACGCCGTAGGCGCGTCCGCCTCTTGCACCGCAGAGGCATCTCCTCCGTCCTGCGTCACGAAAGCATCCGCCTCATCGGCAGCGGACGGCTGGAAGTCGGCGGAAGCGTCGATGCCGGGGCTGACACAGTCCGAGTAGTCGTCGTCATCCTCGGCCGCAATAATGTTGTCTGAGGTATTGTTGTCGATTGGCGAGTCGAGGGAAGACGGATCGAGCTCCTCAGAAGCGATGAAGTCGTCTTCGACGCCGTCATAGATAGTGGACTCGTATGCGTCTTCAGCGCCGTCATCGAGAGTAGACACAGGTGCGGATGGCGCATCGAGCGGCTCATCATATGTGACGGGAGTCTACAGCGAAGGCCAAGTCAGCGGCGTGTCGAGCGAGGTGAAACGTCGAACGCACCGACAGGTTGTTCGGCATCTCGTCCGGAGGCGTGAAGGTGAACTGGTTTGTCTCAGGTGCGATCGCCTCTTCTGCCGTCGCATCGTCTAACGAGGAGTCGAGACCGAACGAGTCGCCTTCGTCAGCTGCGGTCGCATGGGGCGCGGCGGTACCGTAGAGCGTGACATTGATGAACCTGTTGAATCGTTTGCGGGCGGCGGCGAGAAAATAGAGACGAGTCTTGATGCG
The DNA here is from genome assembly GCA_023628235.1 of Rhodotorula sp. S30-09. Classification (NCBI taxonomy): domain Eukaryota; kingdom Fungi; phylum Basidiomycota; class Microbotryomycetes; order Sporidiobolales; family Sporidiobolaceae; genus Rhodotorula; species Rhodotorula sp. S30-09. The sequence goes on from JAMALD010000010.1 coordinate 239,480, forward strand.
GGTTACGACGGAAAGGAATTCAACGCGAGAGACACGGTCGCAGACATTGTCTTCGTCCTCAGAGCTGTCGGTGTCGATGGAGCTCGCGCGGTAGGTGCGGGTGCGGGGGCGCTTGAAGGCGGGTCGCAAGCGCTCGAGCGTCTGGAAACGCTTCTTGCGACGAGGGGCGGGTTGACGGGGTTCGTCCTCGACCTCCGAGTCGGCGTTGCGGATGCAGGAGGGCTTGTGGTAAGGGTACATGATGTCGTGCTTGTGAATGTAGTCTTCGATGTCAGATTCGCCGCGTGGCACGGCCTCGATGCCGCGCTTGTCGCGCAAGCTGCCGATACCACGAGCGAAGTGGCGAAGCTTCTTGCGTCGAGGCGGGCTCTGGGGGTGGCAATGAGCGCGAGCGTCGGAAGTCTGGGGCCACCTCATGGCGGCCGTGCGTCTGAGCGGGATCGAGAAAGGCTCCGGCAAGGCGTCGGACTCATCCGCCTCACTGGCTGACGAGGACACGGCCTCGTCGCCGGGTACCGTCTGCGCAGTCGAGGCGGACGTCTGCTCGTCCGCGGCGACATCAGTCTCGAAGGCTTGAGCGGCTTGAGCGACGTCATCGACTTGAGCCGTTTCTGTCGTAGTCGCCTCCTCGACATCCGTAAGAGACGCGTCCTCTTGCGAGCTCGACTTGTCATCCGACTTGTCCTGATCAGACTCGTCCTCCGAGTCTTCGTCAACGGTATCGTCGAATTCGCCGCATCCGTAGCTCGCATCGCCTTCGTCGCTAGTCTCGGATCCATGGGGGCAGTCGGAGTCCTCGAGCAGACTAGACGCGGCATCCGAGTAGTCCGAGTCGTCAAAGTCCGACTCGTCCACTTCAGCGGTCTCAAGCTCAACGGGCTCGACTTGCTGGACGTCTTTGGCGTGCTCGACCGGTGCTCGTGTCGGCATGGGCGAAGGGGTCGAGGTATATTTGTCGAGAATGTCGTCGAGACCTTCGCCGTTCCAGACTGGCATTTCCTGACGAGGAGCGTCCGGGTCAACGGCAGGGAACCAGTCGTCCGGCAGCAATAGTTCGCGCGTAAGGAGAGGGAACCCGGGCGGGCGGGAGATCAAAGGCAGGGGGCGCGAGGAATCGTAGGTGTAGGGGAACGCGAAGGGGTCGTAGGTGTCGTCTGTAAAGAGCAAGAGTCAGCAAGTTCGGAGCAAGGGCAAACGAATGGCCTGGTTCGCACCGTCCGATTCAAGCGAGGTCTTCTGCTGTACGTTCGCGCGGCGGCAGCGACTTTTGGGAGAAGGAGGCCGGGTGGACGAGCGTCTTGGGCGAGGTTTCGGGGAGGAAAAGCCGAGGTCGACGAACGGTGACGGCGGAGCAGGCGGGACACAGTTGAGGACGGATTCGGTAAAGCTCTCGATAGCATCTTCGAAGCACGAGGGGTCGCTGCGAGAAGAGGGGGAAGAGCGGGAGGTCAGTCGTGCCAGTTCAGACTGGGACGTCGCAAGCGGGGACTCACGGCGTGAAGCGGAGAGGTCCTCCGATGCAGAGCTTAAGCAAGCAAGTGAGGATAAGGAGCATGGCGCGGGGCGGAATAGTCGCGTTGATCCAGTAGATAACGGTGAGGAGGTGAGTGCCGTAGGTAGTCTGAGAGAGCTTGTCGACGGCGGCGGGGACGGTGTAGTACCAGATGTGGAAGTTGAGCATGCCGAGCAGCGTGATGAGGCCAGGCGGCTGCATTTTGTCGAAGGTGAGTGGTTGGTGGGAGGGAGAGAAGCGAGAGAGCCAGACGGGCGCTCTCATAAGGGCAGATCCAGGTGAGACCGCGACGTCCCAAGTCACGGGGTGCGAGCTCGCCCACAGCCTCGTCCATCATCGTCTGCCGCAGGGCAAGCGCTCGCCAGACCAGTCCGTGGACGTGCAGACGCTCATAGCGATCCTGCTCATCCGCCAGCGCCTCAGGAAGCGAGAACTGCCTTCAACCTTGCGAATCCGGGGTTGCCTCGAGTCCAAGAGCTTCTTAAAGACTGCATTGCCCACTTCTAAGACCAAGCAAGCGCCCGCAAGTCGTCGTCGTCGAGTTCAGCGGTCGAGTGATGAGGATGCGGGAGGAGGGAGAAGGTGGGAGAAGGTAGGGGACAGCGGGACAGGCGCAGCTGGATCAGGAATGAGCATCGTGGTACTGCTGTGTATGTCTGCAAGCATCTAGCCAGAGCCGCGGTGCATAGTGCTGCCCAACCCTCTCCTCCTCGCCATCGTCACCTTTCGACACCCCGACTTCACACCATCGCTGCTATGTCGTCCGCTGAAGGGCTTGCACGAAAGCAGGAGGCTGATTTGACGCCCCAGTGCGACGAGGTGCGCCGCTTCCTCGCTTCGACGAGGCGTCGTCAGCTCACCCACATCCTCGTCGTTTCGCGCGCTGTGACAGGTCATCCCCGCCGCCGAGCAGTTGGCAAAGGTGCGCGACGGCTCGCAGGGCAATTGGCAGGAGTGCCGAGCTGACCGGCGTCTGTTCATTCCGCTCGCGCAGGAGGGCAAGTTGCAGGAGGCCCTCGACAAGCTGTTGGCGTTGGAGAAGCAGGCTCGAAATGTGAGTGGTCACTCGAGTGCTTGGCCATCGATACAATTGCTGAGCAAGCTTGTCTTCGCGCGACGCATCTCTCCAGGCCTCGGACCTCGCCTCGACCTCTCGCCTCCTCATCGCCGTCATCGACATCCTCTTCTCACAATCCGACTATGCCCAACTGAACACCTACATCCACAATCTCTCGCGCAAACATGGCCAACTGCGACAAGGGGTGCAGAAGATGGTGGACAAGGCGATGGAGTTCGTTGACAAGCTGGAGGGCGAGGACAAGCTGAAGCTAATTGAGACGCTGAGGGAGATCACGGAGGGAAAGGTGCGCTGATCTGATCTGCCGGCCGTTTGCTGCGTGATGACTGCGCAGGCGTCAGCCGCATGCGCCGCCACGCACGTACTCACCCGACCCGCCTTCCGCAGATCTACCTCGAAGTTCCCCGCGCCCGGGTCACCCGAACTCTCGCACACATCAGAGAGACCGCAGGCGATGTCAACGCCGCTTCCGAGTTGATGCAGGAGCTGCAGATTGAGACGTTCGGGTCGATGGAGCGACGGGAAAAGGTCGAGTTCATCCTGGAGCAGATGAGGCTGTTGAAGGAGCAGGAGGATTGGGAGAAGATGGCCATCGTGGCAAAGAAGATCAATCTGAAGTGGCTGGCGGAGAAGGACAACCAGGTGCGTGCAGCGACGAGCGGCTTCAGTCCAACATCTTTCGCTTCGAGCAAGTTATGCTGATTGTATGTCTCGGCTAACCACAGGACCTCAAGCTGCGATACTTCTCCCTCATGATCCTTTACTCTCTCTGGGTCGACAAGTACCTCGACGTTGCCAAACACTACCGCTCCGTCGCCGACATGCCCTCAATTGCCGAAAACCCCGTCCTCGCTCAGGCTTGCCTGCGCAATATCGTCTACTTCCTCATTCTCGCGCCCTACGACAACGAGCAGAACGACTTCCTGCAGCGGGTGTGGAAGGATGACAAGCTGAAAGAGTCGAAGGACCTGTAGTGAGTGGCGCCGTCCGACTGTCAGCCGAAGATGCTCTCCAGTATCACCGTGCTGACTAGAAAGCGGTAATCCTCTCCGCAGTGACCTCGTCAAGTGCTTCATCGAGAAGCAGCTGCAACGGTGGCCGAACGTCGAGGCGCTGTACGGTGAGGCATTGCGGCAAACGAAGGTGTTTGGAGCGAAGGATACGAATGGTGTTGAGCACGACATCGAGGAGGACGAGAAACACGCGAAAGGCGACAAGCGGTGGAAGGTGCTGCAAGACCGGATTGTCGAGCATGTGCGTTTTCGTCTCTTTGCGCACTGGTACGCCACAATACAGAGCGCTATGTGCTGATCGCGAGTGACTCTTCCCGCAGAACATTCGCGTCGCCGCCGGCTACTACACCCGCATCCCGCTCTCTCGCCTCGCTACCTTTGTCTCCCTCTCCGTCGCCAAAACCGAGGAATTCCTTGCTCGCCTCGTCACCTCCAAGACGGTCTACGCCAAGATCGATCGACCCGCGGGGATCGTCACCTTCGTCAAGCCAAAGACGGGCGACGAGGTGTTGAATGAGTGGAGCAGCGACGTGCACAAGCTGATGGGCCTCATCGAGAAGACGTGCCACCTCATCGCGAAGGTGCGCCGGGCTTCTTGACTCACACTTTCGTCTATCTGGTAGCTGACCCGTTTGCTTGGGCAGGAGCACGCCGTCCATGCCGCTTTGAAGGCGCAGCAGGCGCGAGCGTGAAGTCCCCCTCCCGCTTGACCGCAATTGCAACGCCCGCTTGTCGTTTACGAACATTGTCTGGTCCCAGAGAGTCTGGCAAGTCGTTCGTTCGGCAAAAAAAAATACCCTGCTGGTAGGCGACGTTCTCCGAAGTTGGCACCGCGTGCTCGTCGCTCTCCTTCCTTCTCTTCGTTTGCCAGGCTTGCCGCTGCCAGTGCTGTTACAGCCGTTCTGAACGATACATACCGCACCTCCAAAGACGCACAACGATGGAGTACCCGCTCGCCCATTCTCATCTCCTCCTCAAGCGTCTCCTCGCTCTCAACAAGCCCAAGTCGCTTGCGCCGGCGTTCCACTATGTGTACATGCTTGGGGAGGTCTCCCAGGTGCGCCCCAATACCGCAACAGTCTGGCTAAAGCGTTTGCTGACCTATACTCAATTTCCCGCTGCCCCGCACCTCCTAAACGATCCCTCTGTCGGCGTCTCATACCCTTGTTGTCAGTGCCGTCACGACACCGGTACGTGATCAGTGTCTGTAGCTTGATGCGCCCGTCGCTGAGTACAGACCAACAGACCGCGAACTCCCCTTCCGCCAAGAAGCCAACTTTGCCTGGCTTTCGGGCTGCGATGTGCCAGGCAGCGCTTTGACAATCGCGTACGAGCACGAGGGCGGCGAGGAGGTGGACCCCAGCAAGGTCCAGACCCGACTCTGGCTTCCCGACATCGAGGACGCCGAGGTAATGTGGTGTGGACTACCTCCTTCGCCAGAAGACCTCGCCAAGGACATCAAACTCACGTCCATCCAGCGCGGATGGACCGCTCCCGCGCTTTACCCTCCCAAGCCGAGCAACACCACTCTACCGACTATCCTCCACACCCTCCCAAACGTTCGCCCGCCGACTAGCGTGATTGCCAGCATCAACGGTCCCTCACACACTACCGACTACCTCTTGAAGGCTCTCCACGAGGCGAGGCGAAACAAGACGCCCCGAGAGGTCGAGTTGATGAAAAAGGCGAGCGAGGTTACCGCTGGCGCGCACCGGGAGTTGATGCGCATGGTCGGGTCGGGCGCGATCAAGGATGAGAACGCTGCCGAGGCAGAATTCGTTGCGTACTGCCGGAGGAATGGCGCCAAGTACCAGGCTTATATGCCCATCATTGCGGCGGGTACTTCGGCTGGCACCCTCCACTACGTCAACAACGACCGCTCTTTCCCTTCCCAGCCTCCTACTATCCTCCTTGTTGACGCAGGTGCAGAGTGGCGCAACTACGCTGCAGACGTCACCCGCTGCATCCCGATCGGCAATGGCGGCAGGTTCACGAGGGAATGCCGCGACATCTACGAGACGGTCCTAGCGATGCAGGAGGAGGCGTTCAAGCTTATCAAACCTGGAGCGGACTGGGAGGCCATCCAGCGGTTGATGTGCGACGCTTCGATCGAGCTTTATCACTGAGAAGCTAATCCGTCTCGCCCCCAGGCACGACGTCCTAGCTCGTCGTCTTCTTCGCATCGGCATCTTCAAGGCCGGCCCGCTCGGTAACGCTTCCGAGGACGAGGTCGTCGCCAAGCTCATCTCCGAAGGCCTTACCTCCGCCTTCTACCCCCACGGCGTCGGCCACCTCCTGGGAATCGACGTCCACGACGTCGGCGGTCTCCCGCAAGGCAAATCGACTGACCCGCTCCTCAAGTACCTTCGTCTGCGTGTGCCACTCGAGGAGGGCTTTGTGGTTACGGTCGAGCCGGGCTGCTACTTCAACGACCACCTCTTCGCGCCGTTCATGAAGAGCGAGTTTGTCGACCATGCCAAGCTGCAGCAGTACCGCTACGTTGGCGGCGTCCGCCTCGAGGACAAGTGCGCACTCTCCCACGGCTGCATCGAGCGCTAAGCTGATCAAAGTCTCGCTCGAACAGCCTCCTCGTCACCAAGACTGGCTTCGAGAACCTCACGCCTTCGTGGCTTCCCAAGACTGTGGCTGACATCGAGAGCGTTACGACCGGACAGTCTGTCTGATTGTAGCATGCTCGCAATGACTGGAACGAATGGCCGAAAAATTACTTGACTTGGTTGCGATTGCGAAGGTACAGACGAAAGACGGCAAGGAAAGGAAGAACGGAAAGAGTCGCCCGCATCTAGTCTACGCAAGCGAGCCTAAGCAGAACCGCCCTCACCACCACCGCCGCCGCCGCCCGAAGCCGGAGTCGCAGCAGGAGCCGGACTCTTGCCCTCCGCACCTCCCTCCGCACCGCTCATGCTGCCACTCTTTCCCCGGCGTCCGCGCCACTCGCCGTTAGACCTACCACGCCCGCCGCGACCACCACGTCCACGTCCGCGCCCGCGTCCTCCCTCACCAGGAGTCGAGGGAGCGCCTTCTGCACCGGACGACTCGGTCGCTGCAGCCTCATCCGTCGAGCCGACAGGAGCAGCGCCGTCCGTCTTGTCCGCCTTGCTTGACGCAGGAGTCTCTGCGTTGGATGCAGGAGCGAGGGTGGTCGATTGCTGCTGCGGTTGCTGGTGAGGCGCACCGCCGTTGCGGGGGCCTCGTCCCGACGGCTGGCGGTGCTGCTGCTGCTGCTGAGCAGGCTGAGCCGGCGTCTGGGCGGCGACGGGCATAGCAGGCTTCGACTCATCCTGTTTGGCCTGCGCCGACCCAGCCTTCGCCTGGTCCTTGACCGCTTCAGGCGAAGGAGCGACAATCGAGCCCGCGACAGGCGTCGCACCGGCGTGACCCCATCCGCCGGGAACGGCGAAAGCTCCACCGCCGCGTCCGCCACCGCGAGGTCCCGAAGGTCCACGCTGGTGAGGGTGGTTGCCGAGCGGGGTAGGGCGGCCGATGGGTCCGTTCGCGCCAAGACCGAAGGGCCGCTGCTGGGAGAAGGCGGCGGGAGCGGTAGGGACGGGGGATGCTGCGGGAGTCGCGTTGACAGCGGCGACAGGAGCGTGAGGAAGGTTCGGACGGGTGTTGCTGGAAGCGGCATTGGTCGGGACGGGAGAGGCGGCGGCAGCGGGACGGGACGTGTTCTGGCGGTAGGCGAAATTGAAACCTGGGAGCGTTCAGATGTTAGCGATGACCTCGAGACGAGAGGCAGGTGTTCGCGTACCCTGACTCTTCATCTCGCTGCCAATCCGTCCCTCGCGGACATCGAGGACAAGGCTGCCGTAGGCGGCGTCGGGCAAGTTCCTGCAGGCCAGGGCGTCAATCAACGTCGATGGAGCGGCGATAAAACCGAACACACCAGTGCCAGCAGTTCTTCCACGCCGTCTCCTCAATCGCAGCGCCACCCGCGCCAGGAGGGTTGCTCGTCGGGATCCGGTTGGCGACTGCGAGGGCGTTCTGGAGGAGGCTGCGCTGGTTGTCACTGCGAGACCATGTTCCTCGTTAGCACCGCACGCCGATTCAGGACGAAAGTGAGACGCACTCGACGACGCTCTCGACCTGACCCTTTACATTGTCCCAAATCTCCTTAAAGCTCTTCTGCGACGCCTCGAGCTTATTACGGAACGCGTCAGGGTCGTGTTGGACCGAGAACTCGTTGTACGAAACGCCGTAGCGGAAGTGCAGGCCGGCAGAGATGGTCAGGTCGGCTTTGAGGACGAGCGCGAGTTGCGAGATTAGGCCTTCTCGGCCGGGCGAGGCGTGCGTGATCAAGATGCGGGTCTCAGAGGGGTCGTAGACCTGTGAGTAACGGCTTGGTCAGGTCTGGCATGCGAAGCCGGAATGCGGAGACAACTCGCCTTCTGAGCGGTATCGACGAGCTCCCCAATCTGGAGAACCGTCGTCCACATTGTGCCCTGGCCACCAGCAATGGTCGCCGTGCCGGTACCGTTGTCGAACAGTTTGTGCGGGACAAATGCACCGCCGAGACCGAACAAGCGGAGGCGAACACCGCCAATGAGGAGAACGCGGGTGGTCGCCTCATCGAGAACGGTGAGATTGGGGATGGAGTAAGAAGGAGGAGTCATAGGGAGGGTACCGAAAGAGGGACGAGTCGCCGGGGAAGGAGGTGGGGGAGCGAAAGTCGAGGGGTCGGAAGGGATGGATTGGGCGGAAGGAGGAGCGAGGCGAATCTTTTCGAGGATGGCGACGTCCTCACATGCACCCCAGACGGTGTAAACGGGGACGTTGAGCTTGAGCTCGCCCGAGAGGAGCTTGGGGAACTCGCTCAAGCCAAATGCAGTGGATTCGGAAGGAGAGGCGGTGGGAAAAGCGGTTTTGGGCGGGTTGGCGAGGAGCTCGCGCATCTGGGAGGGAGATGTGCTGGGCGAGAGAAGCTGAGAGCGGAAGGCTGGCGAAATGAGCGACGAGTACTGGACTAGGTGCTTCAATGTTCGGTCGGAGATGGAGGCGAGGGACGACGGTTCTGTGCGGGACAGCAGGGTTAGCGGTAACATCATCATGATTGCCACACTAGCGACTCGCCGTAGAAGCCAAAGTCGCCGCTGTGAACGATGGCGACTGCCGAGTGCTCCGCTGCGAGCGTGTTGAGGGTGGAGATGGCGCCTGCGCGGGATTATTGCGAATCAGTGGGCGCACAACCTAACTCTGTGTGAAGCTGTTGGCCAGAAACGTCCTCCAACCCTCCGCAACAGCCTATCGAGACGAACGGGCCTCCCCACCGCGAAGGGGATTCGACGAGACGAGGCGGCATCCGGATGCTCTAGAGCTCCATGCGCCGCGCCACGCTGCTTCTGGCCATCACCTGCGGCTGCGCAGCAAGCAGGCCCGGTCCAGTCCGCCAGCCAGCCGCCCCTCACGACCCTTTACGAGATCAAGTGCCCAACCCCTCCTCGCCCGCCGCAACTCGAAGAAAGGGCCTGCAAGCTGACCTCGTACGTCTGCCACACAGAGAATCCTTCCAGCTTCCGTGTTGATCACGTCGACGCGGCTGGTCATCGAGTCGACCTGGACCTGCTTCGAAGGCACGGAGGCCGCCTGCTGAGCGGGTTGTTGGGCTGCGTTGGGGGGCTGCATGGTTGTAGCTGGACCAAGAAAGGGTATCAGAGCCACAGAACGAGCTGAGCAGCGGTCGACGTCGAAGCCAGACCTCGTCGTGTCGCTCTCGCTCGAACCGCTCACATGCGGCTGCTCAAAGCGCTCAGGAGTGATACGTTGATGTCTGCTGAAACCGTGGAAATCTGCTATACTGCGGGAAACGGCTAAGAACAGACGCCAGCGCCGCGACGCCCGACCTTCTCCTCGCATCCTCTGAACAGGCTGCCACACTTGCGGATTGGGCATGTACGATGTTATCAGAGACAAGCGGACAGGCCTGCTCTGACACGTTGCTCATTACGAGCGCCCGCACGCTCAGAGACTGGTGCGCGACAATGCTTCTTGTCCGGATACGATGCTAAACAAGTCCGCTGCTGGTTTGTCCGGCGCCAAGTCGCTGACTGATCGCTTACGAGGCTACGTCTGACGGCGAACGGCCGACAAGGGGTCCGCCGTCCCTGGCCCAGTCGCAGTCGCTGCTCTCTTCATCTTCCTTCACCACCTCACGCGCGCTCCGTCACACGATGTCTTCGCCTGATCCCACCATTTACGTCGTTTCTGGCGCATCGCGCGGCATCGGCTTCGCCATCACCTCCATTCTCGCTCAACGCGACAACGTCCTCATCTTTGCCGGCGCACGCGACCTGAAGTCGGCGCAGTTCGACGAGCTGGCCCAGGAGTCTGGCGGCAGGGTGATCCCGGTCAAACTTGAGTCAACTAGTGTCGAGAATGCTGCTGCGCTTGCAAAAGTCGTCGAGGAGAAGGCTGGAAAGGTCGACTACGTCTTGGCTGTGGCCGCTTCGTCCTCGTCCTCCTCAGCCTTTGATGATACCGACTCCCATGAACTCACTCGAGCAGGCATCTCTCAGTCGACCGACGCCATCGCCCAAGTCTCCCTCGACGGAGTCAATCGTCACTTCGAGGTCAACACCATCGGCCCGCTCGTTCTATTCCAGGCGCTCCTCCCCTTTCTCATCAAGTCGGCCGCGCCGCACTTCATCGTCGTCTCCCCTATCGCTGGTTCGATCACCTCCATGCCCCAATTTCTGTTTCCAGTAAGCGCCTACGCGATTTCCAAGACCGCCGTCAACTCCGCCGTTGTACGCATCGCGGTTGAGCACCCCGACCTGGACGCTTTCGTCTGTCACCCCGGCATCGTAAGTAGCGATATGATCAAGGAGTACGCGGAGAACACACGCACAGTGCTCTCGGACTTCGAGTCGATGGGTATGGTCACCCCTGAACAGTCGGCTGCACACCTCGTCAATCTCTTCGACGGGGCCAAGAAAGAGGCGCACTCGAGCAAGTTCCCCAACGTCCATGGGACGTTCTTGTCTTGGTAGACGAGCTGGTATCGGTAGAGGTTTTCGTTGCAGTGAATTGAATCGGTCGTCTGTGCACTCTGTCCATTGCGGAAAGGCCTGCTCAATATAACTCCGGCTTGCACACTCAGTCAATCTGGTACGACGCCGCTACCTCGAAATCGCGCAACCGCTCCTTTCTCCTCAGCCAGCGCAACACCTTAGCCTTGCTCGCCGCTACCTCCGCCTCACCCTCCTCGTTCTGCTCCCTCATCCTCGTCTCCTCCTTGCACACATCGCACATACACGCCCAGCTCGAAAGCCGATGCAGCTCCTCCCTCTCTTCCTCATAGCTTTTCCCGCATTCCTGCCGCCGCTCAAATGGATCGAGTAGCTTGAACCGCTCGAACGCGAGGGCCTTCAGCTCAGCATCGAGACCGAGGTGTGCGGCGGCGCAGAGAGCGCAAAAACGGTAGTCGCGGCCGTAGGGGCCGCTGCCGCCCATCACGAGCGTCGGGAGGACGGGCGGGCCGTCGTCGGTGGGCGCAGGTCGCCGGGCGAGATTTGCCGACGCACTAGTGGAAAGGGAAGTCGAGGAGGAGGCGCGGCGGTGCGCTAGTGATCGAAAATGGGAGGGAGGAGATGGGGCATCGAGGCGTGCCAGGAGGGTAAGGATAAGGCGTTGCTCGAGAGTTGCGGGCCGTTCAGCTGCCGATGAATCGTCACTGAGGTCGAGTATGTCGGGACTGGAGGACAAGGGTATGTTGGACGACCGTGGGCGGACGGACTGCGGCGAAAGGCGCGAGGGTATCGAGATTCCCGGGTCGAGGTGGTGCACGCGTTCCCAGAACGGCGGGACATGCAAGTCGGATTCGTAGGGTATGAACCGGGAGCAGGAGATGCAGGTATACGAGGCTTCGACTAGGTCGCGAAGGTGAGAGGGTATGTTAGCGAGCGCGCTGGGCGAGCCCGATACAGTCGGACCATCATGGTTGAGCGACTGTAAGAGCTGTGCCGAAAGGCTGGCGAGCGACGTGGCGGAAACAGGCGTAGACGAGGGAAGAAGGCGGTCCGGCCGCATCTCGGAGATTGCGTACCGCAAGTTGACGAGGACATCCCGCACGTTGGCGCGAGTACCGGCTCGCTTCGTGGTAGTCCGTCGTCGACCACTAGTACTGGTCGAAAGAGGCTTGAGAGCTTTGCGTGAGCTGACGAGGCGGTTGGCATGCGTGCGAAGGCGACGCAGCGAGGAGAAGAGGGTGACCCAAGGCGGAAGATGTGGGAAGGCGTTGTGCGAGAGTGAGAGGGTCTCGAGGTTCGGAAAGAGCGTTGTAAGGAAAAATGGGAAAGCTGGACGAGCGGAGGCACGTCAGCGACACATCAGGGCGGGGCAAAGCGGAGGAACTCGCTCGTAAGCCGATTCTTCGAAAGGTCGAGGCTTTTGACGTTGTCGAGCGCTTTCCTAGCCTTCGCTTGCCCTTCGCTCTCCGTCGCAATCGTGAACGAGAAGTACCACGCAGCGACTTCCTCGATGCGCCGCAGACACGGCCAGGAGGACAAGGCGGAATCGTCAAGCGCGAGGTTGGAGAGTGAGATGCGCGGGAGGGATGACGGGAGGAGGAACGACTCGAGGGAAGTAAGAAGAGCTGCGTCGAGGTGGGGTTGCGGGTCTTGCGAGAGGAAGTCGGGAGGCGGGTTCTGTTCAAGCGACGTCAGCCAGCGTCTACGTCTTGAGCTAAGTCAGTTGCGCACCTTGGCGACAAGATCTTCTGCGAAGCCAGCCCAATCCGCCGACTCGACTTCCTTTCCCTTCCCCTTGCTTGTCGACCCGTCATCCTTTGCGCCGATAATCCATCTCTGCCTCAGCGCAACAAGCGCCTTCGCGTCCTCCTTCGCCAGCTTTGTCCGCCGAAACTCGCGGCCCTTGTCTTCGCTGAGGATCGCAGCCCGCACATCTTTCGCAAGTCGTGCAAGAACGGGGACGAAGATGCCAAGGTGGTTCTCGTCCGTTCCTCCGAAAGCGGAGGGTCGTGAGAGAGAAGATAAAGGTGGTAGTGTCGAGGAGAGAGACTTGAGTGCGCTGGCGAGCGATTCGTACGAGTGCGAAGAGAGCGACTGTCGAGCGCGAAGAACGGCGAGCGAGAGACGCAAATTCGACCGGGCAACGGGCGAGTTCGTTCGGATCGGAACGTTCGTTCTTCCTCGACCGCTTCCGCCAGTCGCGACAGCTCCTCCGCCAATACTCAGGTCGAGTCTCCTCGTCCACACCGACTCGTCGCCGCTGATCCCGCTCGAGCTCCAGTGCGACTCGGTCTCGAAGTCGTCCTCATCTTCCTCGTCACTGCTTAGGTCGTCGTCGTCTGTTGAGCTGTCCAGACTCGCTTCGGACATTGAGGTGGAGTGCCATGATGAGGAGGAAGACGGGTGTCTGAAGAGCGGTGGAAGACTGCGCGGCTGTGTCGGCGCCGTCGTACGCAGTGCACGTCTAGGAGCACTCATGCGCTCGCTAAAGCAGTAAAAGAGGCGAGTGTGCAGCGTCAATGTGAGCCGTTCGAGGGAAGGAGAGGGTCGTCCTCGTCCAGGTCAACCTCACGCACGCTCGCTGCAGCTGGAAGGTACTAGCTTGTGCAGGCGCGCCGAAGGGGCCCATACAGATTCTTACAACACCGTACCCTCTTCCAGTCCCGTTTGATTAACCTCCTCGCGACTTCCTCATCTCTCGACGGAAGGTCGCAAACACCTGGACATCTGCACGCGGTAAGTTGCGAGGCTCACAGGAGACGTCAATATGACCTTGTACTTTATGCTAACCAGCGCGACCGTTGCGCAGCTTCCCTCAGCCTCACACGACCACCCCTAGCTCAGCATGTCGATGGCAGCCGACGCCGGCCGTATCCTCCAGCGGAATCTCGGGCACTTGCGACCGCCTCCCCTTGCTGGCAAGAAACACAACAAGATCCCGACCTACTTCCGACCGAAGCCCAAGTTCGTCCAGCTCAAGGACCGCATCCCGTTCTGGTACATCGCGCCGGGAGACAAGGTCCAGGTCATCAAGGGTGACAGGGAGCTGAAGAACGTCACGGGCGTTGTTGACAAGGTGGACCGGGTGACGAACCGAGTCTTGTTGAAGGGAACCGAGTTCGCAGTTCGTCGCGCTCTCCACTTCGCCCACTATTCTTGGGCAGCCAAGCCAACAAAGGAGCTAACCTGCACTCTACATCTCGCAGCGCAAAAAGCGGCAACCGGCCGAATACAAGGGGCAAGCCCTCGATCCGGACTACAACCCTCCCGATGGCGGCGTCTACTACACCCCCCGCTCTTTCCACGTCTCCAACCTCCGGCTTGTCTACACGCACAAGAACGAGGAATACATGGCGACGCGTATCAGACAGTCAAAGGTGACGTGGAACAGGAGGCTCCGATGCTTCTCGTGGAGGCGGTACGTGTTGGTGCCTGCGCTGGCGACCAACCACGGCGCAGCGCAGTGGAGGCGGCTTGTCTGGCCTGTGGAGGATAGGCCCAAATATGGCGGCAGTACGTCCAGCACTCTCGCACATTTGGTCGGTGGCTCACGATGCTCATATTCGCTCCCTCACCTCGCAGACAAGAACCCAGCCGTTGTTTGCGAGCAGAAGGAGGCAATGCGCAACAATTTCATGCCCGACCTCTCGAAGCTCTCACTCGTACCGCGTCCCGAACAGATCTCTCGCGACCCGACCAAGTACCCCAAGCTACCGACGGACGCCCCTCCCGAAGTCAAGGTCGGAATCCTCGACGTTGGCGGCGCGTACTGGTCGAGGGCGAACCGGATGGAGCGGTTCAGGCTCAGGAAGGAAGAGGAGCAGAAGTATGGCAAGGAGAAGATGAAGGAGGCCATCGCGGAGCGCGCGGAGAAGAAGAAGCAGCTCCTCAAGCGGCTGCTTGCCTAGAGCTACGTCGCTCCCCTCCACTTGCTGCAATTCGCATACCCCCGTCGCATTCACCCCGCCGTGGCGGGATGTGGTTTGGCGAGTCTCACTCGAGGACGCTTCTCGCTCATGCTCTCGCCGCTTGTTGGCTGTCTGCATGAATGATTGCTCTTCCAGATATGTCGCCTTCTTGTGGCAAGCAACAGAAAGCGTCTACAGGATGCTGTCACTCCGTCTCTCCGTGAGCTTCGCGCTTCGCCTCTAACAACCCTCCGCTTGCGCTTGTTCACGCGACTTGCTGGTCTGTTCCTTTGCCGAGCCTCTTAAGTACCGGCAAGTGGCTCGACACGAGCCCTCGGCGGACCCTACGAGTGGGAGAGTCGAGGTGGATCCTCTCGAGCAGTGATGAAGGTGCTCGTTGCGGACTCGGCGCCAAAGCGCATGTGCGTACCCTCTCCGTCGCTCCCGCATTGGCTATCAGGCTCGCGAAGTCCCCTGCGCGGCTCAGGAGATTGTTGACGGGGTTGTCAGGAAAGTGCTCGAGGAGGCGATGAAGGTGACAGCGCGAGGCGGGCTCGCGGCTCGCCAGGAAGGACTGCCAGGGTCGTAACATAGCGCAAAGAACGGCAGAGCGCGGTTGTCAAACGAGACGCTGACTCCACTCTCTTCCCCTCCTCGCCTCACAGCAAGCACATCCAGTTCTCCGTCCTATCGTCACGCGAAGCGGTCGCCATCTCCGAGTTCGAGGCCAACCAGCGTGACCTGTACACTCCCGGCGACCGTCGTCCCGTCGAGCATGGTGTCCTCGACAAGCGACTCGGCACGAGCGACAAGACTGGGAAGTGCGACACTTGTGGGCTGGGACTGGCAGACTGCGTCGGTCACTATGCGTACATTAAGCTCGTCCTGCCCGTCTTCCACATCGGCTATTTCAAGCACATCCTCAGCATCTTGCAGTGCATCTGCAAGGTGCGCTCGCTTTCGGTCTCCCACTCGTGCTTCTCTGCAGAATGAGCTGACCGTCGTTCCTCGCGTGCAGACCTGCTCCCGCATCCTCCTCGACTCGTCACAGCACCGGAAATACCTCGCCCTCTTCCGCCGACCCAACCTCGACTCCCTTACCATCGCAGCCTACTCGAAACAGCTTGCCGCACTCTGCCGAAAATGCACGACGTGCCCTCATTGCGGAGCTATTAATGGTGTGGTGAAGAAGATTGGCACGATGCGGATTGGGCACGAGAAGTGGCGCGGGCGGAACTTGAAGAAGGATGCTGGAGGAAGGGACGGCGCCGAGGGCAAGGGCAACTACACGGCGTGGAGGGAGAGCTTCGCAGAGGCGGTCAAGGAGGACAAAATGCTCGAGCCACACATTGACAAGGCCATCGACGACCTCAACCCGCTCAAGGTCCTCACCCTCTTCCGTAAGATTACCAGCTCCGACTGCGAACTGCTCGGTCTCGACCCGACCGCAGGACGACCGGAAGAGTTCCTTTGGCAGTACATCTCGGTCCCTCCCGTGTGCATTCGGCCGAGTGTTGCGCAGGAGGCGGCGACGTGAGTTGAAGCCCTGGCCTACCTCCTGCCGGCTTCGCTAACGCTTGTCGGGTGCAGGAACGAGGACGACTTGACGGTCAAGCTGACGGAGATCGTCTTCATGAACGCGGTCATCAAGACGGGTCTCGCAAAGGGCGTGACGACGCAGAACCTTATGGTGCGTGCCGCTGTAAGCCGCCTCTATGGTTCGAAGCTAACGCTCTGCCCGCCGCCGCAGGAACAATGGGACTTCTTGCAGCTCGCCGTCGCGACCTACATCAACTCGGAAATGCCTGGCATCCCGACTGCGATGGTGCGTTCCGCCTCGTTCGTCACTGCATCACTCTCAGCTGACAAACACCTCGTCCTGCAGGGCCAAAAACCGATGCGCGGTCTCTGCCAGCGTCTCAAGGGCAAGCAGGGTCGTTTCCGCGGTAACTTGTCTGGCAAGCGTGTCGACTTCTCCGGACGAACCGTCATCTCGCCCGATCCCAACCTCATGATCGACCAGGTCGCCGTTCCCGAGCGAGTCGCGAAGATCCTCACCTATCCCGAGCGAGTCACCGCGCACAACATCGAGCGGTTGCGGCAAGCGGTCAGGAACGGCACGGACGTCCACCCGGGCGCCAACTTTATCAATCAAGGCGGCGGCGACGGGTCGAAGAAGTTTCTCAAGTACGGCGACCGCGAATTCATGGCGGACAAGCTGCGCGTCGGAGACGTCGTCGAGCGGCATTTGCGAGATGACGAGTTCGTTCCGTCTATTCGCTTTGTCTGAATTGCGCTGACTCGCCTCCGCCTCGACAGCATCGTCCTTTTCAACCGACAACCTTCCCTTCATCGTCTATCCATCCTCTCCCATCGCGTCAAGGTTCGGCCTTGGCGAACTTTCCGTCTCAACGAGTGTGTCTGCACGCCCTACAACGCCGACTTTGACGGCGACGAGATGAACCTTCGCACGTGACGACTCGCTATCTCAGACCCCGCCGGATAACTGACTCCGCTTGCGCCACAGACGTCCCGCAAACGGAGGAGGCGCGAACTGAGGCGTTCCAGTTGATGAACATCAAGCGTAACCTCGTCACACCTCGCAACGGTGAACCGATCATCGCCGCAACGCAGGATTTCATTACCGGCTGCTACCTCATCACCCGCCGCGACACCTTCTTCAACCGCCAGGAGTTCGTCCAGATGTGCTCGTACCTTCAGGACGCCGAGCTCGAGATCGAGCTACCACCCCCGACCATTCTCAAGCCCGAGCGACTATGGACCGGCAAGCAAGTCTTCAACGTCCTCATGCGGCCGAACAAGGACTCGCCGGTCAACGTCAATCTCGAGTGTAAGAACAAGACGTTCGCCAAGCCGTCAACGGAGTTCGGCATGGCCTACCCGAACTTCATGTCGGTCAATGACGGCTACCTCGTCGTCCAGAACTCGGAGATCATTTCGGGGGTGTTCGACAAGAGCACGGTCGGCGACGGCAACAAGAAGAGCGTCTTCGCCGTCATTCAGCGCGACTTCGGCGAGGACCACGCCGCGAAGTGCATGAACCGCATGGCCAAGCTGTGCGCCCGCTGGCTTGGTGCGTACCCGCTCTCGGATCTCTTGCGAGCTGATCTGACGGGGTATCGCCACCTCCCAGCGAACAAGGGCTTCTCCATCGGCATCAGCGACGTCACGCCCGGCGAGCGGCTCAAGGCGGAGAAGGACGACCTCGTACGAAAAGCGTACGGACAGGCCGACGAATACATCGAGAAGGCAGCTCGCGGCAAGCTCGAGTGCCAGCCGGGTTCTAACCTGGAGCAAACGCTCGAGTCGCTCATCTCCGGCGACCTGTCGCGCGTTCGTGACCAGGTTGGAGAGATCTGTATGACGGAGCTCAGTAGGAACAACGCTCCGCTAATCATGGCTACCTGCGGTTCGAAGGGTGCGTTCCGCTCGCGAACACTGGTTCGCCAGCCACTGACGGCAATAAACGATGCAGGTTCCAAGATTAACGTCTCGCAGATGGTTGCTTGTGTTGGTCAGCAGATCATTGCGGGACACCGTGTCCCGAACGGCTTCCAGGACCGTTCGCTCCCGCACTTCCCGAAGGGCGCCATCGACCCGCTCGCCAAGGGTTTCGTCTCCAACTCGTTCTACTCGGGTCTCCGCGCGACCGAGTTCCTCTTCCACGCCATCTCCGGTCGCGAGGGACTCGTCGACACAGCCGTCAAGACCGCCGAGACGGGTTACATGGCTCGTCGTCTCATGAAGGCTCTCGAAGACTTGTCAAGTCGGTACGACCGGTCTGTCCGCAACGCGACTGGCGGCGTCGTCCAGTTCATCTACGGTGACGACGGTCTCGACCCAGCGAACCTCGAAGGAGACGGCAAGCCCGTCGTGTTCGAGCGGACCTGGGCGCACGCAAGGGTGAGTTCAGCTCCCTCGCCGCGGCCTGTCGAGTCTGAGGCTCACTGCCTTTCGCACAGGCCCTCCGCCTCGACGTCAGCGAGGAAGGCTTGTTGCCGTACGAAATCAACGGACTCGTCGCCGAGAAGACCGACACGCCGTACTTCACGAACTCGTGCTCCGAGGAGTTCCTGCGCGAGCTGCGCGAGTTTGTTGACGAGCAGATTGCACAGCAAGCCGCCAAGTATCGCGAGGAGTACGGCATGCCTCCTGCTCTCGCGCCTCTCAAGCGCGGGCAGAACAAGTTCGGAAAGGCGGATCGTGAGTGACGTTTCCCTGTTTCACCCAGGAGCTCGCACTGATTCGTCTCGTGCTCTTGCAGCGGCGATGCAAGCAATCGTCAACAACAAGACGAAGGTCACCGTTACGCAGATCGAGGAGTTCCTCCAGCTCTGCTGGACGAAGTTCGTCAAGGCCAAGATCGAGCCCGGTGCGTCGTCCGCTGGATCGCCAGCCGCCCGCTCAACTCGTACTGACTGCTCTTCTTCGTCGCAGGTTCCGCCGTCGGTGCTATCGGCGCACAATCCATCGGTGAACCCGGTACCCAGATGACGCTCAAGACGTTCCATTTCGCCGGTGTCGCCTCGATGAACGTCACGCTTGGTGTACCGCGTATCAAGGAGATCATCAACGCCGCCAAGACGATTTCGACGCCCATCATATCGGCCAAGCTCTTCCAGGACAAGCTCGAGCAGGCCGCCCGAATCGTCAAGGGTCGCGTTGAGAAGACGTACCTCGGAGACGTGAGCAGTGATCGTTCGTATCATTTTGCTTATGAGCTAACCGAACTCGTCGTGCAGATCGCCTCCGTCATCGCCGGCGTATACAGCCAGGGTCAGATGTACGTCTCGGTGCACATCGACATGCGCGCTATTAGGGCTCTTCAGGTGCGTCAACCTTCTTCTCCCGATAGTGTGCTGTTACTGACGAGCTCTACCTACATAGCTCGAAGTCACGCTCGACAGCATCGCTGCTTCGATCTCGGCCGCCCCTCGGCTTAAGATCAAGTCGGCAGTAAGCCTCCCTCTTTCCTCCCTCCTTGCTCGCAAGCGCTGAGTCAAGCTCTGTCTACAGGACATCACCGTCAAGCGGCACACGGATGAGATCCACATCGTTGCCCACCACAACGGCGAGGACAAGATGCCCGCTTACCGTCGCCTCATGTGGCTCCGCCGCGTTCTGCCCAGCATCTCGGTCAAGGTAAGTTGCCCGTGCACTTTTGAAGGTACGCGTGGAGAAGCTGACCACTCTTCGCCGCTATACAGGGTGTACCCGGCTTGCAACGCGCCGTCATCCAGCAAAACGAGAAGGGTATCAAGGAGCTTCTCGTTGAAGGCGAAGGCTTGCGCGAGGTCATGGTCACGGACGGTACGCGGCACTCTTGATAGCCTTGCGGCTGTTGCTGACTGGTCTCATCGCCTCAGGTGTTGTCGGCACGGAAACCAAGTCGAACCACGTCATGGAGGTCGAGAAGGTGCTCGGTATCGAAGCTGCCCGCAAAACCATCATCGACCAGATCCATTATACGATGGACTCGCACGGTCTCGGAGTCGACCCTCGTCACCTCATGCTGCTCGGAGATGTCATGTGCTTCAAGGTGCGTTGAGCAAGCCTGACGCTGGTTGCAGCTCACTCTGTGCGGATGAACTGACGCTTGTTGCGCTTCCGTAGGGCGAGGTCCTCGGCATCACCCGCTTCGGTGTCTCGAAGATGAAGGATTCGGTTCTCATGCTCGCCTCGTTCGAGAAAACGACCGACCACCTCTTCGACGCCTCGTTCAACGCTCGCCGCGACCCGATCCAAGGCGTCTCCGAATGCATCATCCTCGGGTCTCCCGCCAACAACGTCGGTACCGCCATGCCTGCCCTCGTCGCGGACAAGCCCAAGCTCCCCCCCCGCTACCAGACGCTCTTCGAGCGCCCAGAACAGGCGAAGAAGGGCGAGGCGCGGGCGTTGGCGCTCGGCATCGCTTGATCTCCTGTGGTAGTAGCCGTCTTACACTCGCATCCTCGCAACGCTGTTGTCCAGTTCGATCACGACACTCTCTTTCCTCTCGCACACACCCAAGGTGAAGGATGGTTGGCAGAACGAGTGGGAGGGATCTAGAGTGAAGGCCTGCGTTGCAGGAAGGTGAACGAGTGGGCGATGGAGGAAGGACGAGGTGGAGCGAGAGGAGGGGGATCGGCCAGTACGGCCGCATCCGGACGAGCTTGAAGTGATGCTTGCTGATGCTGTGTTGAGCGGGTGCTTGTCGAACGGCCTCGTCCTGCATGACAGGAAGTTGTGTCAACGCATTTCGAGTTGCACATGTGGGGGACGCGATCCGGGGCGTGCGATCATTGTAACGAGATAGTGCTGCTGCTCTTGCTGAGGCGAAAGAGCCTTGTCAGGAAGACAGCGAAAAGGTGGGAAAAGAGCGAGCGTACGGTCCAGTACGTGTCGAGGGATGCATCGGTGGTCACGCGCATATAAAGGAAGCTCACATTGAACAACGCTTCAAGATAGGACTGCCCATCAGCGGCACCAGGGTGTCGCCAAACCCCTACCCCCGAGTTTTGCCTCAACGGCGTACACGAGGTGCGCGAGCGCCTCGGCAGTCGCCGTGCCAGCGTGTGTTTGAGCTCCGCGGGCGCAATCGTCCAACATCACGCGAATCGCCTTTGCCGGATTCTCGTCGCTGTTCTGGAGGATGTCGAGCGGATCGTCGGCCTGCTGTTGATGTCGTCGCTGCTGCTGGAGGCGCACGGCGTCGGCTAGGATTGGATCAGTCCAATGCATTGTGACAATGTTGCGGAGTCAGGTGAATGGACGTCGATGGGCGAGCGAAGAAACAGTAAGCAAACAAGCGTTTCGCAGGTTTGGTCGGCACAATGAAAAGGTCGTCTGGCGGTCCGCGGACTATCCCATCGGCGTTCGTCAAAGCCGCGAGAAAAATGGCGGCGAGGTGCGAGCGATGTTCAGCAGACAGGAGGTGACGACAGTTTTGGCAGGGAACAGAAGGGCTGGCGAAGCGAGGCGGGGTAGCTTGGCGAACAGCGGCAGCACGAGCTGAGGAGAATTCTAGCATCGAGCCAGAGCGCGCGACGGAAGAGCGCGGGGACGAACCGGCACACGACCCTCATTCCATCGACCGCTTGATCCGCCCCAGCATCTGCTCAATCCGGCCGCCCAGCTTCGCCTGACCCCGCGCATTCCGCTGACCGCCAGCGCGCTTCTCCTGTCGTCGCTGTACCCGCAGCGCCTCGACCTCCTTCTCCGACAGCTTCGGTCGTTTCGGTTTGGGTGGAGGCGCAGTTGCTGCTTTGGCCGGTTTGGGGGGGGCAAGCTGCGGCTGGCGCTGTCGAGGTCGAGAGTAAGAAGAGGAAGAGGCGAGAGAAGCGGCAAGATGTTGAGGAGGAAGAGGTTGTCGAGAGCGAGGAGCGGATTCAGGTTCCGGTGAAGGGGACGGCGAACCGCCTTCGTCGTCCGACTCTTCGTCACTGCCTCGTCTCCGCTGCGGCTGAAATCGCGCCGACTTGCCCCGTCCCTCGTCCTCGCTGTCCCCATCCTCGTCACTCTGCTCATTTACGTCCGAAGCGTCGTCGTCGCCGTACAGCCGTCGCCGTAGTCGCTCCCGCTCTGCCTCTTTCTCCGCCTCGTCCACGACAGGCTCGCCATCGTCCGCGTTGTCCTGCCGCGCTTTGCCCTTCCCCTTGTCCCCCCTCGTCGCCGGTCGTTCAGGCTCGTACCCAGCATCTTTGAGCGCCTTTGCGTAAGACTTTTTGACCTTGGCCTTGTGAATCAAGGTGCGCTTGATGCGTTGCGCTGCATGGCGAGCCCCTCAGAGGTCAGCGGTGAGCGGTATCGCCTTCGAGAGATGAAAGAGAGCGAGACGAACCGTGACCGGTGTACTGCCCCTTGCCGAGCTTCGGGCCGACCTGGAATGGCTTCCCCTTGTCTTTATGTTGCTTATGAGGCTGCTGCTTGGCCATACTAAGCAGCAAGAGCGGAATGCAGCGAGTGTAACGGGGAAAGTTCAAGGAAGCTCAGGCTTGCACTCCTGCACCTCGCTCACGCCCGCTAGAAGCTGTGCTGGACAGCCGCTCACCCTTGCAAGATCTGCAAAAACCCGCCCACCATGTCAGACCGCACCCGCTTGCTGCGGCAGCGTCCGTCTGCCTCCCCCTGAACGTCCCTTGTTCTCGTCGTGCTAGCAGATCCGAGGACTCCGTGGGATTGCTTGCGGGCTTATGGAGCATTCACACGTTCTTGCCATCGCCCTAGCCCAGAACGAGCGATGTCGGCCTTCTCCTCCTCTCTGAACCTTCGCCTCCTCCATCCGCTTTCTCTCGTCTTTATGCTCAACAGCTCGCTATCTTTACGATCGGTGCCTCCACTTTCGATCTCAACATGGCGACTCATTCCGCCAGGTGCAACTGCCCGCAACTTCGGAGTCGGCGACTGGCCTCGTTTCCGCGAGGCTCACTCGTCCCCTTGTGCGCCTAAAGCGAGCATCACTGCTCTCTTTGCTCCCTTCACCTCGTCCTGCTCCCTCGTCTCTCCTTTCCATCCCCCGCCGCCCGTCCTCTCTTTTCCGTCGCTCGCTCTCCAAAGATGGTCGCCAAGACTGCCGTCGATCTCGTCGCGCTGGCCGCGGCTGCTCACTTCGTCGCCGCCCACACGATCGTCACCACCGTCTGGTTCAATTGCAAGGACACTGCCGACGCCGGCGTCGGTGCCGGTTCCTCGTACAGTGCGTCGCAGTTCTCGCTCGCTCGCTCCCGACTTTCTTTGATGTTCTGCCTCCCGCAGTGCGCACTCCTTCGCCCTATTCGCCCGTCAAGGACCTTTCTTCGCCCAATAGGGCTTGTACGTACCGGGCTTTATCTCGAAGCTCTCGACCCTCATCCGCTGGCTCCGCTGTTTCGCATCGCTCGCCTCTCGCAGGCAACGATCGCGGCACGACGCCTGCCAGCGGCTTCTTCAAGGTCGCACCTGGCGACGTAATCGAGCCCGAGTGGTGGCACGCCGGAGCTCGCGGCGAAGACCCCATCGCGACCTCCCACGTTAGACCGCTCGAATCCTGGATGTCGCCTTATGACGCCAACACCAAGCGTGACGTCTGGGTTCATATCTCGTCCGAGGCGTACGACAAGAACTCGAGCCAATGGGCGGTTGAGAAAATTATCGCGAACAAGGGGCGCAACAAGGTTGTCGTTCCGAAGGACACGACTCCCGGCAAATACATCGTCAGTTCAACCTCTACGGCCTGCACGAGGCGCAGTGCGTCGGCGGTGGCCAGTGGTACCCCAACTGCGCGCAGGTCGAAGCGACCGGCTCGGGATCGACCAAGCTTCCCGCCGGCGTCGCCATCCCCGGCTTCTACGCCGGCTCGACTCCCGGCGTCGTCTGGGACATCGACTACTCGTCGACTTACGACAACAAGCTCGATTACATCGCACCTGGAACCGGCGTCTGGGACAGCTCGGCGACCTACAGCACCGACGTTCGCCACGAGAAGGTGTACGGTCTTGTGCCTGCTGGCTACTGCCAGCGCGGTAACAACTCAACCGCGCCTGACAAGACCACGGCAGCTGGTACGACCTCGAAAGCTCCCGCTACGACGAGCAAGGCTAGATCGACTTTGGCCGTCGCTTCCTCCGCGACGACGACCAAGGTCGCGCAGACAACTTCCAAGGTGGCGTACACGACTCCTGCTTCTTAGTGCGTCGCGTTGGTCTCGACTCTCTCGCCTGTGCTGACTCGCTTTTCCCGACAGTCCCGCTGCACCCTCGTCCGCCCCGGCTGGCACGACCACTTCGTCCGCTCCCGACTCGCAGTACACGGATGAAACTTCGTGCATACGTGCCTACGTTCGTCCGCATTCCTTCCCATCTCGGCTCGATCTCGCTGACCTGACTTTCGCTCGCAGGACAAGTGCCTCGACTCGCATCAGCCCAAGAACGGCGGCGCAGCCGACTTCTCGTCGTGCCAGTCGATGAACTACCAGTCGTACCAGCGCATGGCCAGGCGCTCGGCTCGTCACGCCGCGCGTCACTGAGAGCGATCAAGGAAAAGGGTGAGCCGCGGGAGGGTAAACTGGCGGGTAGGCGGGCCGGGAAGCGACTGGTGTTGAAATAGGAACCGGTATAGAATGGGCTGAGTTGTACAAAGGGCGAAGTCTGTCGCGAAGCTGTTCAACACTTCAGAGGGCGGGAGAGTAGGAGGAGTACACACGTTTCCGCGCCCTCCGTACACAAATCCACCGCAAGAGCAGTCCACTGAGTATCACGAACGCTGCGATACCTATGAAGGCTGGCCAGATGCGCACGATGTGCTTGCCTGACGAATCGTCGTCATTCTCGCGTCGCAGGAGGAGGGCGGGCATGTCGACCGGCGAGCGGAGGAGGTCACGAGGGACTACAAGCAGATTTTAGGGGGCGCTTCGAGTGTCTCGATATCGGGCTGCGAGTATAATGAGAGGGAGCGCAGGGAGGAGGCAAGATGAAGAAGGAGGAGGGCCTGAGCGGGTGAGGGGTGAAGGAAACGTGGCGCAGGAAGGAGAGCAAACTCTGCCTGTCAAAGGCCCTGAGAGCGTGGCGAGAGCGCTATGAACGAAGATGCGGAAGCGAAGGCGAGGCGACCTCGCTCTATGACCTTCCTGAGTTGCTGAGCAGGTACTGAAGACAGCGAGGTGAACGCCTGGAGGTGGCAGAGCGACAATCATGCACATAACCTGTTCTACAAGTCAAGCGGCAACAGCAAGGGGTGACGGAAACGAGCGAACTCACTCCGCCTCGACGACAGAGACAGACACATCTTGCGCCTCCTCCTCTTTCTCGTCCAGCTCGTCGTCTGCCTCAGCGCCGCGCTCGTACGCCTGCTGCTCGATGAGCCTCCTGACACGCTTCGGGATCCTGACTTGGTCGAGCGGCAAGATCTCCCTCTTCGTGCCCGTCCTCTTCCCTTCGTCGATCCTCAGCCGCTCAAGCTTGCGCCTCGCCTCACTCGCCTGGATCCTTTTCGCACATTGTGTGGACGTCGGTTTCACCGCGCGCCCGATCTCGCGCTCGGCAAGCCAGTCCTCCCTCGCAGACCCGTCGCTCGGCGCGTTCTCGATAGGCGGAAGGTCATCCTCGGACGAATAGGTGCCGGTCGTGCGGAGATAGTAGGCGAGCTCGTCCTCCGAAGAGGGCGGACCGTCGGGAAGAGGCGGGTCGACGGGCGGACGGGGATGGCGAGGAGGCATAAGGTCGGAGGTCCAGAAGAGCGGGCGTGGCGAGCGACGAGCGACGGGCTTCTCCTCGTTCTCGTTCCAGGCGACGGAGGGCTGATCGAGTGAGACGACTTCGTCCATCGCGACGTCTTTGACACCGCCCTTCTGTTCGGGCGAAGCGGCAGCCGTCTCAACTGACGAATGCTGCGCGCGGTCCTGCTCATTAAACCCGCGAGCAGCGGCAATAACAGTCACGTCGCCGTCGTTGAGAGACATGTCGCCAAGACCGACGGCGGCGTCCGTCTGATCCTGCTCCTCGACGGTTTCCGTCGCCTCAACGACAGTGACCTCTGCTTCCTCGCATCCCTGATTGTCTTGCGGGCGCACAATACGCCCTTCCTCGCCCTCCTCCTCCTCCTCCTCGACCTGCATCGGCGACTCCTCCCTCCTTCCCTCCCTCGCCCCCTCCTCCCATGTCTCAAGCACAATAGTCGAGTCCATCCCTCCCTCCTTGCCATCCCCAATCTCCGAATTACTCCCGAGACTGAGGTGAACGGAAGGGAGGTCCCCAAATTCGGTGGTGGTGAAGCGGAAGACGGGGGTGTCGGCGGGCGGGTTCTGAGGAGAGCTTGAGGGGTGGTTGGAGCAGACGGCAGGGGCGGAGAGAGCCCATGGTGGGGGATTGGAGGACGAGACGGAGCGGGGGACGCCAAGGAGACGGGCGGAACGGTGAGGCGAGAGTGAGCAGAGGGGAGAGGCGTTCCCAACTGAGCGAGGGGAATGGGGCAGGAGACGGTCGAAAGTTGCGAAAATCGGCGAAGGGAGCGGACGACTCGATGGAGGAGGCTCGGAGCTGAGACGAAGACCGCCAGCGGCCCGAGGGAGACGAAGGTCTTGAGCAGAAGTAGTGGCGATGGAAGTCGACGCGCGCTGCGGCGAAGCAGGCTCACTCGTCGTCGCCGTCTCATCGCGATAGACAGCGAGAGTCGAGGGGCGCCTCTTTGGCGATGCGATGGAGGGTGTGCGACGAAGCGAGGAGCGGTTCGCCTGCGAAAGTTGCGCAGGACGAGCGGCGGAGCGAGGCGAGCCCGTCGTCAGATTCGACTTGTCGAGCAAGGCCGACTTGCGCGATGTAGTCAAGGGGGGGACAGGGTTATCGGAGTCGACGGATGCGGTTGGAGTAACGTTGCGATTCGAAGGGCGAAGAGCCGGAATCTCGACGACGACCTCGACCTGCTTCTTCGCCTCCTTGCGCCGCCTCTTCTCGACGAGAGCGTTCTCAGCGTCTTGAAGAGCTTGATCGGCTCGCCAGCGAGACTGAGTGGGCTGGACTTGGGACGTGCGAGGTTGGGGGGGCGTTCCGGCGGTCTTGGCCTGCGGGAAAGTAAGAGCGGGTCAGTTGCGCTTGTCCAGACTGCCCCTCGTAGGCGGATTGCGACGCACCTTCTTTGCACACGCCTTCTTGCTCGGCTCAGCATCCATCTCGTCGTTACTTTCGACACCGCCGTCCTCCACCCGATTCGCCGTTTTCGCAATCCTCTTCCCGCCCTTCGCCGCCTTGCGCTGTTGACCCGCCTTGGTCCTTAGTTTCTCCTGCTCCCGTTGACCCGCCTCGGACTGCGACTCCTCACTTTCCCCTCGCACAGGCCTCCTCCTCTTTCCACTCTTCTTCACCCTTTTTTCTCCCACGTCCTCCTCTTGCGCACCTCGCGCAGGCGCAAGACGCGCCGCCTTCCTTCCGTAGAGTTTCCTCGGCCGCGCGACGGAGTGGGACGACCCGCCTCGGGGCGAGGGGAGCGAGTCGTAATCTGTCGAGTTGCCGGAGGGCATGCGAGCGCGTCGAAGGACTTGGAGAGCGTGTAAAATCAGTCAAAGAGTGTGTGCGTGAGCACTGAGCGAGTGTGCGAGACTGTCCAGCGTGGGCGAGGAAAGCGAGGAATGAGGAGAAGGTCAAGAGGGGGACAAGAGGAGGGTGCGATGTCAAACTCGCGGTGGCAACGGTGAACAGCGCCAGACTGCGCGCGAGGTGAGTAGCCAAAGACCACGCATGTCAAAGGAACGGAACGCGAGTCATCGGCGACATGAAGACGAGCAAGTCCGCCTTCTCCTCGTCCTGCACAGTCAAAGCGTGATCTGAAGGCAAGACCCGCACAGCGGCGTTCTCTTGCAAGTGAGTGTCTGTTCACCGCCATACCTGTCCCCTCAACCCCACCTAAACTGGAACTGCTGTCCTCCCCCTCCTCCTCCCCCTCCTCCCGCGAACTGCTGAAAGAACTGCCCCGCCCCCCCCGCCCCAGCCGCCTGCTGGAAGAACTGCTGGAACGCTGGTCCGCTGCCACCTGATCCGCCGGATTGGAAAAAGATCGGTTGGCCGCCAGAGGAGAAGCCGCCTGGGAATCCGCCGGCCCGCCCAGAGGTTGGGTCGTTTGGGTCGTCGCCCGCGTCGAAGCGGGCGCGGAGTTCTGCTCGACCCATGTCATCGGTTGTGAAGGAGCGCCACAGCGGAAGGAGGGAAAGAAAGCAGATTGAGAAGGTCAGCTCGACGATCTGCTGGAGGAACGAAGCGCGCAACGCACCTGGATTATTCAACACCTCGTACGCCTCGTTCAGCTGTGCCATCTTGTCCTCACTGCCGCCCTCCTTGTCCGGGTGCGCCTTGAGCGTTGCTTTCCGGCTGCGGGAAGAAAGCGAGTTAGTCAGATTTTCAAAGGGTTGCAGGGGAGAAGGCGCAAGCGTACTATGCACGCTTGATTGTCTTGTCGTCTGCGTCGCGAGAGACACCGAGAATCTTGTAGTAATCCTACGAAAGACGGAAGCGGGTGAGTCAAGCAGCTCATCACTGGCAGGTCCCGCCCGCCGACTTTCGTCGAGCAGTGCGGCCAGACAAGCAGGACGAGCACGCAGACGCACTTTCGATCTGCTCTGCTTGAGCAACTTCTGCGCCTTCTGCAACCTCTCCAGTATCGCCCTCTCGCTCCTTCCCGTCGCCTCAAAAGCCGCACTCAGCACCCTAGCCGCCTCCTCCCACTCCTCATTCTTCATCAGGTCATCCGCCTGTCCAACCATTCCCCATGGATCTTCCGGATCGAGCTTGAGAGCAGCGGAACAGGCGGAGGAGGACTTGCGTGAGGAGATGGAGATGTAGGCGTGGCAGAGGGTGGAGTGGAGGATGCGTCGGAGGGGGGAGAAGTCGCCGAGGTTGGGGGCGTCGGCGGGGAGAGGGGTCTCGTCTTCCTTCGCTGTGCGGGAGATCGGTGTTCGGTAGGCCTCCAACATCCCCTCAACGCGCGCTAGGACGCCCTCCTTGCTTGACGTCCCAGCAATCTCCAGCGCAGCCTCCGTCCACCTCCCACCATCGATCCAGTTGCGCAACTTCGCAAGGTCCTTCTCAAGAGCTTTAAGCTGCTTGAGCGGTTTCGCGCAGGTCTTCGAGTCGGGATCAGACGAGAGACAGCGTTTGAGCGGGAGGAGTGCGTCGGCAGGGATCCCGGGGCGCGAGTGAGGCGGGTCGGTGAAGAATGCTGAGAGGAGGGCGATGCGGACTAGGAGGTGTTGGGGGAGCGTTGGGGAGAGAGCGGATGCGCGTGAGAGGTCGCCGATAGCGGAGTCGAAGTCGTGCGAGAGGAGGGCGCATTCGGCGCGCAGGAGGCGGAGGCTGAGGGATTGAGGGGAGAAGTGGATGGCGGAGGAAGTCGATGCGAGACAGCGGTCGAGGTTGGGAGGGGTTGACGAGCGGGCCCTTTCGGCGGCGAGGAGCTCCTTCTGCGCGGCGACGACTTGTTGTCGCTGCGAGGAGCGTACGAGTCAGCGTGCAGGTTCACACAGTCGAGATTGCGCCACGCACCAGCTCCTCAGCCTCCTTGACTTCCTTGTCAGCCACGCCCTTCGCCTTCTTCGCCGTCTCGAGGTAGGTATCGAGTTCCCTCTTGGCGTCCGCATATTCGGCGAGCTTGACATGTATTTTGGCGAGCTGGAGGTGCACGACATCGTACTCCCTAACCTTCAGAACATCGAGGAACCCATCCCTGGCTTTGGCAAGTTGGCCAGTCGCGAGGCGTACAGACGCGCGCTTGTAGAGGGTTGCAAAGTCGCCCGGTTCGCGCTCGAGGCAGTGATCGTAGATAGAGAGTGCGTCGTGCGACTTACCCTGCGCCAGTGCGTCCTGAGCGAGTGCAAGGAGCGAGGTGAGCGGGAGGTCGGCGGCGTTGTCGGGGAGTGAGGCGCGCGCGACGGCTGCGAGCGCGAGGGCGACGAGTGCGAGTGCACGCATGGCTGGCTGGGTGAGCTCGTGGACACTCTCAGCTGGCCTATCGAGCGAGTGCGACAACAAGCGGGAGCAACTTCGAGCGAGAGAGGCGAACAGCGAGGAAACGGCGGCGTGGCAGCACTCGCGCACCGTCTGGGGCGATTTTAGTGTGCCAGATAGGGTTCCCAAATGCCGTAGATGAACCTATGTTCTTCATCTGTCCCCTTGGTGGAGCGAGAGAGCCAGTTTGACCACCTTCCCCTCCCCACTTGGCCGTTTCTCATCAGCGGACCCCTCTCAGTCACTCACATACGCTCAGAGACAAACTGCTAAGGCTGAAACCGCCCTCAGCATCGCGTAGACCCATGGCAACACCGCCCGGCGCACTCCCTTCGCTACCCACCTCATGCTCATCCTCATTTACACCAGGTCCACCTCGCCTCGTCAATCTCTACCACGTGCGGACAGTCGCGACGTCAAAGTCCTGTTGGATCTGTCACAGGGAGACGACGTGCTGCTTGGCGACAGAGGGCGTGACGGACTTCATCTATGCGTGCAAGAGCCATTTATTGGATCCAGGGGTGAGTCGGCGGATTCAAAGCGAGAATGCGGGCTTCCAGGCGATCCTGGACAACTTGGCGTCGCTGGCCATGATTCCGAGGCGAACCTTGCTCACTGCTCGTCACTCGCACAGTTCGCTAAACCCGCTCCCTCGACCTCGACTCCCTCCGCTTCTCCCTCCGGCTCTGACGCGCCCTCCCCAGTCCCGCAATCCGAAATCGACAAAGTCAAGCAAGAGTACGAGGAGAAGCAGAAACGAAAAGCCGAGGCTGACAAGGCTGACAAGGACAAGGACGCAAAATCTTCCTCTTCAACGACAGCCGACGCAGCAGCTAGTACCGCCTTCTCGCTCTTCCGTACCGGCGCATCAGCACTCTCTTCCCTCTCTTCCACCGCCTCCTCAACCCTCTTCCCCGCACCTCCACCAACCCCTCCCTCCCTCGCCGAGACTGAACGCGCCGCCGCCGCTTCCGCAAAAACGTTCATTCTGCAGCGGGATTTCTTCAAGATGAGGCAGGTGCAGAAGAGGCGTGAGTGGGAGAAGAAGGATGCGGAGAAGAGAGGGAAGGAGTGGAGTTTTCCGAAGGCGCCGACGGGTGGGTTGCCTAGTTTGTCGTGAGGGCCGGGTTTTTGGCAGATCGGGACATGTGCATGGCTGTAGAACTGTTGTCGGTACGTCTGCGCCTGCCATCGAGCTTTTCGAGGCCTGGCTGACCTCTTTCTCTCTCTGAAGTATTGTCGGAAACCCTATCTCTCCCTCTTGTCCTCGCTCGTTCGTCGCATCCCTTGAGTCTCGCCGTACCACTTGTCGTCGACTATCTCGTCTACAGCAAGAAACGAAGAAACCGCTTCCGATCTGGCCTCTCCTTCGCCGTCACCGC
The DNA here is from genome assembly GCA_023628235.1 of Rhodotorula sp. S30-09. NCBI lineage: Eukaryota > Fungi > Basidiomycota > Microbotryomycetes > Sporidiobolales > Sporidiobolaceae > Rhodotorula > Rhodotorula sp. S30-09. The sequence goes on from JAMALD010000010.1 coordinate 270,824, forward strand.
GCTTCTCTTGCTCTGTCCTCGCTAAGCGAACTTTCGTTCGGCGAGTTAGCGTGCCCTCCAAAGCGTTAGTAGGCCTCATCGTAGCCCTTTGTAAGTGTCTCTAGCATTCACGTCCCTTGCCCTCCCTCGCACTTTTCCTTCACCTCAACCGCTCACACGCTTTCGCTCGCTCGGCTCATAAGGCTACTGCTAATCCACGCTGGATCCGTACACTCGCTTGCAAATCCAATCCTCGCCCGACCCAGCACACGAATCGCTCCCTCTCATCCCACTTTCCTCCCCCACTGCCTCATCGCGAGTCGCTTGTCTGTCTCCCCACGCGGCCCCGACCAGCCGCGACTCGCCGCAGCCAATTGTCACCAACTCTCCGATGTTTGCCCCCGCCGCTCCTCTCGCTCGTGCAGTCTCGAAAGCCCGCACGGCCGCCTCGCATACCGCCTCGGAGATCCAATCCGACATCCATGTTGCCGAGCGCTTGTACGCCGAAGCGACGCATCCTGAGGATGAGGGTCAGGAGGTACCGGAGGAATTGGACGCGGATGAGGCGGAGGAGGTTATTGAGGACGAGTACAGGCGGCTGATGGACGGTGAGGAGGGGGAGGAGCGGGAGGAGGGGAGGGGAGATGGACCGCACGGGAGGGATGCGAAGGGAAAGAGAAAGAGGTGGTATGAAGAGGGCGGAGAGATGAGGGTTAGGAAGTTTGAGGTCTGGCTCGCGCAGCTAATCTTCTTCGTACGTCTGCCGTTGGCCTCCTCAAGCCGTCAAACCGGCACTTACGAATTGTGTCGACCAGATTCTCGGCGCCTGTATCCTCCTCTCCTGGAACACCGAGATCGTCGCCGGCGCCTACTTCGGCGCACGACTCGTCGGCTCGCCTTTCCAGACCAGCTTTGCGAGCTTCGTCGCATTGACGTTCACGACTGCGAATTTGGCATTCCTGGCGCATGCGAATGCGACACAGGGAGGGGTGCGTGGCGCTTTACCAGAAAGATCGGGCACGGCTGACTGATTGGTGACGCAGGCCAACCTCTCCCGGCGAATTCAGATCAGCGTCGTCACGCTCATCCTGATTCTTGTCATCTTCATCGTCTCGACACAAGTCAAGGAGATCCCCGCAAAGTGCGCCCGCCCACTCATTCCACACATTCCCAGCTAATGTTCGCTTCGCAGCCTCTTCTTCGCCTACCTCATCGTCTCGGCCGTCATACTCGCCGCTTCCGCCTCCTACCTCCAGAACGCTGTCGTCGCACTCTCCGCCAGCTTCGGTCCCCGGTTCCTCAACCAGATCTTGTCGGGACAAGGCGCCATCGCGTTCGCGGTCGCCTGGATCCAGTTCGCGGCTGCGTACGGCGCAGTCAAGAACCAGAAGCCCGAATCCCCATCTAGCGCATTCCGTCTGCAGGCGGACTACACGCTATCCGACCCGCAACTCGTTGCAGATCTCGCAACGGCCGTTCCGCCTCCCGCTGTCCGACAAACCGCATTCACCTTCTTTCTGACCGTTGGAGTCTTCGCCGCCATCTCGCTCGTCTCGTACTGGCTTCTACTTCGACTCCCGCTCTACCGCCTCGTCATCCGTGCCGCATTCGACGAAGACGCGGCAACGACCAAATCGAAGCAAGCAGCCTCCTCAACCTCTCTCCGCGTCGTCGAGCGCAAAGTCCGCCACTTAGGGATCGCAATGTTCCTCATATTCGCCGTCACACTCGCCGTCTTCCCCTCTATCACCGCGACAATCGTCTCGGTCAAGACGGGCGAGCCGGATGTCAAGCTCTTCCAGAGACCGGAACTGTTCGTACCGCTTGGGTTCGCGGTGTTCGCGGCGGGAGATTGGTTGGGAAGGGTCATGCCGCAGTGGGAGAAGCTTGCGTGGACCAACTGGAAGATCTTGATGGGCATCAGTGTTGCCAGGCTGATCTTTGTGGTTCGTTCGTCTCGATGCTTGTGATGGAAGTCTGGACTGACCCGTCGTTGTGCGCAGCCCCTCTTCTTGATGTGCAACCAAACGGCGGGAGGAGCAGGACGGGCCGTCATTCGCTCGGACGTCGGCGAGTCCTGCTCCGCCTTTTCTTCGTGTAGCGAATCGCTGACGATGCCGCCGCGCAGCCTTTTTCCTCATCATGTTCGCCTTCGCTGTCTCAAACGGCTACATCTCGACGCTCATCATGCTCGCGTCGGTCGTTGAGCCGTCGCTCGAACAGGAAGAGATTGGGGTGCGTTCCGCTAGCCCTCGGCCAGCAGCACCGCTGACCCGTCATGTTGTGCAGGTCGCCGCGACCTGCCTCGCCTTCTACCTCACGGCGGGCCTCTCGGCCGGCTCCTTCCTCTCCTTCGCCGTTCGCGCCGCCATCTGCCGCTGCAACCCCTTCGTCTAGACTTTCGCATGCATCTCGCACAAACAGACACTGTATGTAGCACTCTTGTACTGTCTGTTCACCCCGCATCGCAGCCGCACCGCTTTCGGACAGTTCGCGGATCTTCCAGGCCACCTGCTCTCCTCGCTCTCACTCGTTCCCCTTTGTTACACCCGCTTCACGACGCTACAGCTCGGCTGGATGTCGCATGACCTCCAATGACGAGTCTTCGACGAGCAGCAGCTCCGGCGAGTCGTCCTCTTCGTCCTCCACCAGCAGCGGGCGCGAGAAGACGCCTCCACAACACAATCGACACTTCCTGCACTGGCACCGCCCTCACTGGCATCTACACCGGCATCACAGTTAGAAAGAGCGGGAGTGAGGGTCGTCGGAGTCAGAGGACGAGTCGAGCAGTTCTTCGGACGAGGAGGAAGTGCGTTTCCCGGAAACGCCGTGAAGGCGCATTTACGCTGACTCTTACTGCACAGGACGACATGTCCAGCGGCTTCTCGTCGCTGACATGGGCCCTGATCGCCATGCTCGCGCTCGTCACGACTGCCGGCGTCGTGCTTGGAGTGGCCCTCCTCAAGATGCCGAAACGCGCGCCAGCCCCTTACACTGGCGGCGATGAAGCAACAAATCCGACCGATATTGACACAACGCCGACAGGTACGGGCGACACGGCATCGCCAACAGCCAGCGAGACCGGAACGACGCCGCCTTCGACCGCAGTTTGAGCACCCGGCTTCCTCAGTTCTCTCGCCGCTTCTTGCGCTGTCACTCCTGCCGCTGTCTCGACTCTCGCCATGCCGTCCTCAGCGATCCCTTCCCCTTCAGCCGCGGTCAGCTACATCGACTCTGGACGCGCAACAAGGGCGGGTCAGCAGCATTCGTCGACGATCCGCCCGCCGCAGGGGGGGGACCCGTGTTGCAGGTCGTTTACAAGAAGGGCAGCTACAGCGGTGGAGGTGTAGGCAGGATCGGGAACTGGCAGTTCCCTGTCTTTGGCGACGAGAAGAAGAGGGCGGTCCTGAGTTGTGAGGCGTGCTCGCAATCGTCCTCAGGGTTTCTCTCGACTGACAAACGTGATGCGCAGGTCGGATTCAGCAAGGACATCGACTTTGTCAAGGGCGGCAAGGATCGTCTTACATTCTCACGCTCCTTTTCGTCTGCTGACTCGTCCCTTGTCCTTGGCTACCATGTTTGTTCGGCGGCGACGCGAGCTCGAGCTGTACCGGTGGACGAGCGAGCACGAACTGTTACCCGTTGCGACGCGAGTCCTCGACAGCCTCGTGGGATCTCCAGGCTGACCTTCTCCCTACCAGTCAGTCATGTGGCGAGACAAAAGCGCCGCGGAAGGTGCGCCTCGTTGTCTTCCTGACAGGACCTCTTTGCTGTCGGTCCCACGCACAGTCTACGCCTACATCCTCGCTTACTCCGGATTCTGCGGTACGAGTCCAGGTCCGACCCGCGTCTTCTGCCACGAAGACGACTTTGGAGGTGCGGGAACCGAGGTGTGCCGGACACTGCGATCAGAGCTGATCCCGTGCGTCGCGTGCTCAGCCAGCATGGATCGCGGGTCATTTCTCCTCCGCAGCAGGCAGGAGCGGCAAGGCTTTGCCCGAGCGAGAGTGTCTGGGCAGCTCTCGTTGATCAATCTCCTCGTCCTTGTCTTGCTTTCGGTGCTACAGCTCGACGACCGTCACCCAGGTCGCCATCCTCAATTCGGCGCCGGGGCGAACGGCGTCCTCGAGCTTTACGTCGGCGGATGTGGCCCCGTCATCCAGCTGAGCGACGTCATCTTCGGCACCCACCCACACGTCGGTGTTCGTCAACGCGCTGACGTCCTCGGGTGCGTGAGCGGCTTCTTCCGCCGCTCGCTGTCGGTCGACTCGACTCGACGATTGACCTGCGTAGCCTTTTTCCTTCGGCGGCTCGACGACCGACTGGGCCGCCCGCAGCTGACTGCTGAACCTACTGCCCGCTGCTACCTTCATGAAGGGCGTCGCAGCCAACGCCAGCAGTCAGAGTCGTAAAAGAGCTACCAGCGCGCATCTAACGAAGCTGAGGTCGTCGATATCAAGCCTTGATTGGGGGGAGAGAAAAAAGGAAACGAAAAGAGAGAAAAAAGACTTCTAGGATGCACCTCGACTCTTTCTACGTCGCACGGGACGGATGCAACGGGGGGGTGGGGGGGGGGGGGGGGGGGACAAGGAAACGAATTGTTCTCACGCGTCGTCGCCGGACTCGTGAAACCCGCTGTCCTGCCTGACGAAACGCGCGTTCGCACGGTCACGGTCGCGCACGGCGCTCGCGCTCGTCCAAGCCGGAGTCTTGTCCTCGCGCGCGACACTGGCAGCCGACAACAACGACGGCGACCTCTCCCGGGCCGTCGTCACAGGTTTCTCGATCGCGCGCGCGCCCGCGCCCGCGCCCGCGCGACGGAGTTGTTCGCCGTCGCGGTCGAGGAGGGATTTCGTGGTCAGGTTGCACAGACACTGGGTCTGGGTCTTGGTCGGTTCGGTGAGGGTCGTGGTGGTGGTGGTGGAGGGTGTGGCGCCCCGGTCGGCGGCGCTGTAGGCGGGGAGGAAGAGAGAGTCGACGAGGCAGCAGCTGCGGCGGAAACGGTGAGTTTTCGAAAGGCGAAAAAAGTCAGTCAGTCTCTCTCGACGACCGGAACCTACCGAACGGGTGGCCCGGTGGGGAGAGAGGGGCCGGGAAGCGAGAACGAGACGCACCAGCTCGTGAGTGTGACCGGTTTGCCCATCGCCAAGACCAGGTCCTCGTCGGATCCGTGCTTCTTGTACCGCACCTCGACGCTCAACACGTGCGACACCCTGATCTTGGTGTTCCTCGACCCGTCGAGCGTACTCGGGCGTACGTGGTCGTCCGTCGGTACGCGACAGATCCGCGCATGGTGGAACTCCTGACCGGGTTCGAGGTGCACGAGCGGGGTCGGGTCAGGGACTGGAACGTCTCGGTGCGGCGTGCAACATGTCGAGACGGGTCTGAATGAGGGAGCTCGAACGCGGGGCGGGTTCGTCTGCGCTCCAGGTTCGTCGGTCCAGGTCGCGGCGGGAGGGTGGACCGGGACGACGAGTGACGAACTGGGGTTCTGGTCGACTTTCGTCAAGACGTGGGGTTTCGGTCTCGGACGCGCGATGTGGCCGTCGGCGTAGGACACTTCGAACGTTTGGGTGACGATGCCGTCGACGGAGACGATCGTGACTGGCACGAGGGGCCCGAGGAGAGAGAGGCGGATGTTGACGAGTGCTGCGACGGTCAGGTGAGGGGACGAGACGCCGACGCCGACGGGCTGCGGCTCTCGAGAACCCCGTCAGCTTTTTTTTTTTGGGAGAGTTGACGCGAACGTCGAGCGAGTTGGGGTCTCACACCCAAGTCTTCGTGAAAGTGCTCGAACGACAAGTCCGTCGTGCTGGGCAACTCGCCCGGCGGGGAGGGGTTTCCGCAGACCCAGAACACGACCGAAGGGGAGGATACCGATCCGCTCAACACGCCGTCGAAGTCGACTGTCGCTTTGACTGCGGGCGCTCGCGTGCGCGCGCGAGTCGAACGAGTCAGCGGCGGGGCGGCGTTGACTCGGATCGGAGGCGACTGAGGAGGGACAAACCGTAGTAGCGCGTGCGGCCGTAGATACATCGCTGCGAGATGGGCGTCGTCGAGGGAATGATGAACGCAAAGTTGAACCTGCGAAGCGAAGCGGGCCGGGCGAAGAGGACCGTGAGTCGCGGTCGCGGGAAAAAAAGACGGAACGGAACGCGTCCTCCGCTCCGCGCGTGCGAGTGACGAGTGTAGCGAAGACACAGCAGCAACGCACGCATGGTGGCCCTCGTCGAAGCACTCGCCGCCGAGGTCCGTCTCGAGTTGCTTGCGAAGGACGACGGTCGTCTCGTAGGGGGTTCCAGCGCCGGCTGCTCGACTCGCTCGACTCGCTCGTCAGCTTGCGTCGGTTGCGAAGGCATCAAGGGAGCGACGGGGCGCACCCTGGACGTCGCAGAGGCCTTCGAGGACAACCTTGATGCGCTTGACGGCCTTGCGAGCAGGGAGCGAGAGGAGCGTCGTCCCTCGCAAGACCGGGTCCTGGGCCTGTCCACGCGGCACTCGGGGAGCGGTCAGCGGCGCGCGTCGGACGGTGCGGAGGAGGGAGAGGGTGTGCGGACTGACGGGGCGGTCTGCGTCGACCGGATGGACGAACACCTCGTCTTCGGCGAGGGAGAGGGAGACCGTCGGCGGGTTGAAGAGGGACGCGAGCATGGGAGTGGGCGAGTGGGCGAGTGAGAGTGAGAGTGAGCGCGCGGGGAGGAAGCGGAAGCGGAGCGGCAGGATGTACGGTGCGCGGGTGGGGCGCCTGCTGACTGACCGGACGCAATCGACGCGGGACGCTGTGTGTGCGCCCGGCCGCCGAACGCTGAGCGGGAGCAGCGCGCCGCGCTCACCGTCAACGTAGCCAACGCAGAGAACGCGACAGACGGCGCAGACAGGACACGCGAGCGTGCGCGTTCACGGTGCGAGAGAAGGGCCCGCGCGCGTCGACAGGGGGGACTCGGGCTGAGCTCGACAAGTGCGCGACCGCGAGAACGCACGTCGTCCACACCCACGCCCCAGCCACCTCGCCATGCACGCCCGGTTGATCCAGTCCACCCGCCAGGCCGCACGCCTCGCCTCCGCCGCCCGCGCCCGCCTCGCCGCGCCCGCGAAGCCCGCCGCTCTCCCCCGTGCCATGTACGCACCCTCTCGACTCGACCCGCATCCCGCGCCCCACCGTGCGAGCTGCGACTGCTGCCGTCCGTCACGCTCGAGCACGTGGCACCCGAGCGCAGCGCACCGCACCGCACGGTGGACCCCTGTACTGACCTCGTTCTGCCCGCAACACAGCCCCTCGATCCGCCTCCTCACCCAGTCCGCCTTCCAGCTCTACGACCGCTCGTCGCACGCGCTCGGCGACCAGCCGGGCCAATCCTCGCTCGCTTCGTCGACCGACTCGCTGCCGCCCGTCACCGAGGGCTCGCCCGAATTCGACGAGAAGGTGTCTCGCACCGTCTTTGTCGGCAACATGAGCTGGAGTGTCGACGAGCCCTGGCTCGAGAGCGAGATCACCAAGGCCCTCAACGTCGACGAGCCCATCACCGCCCTCCGGATCGCAAAGGACCAGCAGAATCGCTCGAAGGGGTGCGTTCGCATGCCTCGCTCGTACACGGGCGTGCAACGTTGAGTGACCCTGTCCCCCCCCCCCCCCCGCGCCGCCCGCTCGCAGCTTCGCCTTTGTCGAGCTGAAGGACGCCGAACTCGCGCACCAGCTCCGGTCGCTGATCGAGCCCCTCCACGTCGACGGCCGCGAGCTCAACATCTCGCAGGCCAACCGGCCCGTCAACATGATCGCACGCACGGGCGACGGCCAGTCCCGCGGCCGCCGCGCCGACGCGCCGTTCGAGATCCGCCCGCCTCGGTTCCCGCCTTCGTCGACCATCTACGTCGGCAACGTCGCTTGGTCCGCGGACGAGGTCACGCTCGAAGAGACCTTCGGCCAGTACGGCCAGATCGTCCGGATCTTCCAGCCCAAGGACCGCGAGTCGGGCCGCGCGATCGGCGTCGCCTTCATCGAGTACGAGTCCGTCGACGAGGCCACCGCCGCCGTCGACGCCGGCCAGAGGCGCATCGACGTCGACGGACGGCCCGTCCAGATCGACTTTGCGTCCGGCAGGAAGGACTCGCCCGGTCCCGGACGCGGCGCATCCCGTGGTGGTGGTGGCGGTGACCGCTTCGGTGGCAGGCAGGGAGGCCGACCCGACCGCCGTGCTCCGTACAGCGCCGAGCGCGCCGAGCGCTACTAGATCCGCATCGCCGAGACGTGTTGATCCCGTGACTTATCCCCCCTGCTCTTCTGCTCTCTCCCTGTGTCTCCTCGCTTGGGTCTCACTGCGCCCGGAGACGCGCTCCACTTCCTGCCGGACCCTCCCTCCACCTTTTGTAGCAACACACTCTCCTCTCTCTCTCCCCCCCCCCCCGAAAGCTCGCAACTCCTTTTTTAAGTCCCCAATTTTTCTCTCGAGCGGGGGTGTCAAGAGAGCGGCGCTCTTGTCTCTGTAACCTCTTCTTCTCCCTCCCCTCCCTTCCTTTCCTCTCTCTCTCTCTCTCTCTTGCTCCCCTCGCTCTCGCTCTCTGGTCTCTAGCTAGGAGAAGAGAGTAGAGACAAAGGGTTCTTCTGACCGACCGACCGACCGACCGGGGGGGAGATGGAGCAATCCAAAAAACGAAATCTTGCAAAAAAAAAAACCGAGTAGCGCAGGCTTGCTCGCCATCTATCTATACCCAAAAAAAAGGTAGGGTCCCATCGAGGGAATCCGGAAAGGAAAGAATAAGACCGCGCCTCTGGCTGCGAGTCGTTCTGAGGGGCCGGCCGATCGCGGCTTGCGCGGCGGCGGGAGAGTCGTTCTCGGCGTCAAGCCAAGCCAAATGCTGAGGGGGGAGGTCCACAGTCGTGAGGAGGAAGGGTCGTATAGGTCGTATAGGTCGTTGGTCGTGAAACGTAGGTCGTCGGTGTCGCGTCCGAGGGGACAGATAGATGGATTGAGGGAAGCGAGAGAGGAAGGAGGGTTAGGTGTGCGTGTGTTCTCAAGCGCGCTTGACGACCCGCTTCATCGTTTCTGCGCGGCTCGAGTGGTCCCGCCCGACCAGCGCCGGGATGTCGTCCCCCCCCGAGCGAGAGGAGGCGAGGTCGCGTTGCTGGATCGTGGCGGACCACGCTTCGAATGCCGGGAGGGCGCGTTTCGAGAGGCGTGCGAGAGTGGGGACCTCGTCGGCGGCAGGCTCGTCGGCGGCGGCAGGCTCGTCCTTGGGCGCGATGACCGTCAAGTTGATCGTCGAGTTCTTCACACCGCTGCTCGCCGTGCGGCCGCCGTTCGCCGACGAGGAACGACCGGCAGCTTCAGACGTGTCTACCACGGCCGAGTGCGATCCCGTCGTCGTCGAAGACTGCGCCGCGTCGTCCGAACCGAGCGAAGAAGAGTCGACGACGATCGAGTGGTGGCCGGTCGATTTCGTCAACGCGCGAGCAGGGAGGATGTTGACGTGCACGGTCGAGTCTTCGATGCCTCCCTCGTGACCACCCGATCCGGTCGAGGACGAGGAGGAAGAGACGTCGACGAGGACCGAGTGGTCTCCCAACGCGACTCTGCGGCGAGTCTTGCGCGCTGTCGCTGTCGCTCCCGTCGTCGAGTGAAGGTTGATGTTGACAGTCGAGTTGTGGATCCCTCCGACTCCGCCTGTGCCGTTCGACGACGCGTCGATGTGGATGTTGTGGTGCTGAGGAGCGGTCGACGACGACGCGGAGGACGCATGCGCGGTAGCGGCCGAGCGCGTCCGGGTTCGGTCGCGGCGGAGAGCGTCGCCGCGGGCTTTGCGGTCGACGAGCGCGCGGTTGCTGATGACCTGGTTTTTTGAGAGCGCAGGGTCAAAGTCAGCCGGGCGAAGAAACGAGGAGGGAAGCAGGGAGGAACGCACGGTCAGGTTGATCGTCGAGTTGTTGACGCCCGCTGCGCGCTTGACGCGGTCGGTCGTGCTGCGCGAGTGCACAATCGGGTCAGGTCAGCGAGGGGGTGGAGGAGCGAGGAGAGACTTGACGGCGAGCGAACGCACAGGTTGATGTTGATGTCGCTGCCCTCGATCGCCTTCTGCAGCTCAGCCGGGAGGACCGAGTTGGCGATCGAGTGAGTCGACGTCGTCCCGTTGGCGAGTGAGGTGTGCGAGATGTTGATGTCGCGCGGGGAGGGCCGTTGCCGTGTCATGGGAAGCGCGTGAGAGAGCGAGGCGAGGGAGAGGAGGACGACGAGCGCCGAGGGGAGTTGCATGGTTGCTGGTGGTCGGAGGTGTGTGTGGAGGCAGCGAGCTAGTCGGGCAGCAGCACGTCGAGTCTCGATTGAGCGAGAGGGAAGTGAGCGAGTTGTGAGGAGAAGGAGAGAGAGAAGCGAGAGCGCGAGCAGCCGGGCTTAAGAGGGCGCGCTGGGGGTGTGCAGCCATCCTTGCGAGTCTGAGCGGGCTGTCCCTCAGTCTGCACCGTTGCGAGCGAGAAGGCGAGCGACGAGGGAAGCCAACCGGGCGCGCGCGGCGAGATGGCTGGGTCCCCTTCTCCCGCTGACAGGGGGTACTCACACAGCTTCCCTCGCCTCTCGCGCGGCGCCACCCCCTTCGCAGGTCTCACTCGGCATACCAGAACAGTCATGGCACAGCCCTGCACAGTATGCGGCAGTCAGGCGCGGGCCCGAGTGCCCGTGAGGGTGGCAGCCCGGGTGCGAGATGGCGGGTAGAGCGATCACTCAACCGTCTGCGCCTTCCGCACACTCCGGGCGAGCTGGCTTGCTCTCGTCCTCGTCCTGCTCGCTTGGCTGTGCGCTGCGCCATCTCTTCCGCCCCGACTCCACTCCCGCTACAGAGGCAGGCTCCTCTCTCCCTCTCCCTCTCCTCCACCTCCCCCTCACCCTCCCACACCCTCACCCGCCTCGCACTGGCTGCGACCCTCCGCCTCTTCTCCTCTCCATCGAGCGCAGCACGACCACCACACGACTCGCACACTAGGCTCGCTCCTGCTTCGGTTGACCCGACTCGCTCGTTCCCTCTCCAACACCGCCAGTCGGTTCTCTCCCTCACCGCACATCCAGCCACACCAGCACAGCACAGGATGCTCTCCCTCTCGACCTCCTCCCCCGTCCCGGCCAGGCGCCGCCAGTCCTCCCCTCTTCCCCTCGTGGCCCTCTTCGTCGCCCTTCTCGCGCTCCTCCAGCCCGCGACATCCCTCCCAACAGCCCGCAGCATCGGCACCATCGAGCCACTCTTCCGCCGTGCCTCGCCGCAAGTCGGACCCGTCCGCTCGCTCGAACGTCTTCGTCTCAGGAGGGACCTCAGCAGTGTCCCCCACGGTCGACGAAACGCCGAGGTGGCCAACATGAAGCGCGACGAGGTGCACGTTGCGCCGGTCGCGAACCCCAAGATCAAGCGGCATGAGGACCCCGTCATCGTTGCTCGCGCTGTCAACCCCAAGGCCAAGCGGGACACGGCGCAGGTCGTCCGAAACCCCGAGGCGAAGCGCTCGCAGATTGAGGCGCCTTCCTTCGGACCAGCGATCAACCTCGAGCGCCGCGCGGCCGGTCTCCCAGCCGTTGTCATGAACCCGAAGAAGCGCTCGCTTGATGACCAGCTCGAGAAGCGCGCGGTCATCGGTGCCACGATCTCGGTCACATCTAGTCGCTCGAGCCTGTTCGAACGGGTCAAGCGCTTCCTCGCTGGACGGGCGGAGAAGGAGGTTCTTCGTCGCTCGCCGGCGGCTTCGTCAACGTTCTCCTCGACCATCTCGAGACAGGTTGGCGTGACGCGTGTTGTGCCCAACCCCAAGTCGCCCAAGTTCACCTCGGTCGGATCGTCCTTCTTGTCGTCCTCGGCTCCTTCATCGACCACGACCAGCCGGGCCGCCTCTTCGACCACGACCTCCAAGCCCACGACCACCGCCGCTCCGAGCACGACCTCCACCACGACCACAACGACGACTTCGGCTGCGCCGACTTTGACAGGCTGGCCGAGCGGTCCGATGATTGCGGGCGGATACTACCCCGACTGGGTCGAGGACGTCATGCCGCCCGAGGCGGTCAACTACAAGCTCTTCGACTTGATCAACTACTGTTCGTTCCCCCGTCCCTCCACCGTTCTCCCGCTGCGGAACTGACGAGCCCGTGCGTGAACAGCCTTCGCCATCCCAACTTCGGACGACAACATCCAGATCTCGTCCTACTCTGCCGGAATCCTCCGACGCGTCGTCAAGCTCGCCCATGCAGCGAATACCAAAGTAATCATTGCGATCGGCGGATGGAGCGACTCGGGGTACTTCTCTGGCGCGGTATCGACTAGCTCGAGGCGCAAGACGTTTGTGAACAACATCGTCGCGTTCGTCGACAAGTACAACCTCGATGGCGTCGATATCGACTGGTGCGTTCGAGCGTTCTCCCTCTCGAGCGTGTTTGGATGACGGGAGACTGACGGAGCGGTTCGGATCGCCTTGCAGGGAATATCCCGGCACCCAAGGCGCAGGATCGAACGAAGTCTCCTCCTCCGACACGGCGGATCTTCTCTCGTTCCTCAAGCTTCTCCGCTCCTCGCTCCCAACCAAGCGCCTCTCGACCTGCACGACCCAGCAGACTTATATCGGCGCCAACGGGAGCCCGATTGGAGATGTGAGCGCCTATGCGCAGTACCTGGATGCGATTCTGGTCATGAACTACGATGTTTGGGGCGGTGAGTCGGGACCTCTTTCCTCACTCGAGAAGGGTGGGAACTGACGGGATGGGTTGGTTGAGCAGCCTCCTCGACACCCGGCCCGAACGCACCCCTCGAAAACGCGTGCACCAACAGCCTCCAACCGACCGCCAACATGCTCTCGGCGATCCAGACCTGGGAAAAAGCCGGCATGCCCGCGTCCAAGATCCTCATGGGCATCCCAGCCTACGGCTACGTCTCGTCTTCCTCCGCCACTTCACTCATCCACAAGCGCGACGGGATCCCCAGCACGGGGCTGTCGAATCGCCATCTCGCGAACCTCGTGCACGACGAGCGGTCGATGAGCGAGGGTCACAAGTGGTTCCTCGATGGACAGAGGAAGGCGGCTGAGCGGAGGGCGGTGCGCGAGCGGGCAGCCAAGAGGGGTGCGAGGAAGGAACGCGCAGAGGTGCTTGCCCGGCGCGGGTCGCCTATCGTTTGCCCGAACAACCACTCGGGCAAACCGTGCCCGGGCGTGACGGGTCAGAACATCTCCGAGATCAACTGGAATCCGCTCGCCTCCTCCGGCTCCGGCTCCGGCTCGTCGAGCTCGTCGAGTGGAGGAGACGGGGTGTTTGTGCCCGGTAACGGACCAGGCAAAGTCGGGACGGGCGACTTGAGCGGCTTGAGTGGGAACCAGATCCAGTTTGCGGACATGATCAACTATGGCGTTCTGGTCAAGGATACGACGACGCTTCAGTGGGTCGGCGCGAATGGGTACACGCGCGCCTGGGATACGTGCTCGTCGACGGTGCGTTGCGCTTTCCCCGCTTTCGTCGCTGAACTCGAGCCGACGCCAGTTGTCGCGCATCGCAGCCCTACCTCTACGACACGTCCCGCAAGGTCGTCATCACGTACGACGACCCGCACTCGCTCGGCCTCAAGGGCCAACTCGCAGCGCAGCAAGGAATCGGCGGAATGGCGATGGTGCGTTTCCCTCCCTTCCTGCGTCTCTCCCGGCTTGTTCAGTCTGCTGACGAGCTTTGTGGCACGCAGTGGGACATCTCGGGCGACACGCACGACTTCCAGTTGACGCAGAGCTGGAGGAGCGCGATGGGCCTCAACCCGCTCGGATACCGATAGTCCCTCGCCCGCGCGCCTCGCCTCCCTCCACACTCTCACGACGACGACGACGACGACGACGACACGATGGCGACGAGGAGGAGCTCTTCGCCAGCCGACGCGCTTCCTCGGCCGGACGGACACTTTCACCCTTTCACCACCCTCCTCCTCGAGCGACGGGAGACGCTGGCCTCGTTTCTCTGCGCCCCTTGTCTATAGCTGGCCTATCACCCCCGCTTGCATTAGGTTCTGATCGTTATTCCTCGCATGCTTGACGTTGTTTTCCCCCCTGAAGAGATTCCCTTACTCACTCGACGAGGACGTTGACCGTCGCTCGTCGTCGAACGGATGGCTCGCTGTCGCCGCGTCGAGACACCCCTGGTAGCTGAGCCGGGCTCGCGCAGTGGTCCTCGTGCTGCAATGCCGCGTTGTTGGTCTCCACCTGGACTTGAGCTCGTTCCCCGTTGGCTGGCTCGAGCGGCGGCGCTCCATCCGGACGAAGCTCACTCGGCTCTCACCTTCTCACCTCCCACCTCGCACCCACTCGTGAGCACTGCACGCCACACAGAACCACACAGCAGCAACTGACCACCTTGCCCGTCTCTGTCCCGCGCCACACGCCCGCTTGCTCACCCGCCTGCCACCCCTCCCACCTCTCATCGCGCTTCTCCCTCCCCTCCCCCGCGCCCGCGCACACACAGTCTGCACAACATGGGCAAGTCATCCACCACCAAGCCTACCAAGGACACCAAGAAGTCCAAGTCGTCCGTCTCGAAGGAGGCCACCGCGACGCCCGTCAAGGCTTCCTCGTCGAGCAAGAAGGACGAGAAGAAGGCTGCGAAGAAGGCCGCCGAGGAGGAGAAGAGGCGCAAGGAGCGCGAGGAGGAGGAGCGCAAGAAGCGTGAGGAGGAGGAGGCAGCCAAGAAGAAGGCTCAGGAGTCGAGCAGTGACAGCGACTCGGACTCGGATTCTGACTCGAGCGAGAGCAGTGACGAGAAGGAGGAGGAGAAGCCCAAGGCCAAGGCGAACGGCAAGGCGGCGCCCGCCAAGAAGGACGACTCGAGCGACTCGAGCGACTCGGACTCGAGCTCCGACGAGGACGAGCAGGTGCGTCGCCCGTCCTTCCTCCTTTCTCCACTTCTCAGCGTACTGACGCTCTGTTTCCACACAGCCCGTCAAGGCCGCAAAGGCTGTCGCGGCCAAGGCCACCGACGTCGCGAAGAAGGGCGCCGCCGTCGTCTCCGACGCCGTCCAGAACGGCAAGGAGAAGATCGGGAAGGCTGCTGCTGCCGTTGCCGAGGCTGCTGAGAGCGACTCGGACTCGAGCGACGACTCGAGCGACGACGAGGAGGAGAAGGTGTGTTTGCGCCGCGTTCTTGCGTTCACAGGGGTGGGTGGCTGACCCGCTTTGTGTTTGTACAGAAGACTGCTGCTGCTGAGAAGAAGGACGGTAGTGACTCGTCGAGCGACTCGGACGTGAGTTGCGCACTTCGGCCTTATTCTCGCACACTCGGCTGACCTGGACCCGCGCACGCAGTCCGACTCGTCGTCGGACGACGAGGACGTCAAGATGAAGGAGGACGCGCCGAAGGAGAACAAGAAGCGTGCCGCAGAGGAGAGTGCCGCCCCGGCCAAGAAGGCCAAGGTCGAGTCTGCCGCCGCGCCTGCCGCCGAGGGCGAGTCGACGACCGTTTTCGTCGGCCAGCTCTCGTGGAACGTCGACAACGACTGGCTCCAGAGCGAGTTCAAGGACTGCGGCGAGGTCGTCTCGGCTCGTGTCGTGACGGACCGCGACTCGGGCCGCTCGCGCGGATTCGGTTACGTCGAGTTCACTACCGCTGAGGCGGCGCAGAAGGCTCTCGAGCTTGCGGGCAAGGAGGTTGACGGACGCGCGATCAAGGTCGACGTTACTACCCCTCGGCCTCCTCGCGAGCAGCAGGAGCGCCCCAAGAAGCAGTTCAACGACCAGCTTTCCGGCCCGCCTACTACCACCCTCTTTGTCGGCAACCTTCCTTTCTCCGCCAGCGAGGACGCCGTCTGGACCGCCTTCGCCGACTTCGGCGACGTTCAGTCGGTGCGTTGGCTGCAAGCCGATCTCGTTCTTTCAGACTCTCATACTGACGCCGTTCTTCGGCCCGCAGGTTCGTCTCCCCACTGACCCTGAGTCGGGTCGCCCCAAGGGCTTCGGTTACGGTGAGCTTCTCTCTCACCCCAACAGCTGAACCCATCCTGACCCCTCTCTCCCCTCGCAGTCGAGTTCTCCTCGATCGAGGGCTCCCAAGCCGCCGTCACCGCCGGTGGCCCCGAGTCGACCGGCGCAGGTGTCGAGATCGACGGTCGCAGGCTCCGCCTCGACTACTCCCAGCCCCGCGGTGAGCGCCAAGGCGGCGGAGACCGCAACGGCGGTGGAGGACGCGGTGGGTTTGGCGGACGCGGTGGCGGACGAGGCGGACGCGGTGGATTCAATGACCGTGGTGGACGTGGGGGCGGACGCGGCGGACGTGGTGGACGGGGAGGAGGACGATCGGCGGACGCTGGATGGGGTGGTCGTCCCGGTGGAAACCCCCGCTCGGGTGGGTTCTCGAACGACAAGCCGGCTGGCAAGAAGATCTCGTTCGACTAGAGGACGGGTTTCTGTCGGACGATCCTCGTCTTGTATCACCATGCGTACTTCCCTGCCCTTCCTTCGTTGCGGGCCCGCGACGTGTAATCTACTCCTGCTAGACTCTCTCTACACTTGTTCGCGCCGCATTCGTGAGACTACGTGAGGCGACCTTGCGAAAGTGAGCAAGTTCCCGCGAGGCTTTGGCTTCCGCTACCTCGTCTCGCGTGCTCGACAAGCTGCTGCTGGCTCGTGCAGTTCGCGGTCGAGCTCAGAGGACAGGATGGGCCTGCTCACTATCATCCGCAAAGCCCGGCTGAAGGAGAAACAAGTCCGCATCCTCATGCTGTTCGTCCGCTCCATCCCCCTCACATGCCGCCCGGGAAGCTCGCTGACGCTTGAGACACTCCCGCAGAGGACTAGACAATGCGGGCAAGACGACTATTTGCAAGGCGATTTTGGGAGAGGACGTTGAGGAGGTCAGTCCGACGCTGGGGTTCAATATCAGGACGATCATGCATCAGGGGTTTACGCTGAACGTTTGTGAGTGTGATCAGACTTCCTTTGGCGTCCATGCGGACGGGCTTCACCGCGCCTCGACAATCGAGGCGATGGCTCACGCTCTCGCTCGTTCGCTCCAGGGGACATCGGCGGCCAGACCTCTCTCCGCCCCTACTGGCGCAACTACTTCGAGCAAACAGATGCGGTAGTCTGGGTCGTCGACTCGTCCGACCGCGCAAGGATGGAGGATTGTAGGCGCGAGTTGCACGACTTGCTCAAGGAGGAGGTGCGTCTCGATTCCACTCCATTGGCGGAATGGCTTGTGAGCGAGTCGCTGACTCCAGGAACGCCGCCATGCCGCACAGCGACTGGTCGGCGCGAGCTTGCTGGTATTTGCGAACAAGCAAGACATCGCGAATGCCATGACTGTCGACGAGATCTCCTCGGTACGTTCCGTCGTTCCTGCCACTTGTTCGAGCGCTAACAAGCTCTTTGCAGGCCCTCGAGCTGTCCACCCTCTCCTCATCGCACCACTGGACCATCCAACCCTGCTCAGCACGCTACGCCCGCCTCGCCGCCTCTCCAGCTCCATCAGCAGCTCCAGCACCTCCCGCAGCTTCCACTCCCAAGGTCGACCCACGCATCATGAAAGGACTCGACTGGGTTGTCGCCGAAGTCGGATCACGCGTATATTACGGCGTGAAGAACTCGGCTGTCGCGCCAGAAGCCGTCCGGCCGGTCGCGCAGACAGCCTGACAGTCAGTTGCTTCCCAAGCAGCAGCCGCCTCTCCAGATCGTCGTCCGCCCGCTCGTGTTCTTCTTTCACGGCATTCTTCGCCATCAACCGATATCCCCCCTCCCTTGATACCAGTTCCGCTGCAATACCCATCATCTTGCGGGCTCGACGGAGCCAAATCAACTCGCCGCAAGCCCATGAAAGACGACTTGCCCGGTTCTTTCCTGCGATCGCTTCTTGACTATCAACCGCCCACTTCGCTTGACTCTGCTCGACGATGCTGCGTCGTGCTGCCTTGCTGGCACGTCTGCATGCTCCCCGAAGACTTGCTGTGACCGCACCACACCTCCTCCCGCCGTGCCGCTGCATCACCACCCCCGCTTCCTCTTCCTCATCACCGACAACCCACATCTCGCCGCAAGCGTTACTGGGACACTATGCATCCAGTCCGACACGAGCAGTCACGTTCGATGACTTGCAGCAGTACGGTCGACCCCCCTTGGATGAGCAAACGCTGCTGCAGAGCGCGGAACGGACGAGGCAGGAGCTGCTAGCGGGATTGGCGCGGCGAGTGCGTGCGAGACGGTCTCCCCGGGCTTACGAACTGAGGCTGACGAGCGAACGATGCGCAGGTATCGCAACACCTGTCCCTGCCCTTCCTCCCAGCGACCAACCCTTCCCTCGCGAAAGTCCACAACCTCTACTCCTCCGCATTCACGAATCTCACGCTTGTACCGGAAATCAAGGCGCTGGCGGATAACGACAGACTGTGCAAGGCTGTTGCGCAGATGGTCGAAGAGCACCGGGACAACATTCCCTTGCTTGCGAGAGGTTCGTTCGGTTCCCCCCCTCATTTCCGTGTCGTCTTGCTAATCTGTATCCGAACAGGCTTCAAGGAGTCGCGGAAGTACCTGCCCGACGCTACTATCACCGACTTTCTCGACCGCGCCATCCGGAACCGGATATCGCTGCGGCTGAGTTCGTTCGTGACTCGCTCGCTCACACCGTCGAGACGTTGACCAGCTGCCCTACAGTCGCCGAACAACACCTTTCCCTCTCCGCTGCCTCGCTTCCCTTCCTCCGCCCCCATGATCCGACTATCCACCCTCCTGCTTCCGACAACAACGCCACACGAGATCCGCGCATCGAGCCTTCCGCACGACCACCCTCTTCCTCCCTCTCCGCCAGTCGAGTCGGCGTCCTCGACCTGGCCCTGAACCCTCACGACCTCATCTCAACCTGCTGCGAATACGTCTCCCTCCTCTGCGAAGCGACCTACGGCGTCTCGCCCAACTTCCGCATCGAAGCCGACCCGGCTATGACAGTCGGTTCAGTAGGCTCGCATCTCGAGTACATCTGCACCGAGTTGCTCAAAAACGCGTTTCGAGCCACAATCGAGCACAACGTACCGAAGAAGGAGGAGGACGACCCCGAGGTCTTCAAGTTTGACGATTTGCCGCATGCGCATATGATGAAGGACGACTTTCCGGAGGTGCTCATCACCGTCGGGACGGTGCCGGGCGCGATGACGATCCGGATCAGGGATCGCGGGGGAGGAGTTCGTGAGTCAGCGCTGTCTTCTCTCGTCTCATGCGGTGCCGAGGCACCAGAATTTTCAGTCGCCTCAATCCATGTTATCGTTGGGGAGCCAAGTATTGACCTCGAAACGTTTCACACAGCCCCAGAGAATACCCGCAACGTCTTCTCCTACGCCTTCACCTCCGTCCCAAACCTCCCAGACCCCGACTCCGACCCCGACTCGCCCGCGACGTACGGTGGTGTCAGTAATGCAGGCTATTTGGGCGGAGTCGGCGGAGGACCGGAGGGCGCAGAGTCGGCTTTGACGACGAATGTTGGGACGCTGGCGGGACTTGGGTTTGGGTGCGTCGAGTTCGCTCGCTCTCGCTCGTGTCGTCTCTGACCGCTTGTTGCGCTCAGACTGCCTCTCTCGCGGATATACGCTGGCTACTTTGGCGGCTCGCTCGACCTCGTCTCGATGTACGGATGGGGAACGGACGTGTACTGCGTGATAAAGACTGTCTGAACGGAGTAGTCGTACATAGCCTCGATCTATCTGCATCGCTGCTTGTCCCGTATACAACCGAGTCTACCGCTTCACCAGCTCGCTGAGAGTCGTCTCATCCGAAACTCGTCCCGCCGCTACTTCCCGCAAAGCCCCCTTATACCCCGCCCAGAACGCGTCTACAATCGACTCTGCTACGACACCGTGTCGATAGGTGAGCGTAAAGTTGAGGTTACCGCCTCGAACCGTGACGGGCTGCGAAGCGGAAGGTCAGTCTCGCCTCTTCCACCGGAGGAACCGCAACGCGCATTGATGGCAAGCGCTGCACCCCGCGCCATCGCAGTCTGAGCCCACCACACGTCCGTCAATCCCTCCGCTTCCCACCCAGTCTCCGGAAGTACTCCCAAGTTCGACACCTCGAACGTCGCGCCGTACGGGTGTTCTTTCCGCAAGGTCTCCTCGAGCCAGAGGTCAAACTTGGTCTTTCCCTCTGGTGCATCCGTCGAAGGAGCGACAACGCCGTCTGGGACGTATGCGAGCATCCCAATGTGCTCGTGCGCTGCGTGGCGGACGGAAGGATCGACAAGTCGTTCTGCGTAGGCTCGGCAGGTCGACCAGAAGGAGGAGGATGTAACAGTCGAATCGTAGATGGTGGTGATGTCGATGATGTAGTTTCCGGTGCAGGAAGGGTGGCCGTAATTGGCGGAGCGGACTGAGATGGGCGAGTCACCTCCCACGACCGTTCCTCCCGGGGCGAGGACGGACGCTGAGGCAAGGCCCGCGCAGAAGATGAGTGGGTGCAGGGTGCTGACGCCGTGCGACTTGGCTTGAGCCTTGAGGTCGGCGACGAGCGAAGCAGGCAGAGAAAGGGAGCGGAAGGCGGTTGGTTGGAGGCAAGGCGGCACGAGCGGAGGGTTCGGGAAGACGGTTGCTGAGCGAGCTGGCCAGAGGCAGGCAGGGAGTTTGGGCCCGACCAGATCCGAGAGGACGACTTTGGCGACCGTGAGAAGGGAGGGCTTGATAGGGATGCTGTCCTCGCGGGTTGGAGGAAACGCGGCGACGTCGTTGACTGGGGTTGAGCTATCCCGCACAAGTCTGAGCAGCTCGGCGAAAAGGTTGCGCGTAGCCGTGCCATCCGCCAAGATGTGGTTGATGAGCAAAGTAATTCGCCTTCCTCCCACGTCGTCCTTTGGTCCGAGCCAGACTCGCCACAGGGCTTTCTGCCCTGCCGTTGGATCGATCCCAGCGTCGAAAGCCCGCGACAGAACGTTCTTGGGCTCGCCCTGCCCATTGTCTGCCGACTCGTCCACAACGTCTTCCGCCGTCAGTCCCCTGATTTTTGCCCAGCGCGGCGTCGTAGTCCGAGCCTCTGCAACATAAGAAGCGATCAACGGATGCTGGGCGAGAAGGCAGTCGACGGCGGCGCGAACGGAGTCTCCGTCGCAGTTTCCGAGGCGAGCGGTAATGGCGATGATAGGTGGTACGCCAGCGAATGTTCGCGCCAGCATGTAGCGCTCAGTGCGCCCCAGCAGGCGTTCCAGCTCAGCCATGGCAGATACGGGGGAAAGGAGAGGAAGAGGACGACGAGCGAAGTGGAGAAGAAGGGCGAACAGGAGGAAGTGATCTACACAGGAGAAGGGAAAGCCACCGGCGCTGTCAAAGCAAACCCTTTGCACACAAAAAAGTCTACAGTGTACATCCTTAGTACCTTAAATCATCCCAGCCAGAACTAGCCGCCGCCCGCAAAGTCGGACGACCTCCGCAGGCGCAACTCTCTACTCTTTACCGCTTTCCCTCCATTTCCACCGCAATGTGATCTAAACGATCGACTCGGAGTCGTTGTAAGGGTGCTGAGCTTAGAGTAGAAGAGAAACAGAGGCATCAGTGGGAGCCTTCGCGCAGGCAAGAGCGAGAAAAGCGCGCACGGTCGTAAGGGAATTTGCGGACGTTGCTGTCGCCGATGGAAGCCTTGTAGTCGGGCCGGATGGCGGTGAGGTTGAGCAAGCCCGACGCCTGCTGGACCGAAGGTGAGGACCGTGGAGACGACGTCGGACGCGCTCGAGTTGTAGCTGGGAAGGGGTCATGTACGGTGTTGCCGAGGTCGCCCGTGTGCGGGACGTGATGCATGCCCAAGTTGAACCAGGAGACGAGGCTGCGGGAGCGGCGGGCGATAGTCAGCGGTGAGCCGAGAATAAGAAGGAGCCAGCGGCAATAAAGAGGAATGCGAATAGCAATCGGACGCACTCTTCCTGCTCGAAATTCTCGCCGTCGAGGTACTTGGCAAAGCCGATAACCGGATTATAGGGTTCGTACGCGTTCGATGCATGAGCCGAGCTGAACTCGGAGTCGTGGTGCTTCGTAACGTAGAGCGGGGCCTTGGCGAAGTTGAGCGAGGGGCCGAAGTTCGACGAGTTTTGGATGGTAGCGAACATTCCCGCTCCGCCGATTGACGGCATGATACGCCAAGCCCGCTCCTCGCCGTACCTGCAACGTACTGGTCAGCGGACAGTCATTGCGGCACAAAGAGGGCCAACGCACTTGTTCTTCTCCTCGGCGTCGTAGACGAGGCACATGCTCTTGCCGTTCGCAGGCCAGTGCAGCGTCGCGGTATCCTCGTTCTTGAGCGTGTCACGGACGAGGTGCATTGTCGAGCGCATGTGGTTCGACCACGGGTACTTGACCTCCTTCGGCTCGACCGTGTGCATCGCGAAGGTGTTCTTCGTGCCGGGACGTCAAAGTCGGCTTTCCAGTTGAGAACGTGGTCGTGCATCGACTCGCTCAACCCATCGTGGATCCGGCAGCCGTAATCTCCGTTCCTTGCGTAGTAGGCGCTTTGGATTTCTGCCGGAGGTTGCGTCAGCAGGGGAAAGGTAGGTCAGGACGGGCGGCGCGCACATCCGGAAGCCATGACCTCGACGCCGATCGAGCCGTTGAGCATGAAGCTGTAGACGAACTGTGGCTGAGGGCACCGTCGAGAGTCAGCAGAAGTTCGTGCGAAAACAACGACGGAGCACAACGTACTTTCCGACGGTCAAGACGGATTTCATCTTGAAGACGACGCTCTTGGTAGTGGGGACGTACTGCCCATTGGCGTGGCGCTGGATCGGGAACGACTCAGTGTCCTCGAAGAAGCAGATCGACTTGCGGTGCGTTGTCGCGACCTCGTTCGCGAAGAAGGTCGTAGGAGCGCAGAGGGCGCGTGTCGGGCAGTCGTAGCTTTCTATAGCTTCGAAAGCGTACGGGCCGAAGCCGTACCATCTGCGAGAAGCGCGAGTTCAGCCGCCTGCATCAAGGAGAATGAGGTAAAGACAGGGCGCACATGTCGAGGTAAGCAGTTCCGCTCTGCACTGGGTCGTTGCCGGCGTCTGTTGCGCAAGACGATCAGTATTGAACGAAATGCGCCAATCAAGGTGAAGACTCACAGTGAGCGAGAGCGTCGTTCAAGCCGAGTTCGTACAGAACAGTCTGGTTCTGATACTTGGTTCCTCACGGTCGCATGCCCGAGTCGCGGCGGAAAGACCAGTAGAAGGAGAAGCTGCGCGAGGGAGACGTTAGCGACGAGTGCTCGGCCGAAGCAAGGGAGAAGACTGACAGCATCCACTCGACGTAATGCGCGTGTTCATCGATAGCGAAACGCTGGCCGCCAGGCGCGATCTGGATAAGCGGAGGAGGGTTGTCATACTGCAGCTCGGCTCCGTCCCTGTCCGTGCCGATCCACGTCTCGTTTATTCCACCATGGCGAGTCGTCCTGGCGACCTTGCCGTTCGACCATGCGTGGAGGAAGTCGGCTGTCGTCGGGTAGAAGATGCCATCGTGAAGCCATCTGCCGAAGGAAGCGGGATGAGCGGGCGTCTTGCGGGGGAAGGCAGAGCGAACGACGGACCCGAGGGAAACCCAGCCACTTGGGTCGCGATCAGTAACGTCGAACGTCGTGTACAAACCCTGCCGAAGGACGAGTCAGCATCCACAGAAAAAAAGCGACAAGATCGAGCGAAGAACGTACCGGCGGGAGCAGCGTCTCGCCGTCAAAGACGGATTCTGGTCGGCTTCAGAGCCTTGCATGAGAGGTACTCGAGCGTTTCCTGCGGGAGCCGGGTCAGACCTTAACTCTCGTCAAGACTTGCTCGGCGACTCACGGTATTGTTAGGCACAGCGAAGTCGATAACGATGATCTGTTTGTCCCACGAGCCAGCGTCGGATGCGGCGGTCAAGTTGATTGCAGTTTGGTTGCGCAGGAAGGCGACGACTTCGACTGCTTCGTCGTTCCCGAGGGTTTCCCAGAGGTTTGCATGAGGCGCATTGGTGGTAGGCTTGCCGGGGATGTCAGTGAAATTGTACTGGGCGGAGGCGAAGTTCGAGACGAAGTTCTAAATGGCCGGACGAGGACGAGTGTCGCGGAAGTAGGGAATCTGTGGAGAAGGAGCGGCTGTGACGTCAGTAGTCGCCAGCAACGCGCCGAGCAGACCGGCAACGTGCATGTCAAGAGAGTGCCGATCAAGCCGAAAGTAGCGATAAGCGAGCAGCAGCGAAGGAGAAAGAGAAGAAGCCAGCCGACGGGTGAAGCGGGTCGGGTCAGAGGCGCGTGCGCCCGCATAGACGAACGCCCTCGGCATTCACACTGCGTTCCTCCATTGTTTTCTTGGCTGTGGAGGGGGCGGAGCGGGGCGATCCACTCTTTGGCGAGAAGGACAGCGGCTCCGGGCGAGATGAGGTCCAATCTCCTCTATCCTGCTCGTCGCCTCCTGCAGCCAAAGCGAGACCCTCCGAGCGGCACCAAGCCGTGGAACAGGGCTTCTCGGAATCTGGACGCTGAATGGGCGGAGCCTGCGCACCGCTGAACCCTCGTCCTCGCACCTTGTGCGATCGCAGCACACTTCGTCGTCGGGCGGTCCAGCGGCTCCTGCGGCGACTACCTGCTGGCCGCCCATCCATCCCTGCTAATACGTATCTAGCCAGATACGGCCGTGTTGCACCGCAACTTCGGGCGAGACGGGGAAGACGGAGACGCTGTTTCGCGCATGCAGCGCGGCGGAGAAGGAGGCAAACAGTGCGAGAGCGTGTACTGTATGTCTGTGGTAGCTTCTGAGCCTGGCAGAGCGAGTTCGAACGAACAGCAGCGAGAGGGAGGAAGCGAATGCTCGTGCCAACCGACTCTTGCGGAGTCTACACGCTCGCTCACGACTCTTGGGCGCCTACTAGCTTGCGGTTCGCTGTTAAACACTCTGTGCGTCCTGATAGCTTGCTTCGACCGCGCCCTGCGCTGTACGGCTCGCCCCTGTTCCTCCTCGACCACGAGGCGGTGCACGAGTCGTTCGCGGGCAAACAGAAGCCGGATGGACTGGTTCAAGGGCCTGCAGAGGGAACACGAGCAGGCAAAAAGCCGCTGTGATTGCCGCCCGGCCGCCTAAAACTGACGCGCCGGCGTTACATCGCTTCATCAGTTCGCGAGGAGGAGATGTTCAAGTCAGCTTGTGCACGGGCATGCATGGGCGCTGACATTTCTCCAAACATTTTTACGGATTGAGCAGACGGTCTGCGCATCGGACGCATGCCTGTCGCTGCGGTGGGCCTCTCTTTCTCCCTCTCTCCGTCAAGTCGGCCTAACACTGCGCGCCCGGTCCCTACCCAGATTCCCGACACGCCAACCGGCTCCACTTTATCTGCCCACCTCGCTGAACCCCTCTCTTCGACAGACGAACTTCTCGACCTGCTCCTCCCGCCTCTCCAGTCTCTCTCCCTCCTCTCCGACCAACCGTCTCTCGCCCAGCGCCATGCTCGATCCCCTTTCCCCTGCCAAACTGAACGCTTTGCAAGACGCCAACTAGGCCTCGTCCAAAAGATCCTCGTCGAAAAGGTCTGGCCGGAATGGGAGGGCGCGCTCGAAGCGGAGGAAGGTGCAGCAGGCCTTGTCGTCCTCGAGCGATTCTTTATTCCTCCGCCTACCGCCTTAGCGTCGATCTCTTCCGATGCGAGCAGCAATGGGGCAAACATCGCCATCTCCGCCTACAACGTCCTTTCCTCGGTGTTATCCAGCACGACGATTTCCACTCTTCCGCCTCGATCCGTTGAAATAGCACTCGACCTGCTCGCCAAGCTGTCGTGGAGCTTCAATATCGAAGAGTTGTACATGGCGACAGTCGGCGCGTCCGAGTTGGGGAGGAATGTGGACGGAGCGGAACCGGAGGACGAGGACAGCTTTGCGGATCCTGCAGCGGTCGAGCAGTGGGAGACTACGCAACGGGTTCTCTTGAACGTCCCGACCCGTGCAGCCAACGCTTGGGGCGTCATGCAGGGCAAGGGCAAGAAGGCGATGAGAGAGTTTCCCCCAAAACTGCGTCCAGAGTGCGTCGGTCAAACCCGAGCTTGCTAAGAATCGCTGACATGATTGAATTGGCAGCTCCTTCGGGAGTGCTTGTACCGAATCGTTCGCGAAACTCGTATGGCGACTCGCAGATGACGCGACGATCCCCTTCTCCCGCTCCGCCCTCTCCTCCATTCTCCCCTCACTCACGTCAGGCAGCGATCTCCAACTTCTACTCTCGCTCGTCATCCCACGATTCTTGCCTCCCGAAATATTCCCAGTACCCGCAGACATCCTCCTGCGCCGACAACGACACATCGACATCTGGCGCGCCGTCACCGACGAGCTCTCTGAGCGGGACTTGCAGCGCTTCATGCGCGCCATCGTCGCATCGGTTACCCAGAATCTCCGGTTGAAAGCGGGTCGAAGTGTACTGCAACAAGCGCGGGCGGCAGCGTTCGTCCTCGATTCGTTCTTCGGCGCGCTCAATCCCGCCAACAAGGCGACGTGGAAGCCTTCTCTCGCAGTATTCGACGTGCACGGATCGCTCGACAACGACTTGACGCCCCTGCTTGCGGTGTTCTGGGCGGCGGAGACGGCGGCTCGCGTCGAGCTTCTCAAGGAGGTGCTGAAAGTCTGGGGAAATGCAGAGGAGATTCGGGCTGGGATCGACAGCCGACGACTCTGTGAGTTAGGAACTGTAACGCACCGAATTGTACAGGACTAATGCGCTCACTCGCAGACCTCACTACTTTGCTACTCGCCCTCGTCGTCTCGCTTCCCCGGCTTCAACCCGACCTCGTCACCCTCTCTCGATCACCGACTTTCCTCTCGGCCGTCTCGACCCACTTGTCCCTTGTTGCTCCTCTGCAACGACTGCTCGGCATGCTCGTCGCCGAGATCGTCTCCGCACGAACGGTCGACTCGAGTGGCGAGCTCAAGCCGCTCGACTTTGGCTCCGAGATCTGGGCTGGCGACTCGCCCGAGAAGAGCAAGATTCGTCGGCTGCGCGGAGTGCTCGCTCAGCTTGAGTCGGCTGCGGCTGGCAATGTCGAGGGTTGGCAAGACGTCTTGCGGAGGCTGTCGTCAAGCGAGATTCGTCCGGCTCGATCTCCTGCGCCAGGAACAGTCAAAACAGCGCCCTTGAAGCCGACGAGCGTCGAGGAGCCACCCGTCCAGCCCGCCAAGCCGAACCGGCCCATGATCTCGATTATCGGCGACGACGATTCAGACGACGAATTCGAGCCTCTCCCGCTTCCGCCTGGTCCGTCCGAAGCGACTCTCGAAGCTCTCGCCTCGGATGACCCCGCGCTGTACCACTCCGCCTTTCCTTCGCAACAAGCTGCAACAGCTGGTCCGGCAGGCGGCGCGAGCCATACTCGCAAGCGCGGGAGGCTTCGCCCTCCCGTCTACATCCCCGAGCTCGTCGCCTACCTCAAGGGTGAAGACCCCCAAGGCGCGAAGGAAGAGGCGGATGGCGAGGCAGAGCGGGTCGAGATGGGGTTGAAAGAAGGCGAAGCGCTGGTGAGGCGGAAAGCGGGATGGGGCGGCGAGCTACGTGTGTCCTTCCGTTACGACAAAACTCGCTGACTTCGCTGACAACACATGCGCAGGCGAGAATGCTGTCAACCTTGCCTTCGCGTTGATGGGCCTGCACAACAAGTTTGAGCTTGACAACTTCGAGCAGCAGAAGCAGGCCATCCTCGTTGCGCTGCTTGTGGCTTGCCCGACGGCAGCTGCGCCGTACGTATCGCCGACTGCCCAGTCAGTGCTCGCGTCGCTGACGAGAGCTCTCCGAACAGCGTCGTCATCGAACAGTACTTCACTAACTCTTATACAGTCGCGCAACGGCACGTCCTGCTTGCGGCGCTCGCACTCGCCGCTCGCGAGCTCGCAGGTCTGCCGACATCTACTTCAGCGCCCAAATCGCAGATTTCGGACCGAGATGAGCAGTTCCCGTCGAAGCGCCTGCCGCCGCAGCTGCATCGTCGCCTGGCAGGCACGTCGTCCAGGTCGGACGGCGCCCTCGAGGCACTGTCAGCCGACTTGACCAGGATGGCGCTATCAGGTGCGCGAGAGGATGCGGCAAGCTCCTTGCCAGAGGCCGCGCGGGAGAAGCTTCTCAAGGTGCGAGGAACGACTCGGCGGTCAGCGCGGCTCGACGTCGCTCAAGGCATATCGTCTACGCCCACTTTCGCTTCCATCGCCGCGGAAATCTTCATACTGCCTCTCATCAATCGTTTTTGGCTCTACCTCCGCGACACTGCCACCTCGTCCGTCGCCAGTCGTCAAGCTTACTCAATCGGACCTTACGCTGGAGGGGCGTCTGCACCGATGCTTCTTGAGCCAATGCTTCTCGCCAAGTTCCTTGCGACTTTGGCGATCCTCGTGCATGCCGCGCGACATTCGCCGGCCTTTCTAGCCGTCATCGTGCCAGAGACGCTCGCCTTTGTCCTCGCCATCAAGCCGGCTCGCTCCTCCGCCGTCGCATCAGCCCGCGTCGTCGAAGAGGGTACCGGCCTCGATACGGACTTGATCGTCTCGTCCGCACTCGAGCTGGTCCTCGTCGCCCTCGATGCAACCGTGCAATTGGACGGCGGGCGGACGCTCATGTCGGCTTCAGCAGCGAACGGCGAAGGCGGTGCCATCGTCGCAGACGTCAAGGATTGGGCCGAGGAAGTCTTCGAATGCGAGGAGCGGCGGGGCGCGGAGATTGGCGTAGGCAGGCCTGGGCGGGCGGCGGCTGGAGTACTTCTGCGGGTTGACGAGATCGTCGGACGGTGGCGCGTCGCTGTAAGTTGGTGAGGGGCGGTAGTGAATCGTTTGCAACCTCTCGCTTTCGCGAGCGATCCATCGCCGAAGAGTTTGGTGAGCGCGAATGTGCTCGCAACGTTGCAAAGGTCATCTGGCACAGATGGGAACAGGCTACAGAGACAGTGAGGGCGAGCAACATGC
Organism: Rhodotorula sp. S30-09; assembly: GCA_023628235.1. Taxonomy (NCBI): domain Eukaryota; kingdom Fungi; phylum Basidiomycota; class Microbotryomycetes; order Sporidiobolales; family Sporidiobolaceae; genus Rhodotorula; species Rhodotorula sp. S30-09. Next base: position 299,679 of record JAMALD010000010.1, read on the forward strand.
GAAACAAGCGTGCTCAACCCCTTGCAACGGCGACGCCAGCTGCGACGGTCCTGGCTCCACCGCACCTGCGGTCACGGGGGCCATCACGGCGCCCACCGTAGCTGTCACCGACCGAGCGGTTGCCGGCATTCCTCGCCCAGCGATCGTCCCTGCCGTTGCCGTCGCCCTTTCCCCCTCTAGTCCCTGCCGCCATCCTGCGGGGACGAGGCAATACGGTTGAGGAGGCCGTCGGCGCCGCGACGGTCCTGGCGAGCCTCGCGCTGCGCTTCGCGGTGCGCATCGAACCACTCGATGAACAGGCTGTTGATTGGCAGTTGCTTGCCGCTGCGAAGGACACGGCCTTTGACGCTGCTCATGACGTCGCTGATGATGTCGCGCGCGATGCTCGGCGACAGATAGACCTTGATGCACCAGCGCGGCTGGCCTTCGACCGTACGCCCTGGCCAGATGACGAGGCCGACGCTGCGCTCGAGTACGGGTCAGCGCTTGAGCACACTCCAAGATGCAGTCGCGGAGCCGGAGCGCACATTATGTCGAGCGAGATGTGAATTACCCGCGCAATCGAGCAAAGGTCGACACCAAGCTTGGTAGGGTCGTCGAAGTCGAAGGAGCTGCCGGCGATACCCTGGACAAGGAACGCATCCGCCTCCTTGATCGCGAGCGGCAATCCACGTTCACCGTAGACGTCGACGCATACTCTGTGCTTCGCGTAGTCAACGTTGTCGCGGGCGCCGCAGCCGTCTCGACTCATTTCGCCAGCGCTGACGATCGCGTCGACTTCGTCCTTCACGGCGCGACCAGCTTCGCCGGCGTCCCTGGTGGACAGCATCGCGCGTGAACTCGGCGAAAGACGCGCGCAGAACTCGCAGAGATCAGGAGAACGCACCTCGCCTCGACCTTCTCATCGCCAGCCTCGCCGTCGTGCATCACTTCCTGTTGAATAGGCCCGCTCGTCTCATTAATAGCGCCCTCTTGTGCTTCGCCTCCTCCGAGTCAACCTGTTCTGCGTCATCCTGGATTATGCCCGTCTCACCGACCGTCTGCTCCGTATCGCCGCTCTGATCGTGCGTCGCCGCAGACGTCGACTGCTCCCTCGAGTCATCCTGTTCGACACCGTGGCCATCTTCGTGGACCCTCCTGGGCTTCGGGGCATGTTGGTCCGTCGCGAGCTAGGGCTGCGTCGAGTCGGCGCGAGGGGTTGGAGACCGTCGGTGGAGGTCGTCATCGGCAAGCTCGCCGGGAAGCGGGTCGACGGCGGCAGGATGCAGGAGAGGGGCGGAAGCGGGAGCGGGGCGCCTAGTAGCGGTGAGATTGACGAAGTTACCCGCCTTCTTGCAAGGCGGAGAACCGGCGAACCAGAAGCTGGCTGTGAAGCCATATTGCGCGCGACAAGAGCGAGCATCGTCAGTTTCGTGCCCTGAACGCGAGGCAGGGAACGAGCTCACCGTCGCCTTCAAGCACTTGGAATCGGTGGCGAGGCGAATGCCCAAGTCGGCGTTGGCGCTGTGCTCGATCGCACTCTTCGCCTCTTCTTGCGAGTCAAAGTGAAGACGATGTAGAGGGCGTCGATCGATTGTCAGTGCTGTCCCTCGCCTCGTTCTCCGTCGAAAGGTATCAAACGAACCAGATCTTCTCGTCGACGGAACACCTCCCTCCACGAACCGCGCCAAGCTGCTTCCCAACGTGGTAGATATCTCCAGAGAGCTGTGAGTGGTACGCAAGAGAATGAGACGCGTCAGTTGACAACTTGGCGGCGCACGCGGGGGCGCACGCGAGGACGAAAGAGCGTACCTAATCGAGAGGCTGGCCACGGTGTGTTCATGGCACAAGGGCGGGCAGAAGGCTTCTATTGGAGACGACATGACCGCGCGAGTGGCGATAAGAACACAAGCGTGACGAAGGGCCGAGGGAAGGCGTGGGAGAGTTTAGGGAGACGAGAAGCGAGGGGCGGGGGGGGGAAGCGCTGTACGTGTGGCTGGGAAGATTTGAAGCGCTGGGCGATACAGCGAGCGATGGTTTGCCAAACGGCGAGAGAGAGTTGGGAGGGAAAGAAGGAAGGAGGACGGCGAAGACGCAGGTTCAACTCGATGCACGATCTCGTGGAGGCGTTTGACAGGCTTGGAGCGCGTTTGAGGACGTTGTAGGCCACCTGACAGTCCCAACACGTCCAGCAAGAGCGGGTTGGCGAGCGATACCAATCGCTGTCGACAGCCACCTCGTCGTCCAGCCACTCGCTCGTCCTGCTTGCGTGAGAGCGGGCCACAAACGTGCCGTTCACGATGCCGGGACGGCCTCCCCATGCCCCATCGCCTCGCTCAGACTGTACACCAGTTCACTCACTCTCGCCTTGGATTCGTCGTGCAGACGAGCTCAGTTTGCGGAAGCCACAGATCGTTGCAAATCTACCTACACGATCATTCACCCCCAAGTCAACGCGAGAGTCTGCGGGGCGAGAGTGAAGGGTGCTGCGTCTTCCTCCTCCTTCGCAGTCGTCTTGCTCACCAAGTCCTCCATCTTCTTCGCGAGCGAGACCAGCTGCTCGGATCGCAGACGGTCGACCTGGAGGCGATAAGGCGTTGCCACATCGTGGAAGCTGTGTCGCCAAGAGAGCTCTTCGGCGACGTCGGGACGGATCAAGTCGAAGGCGGCAAAGAGGAGTGCGACGAAGCACTCGCGCGAGCCGATATCGCTGAAGTACCGCAGCAGCTCCTCGGCGACGTCAGTGCTGTTCGAGACGGCCGCCGTCGTGATCGCGTCCGCGAACAGCTTGTCCTCCTTCGACAGCGAGATCGACCGGTCCCATTTGGCCGCCTTGCCGTACAGATGCGATGCGACTGCAAGAGTCAGGAGTCAGCGCTGCATCTCTGGAAGCAGAAAACATTGCAACTCACGTCGTCGAAACTCGAGCAGGTCGTGCTTCTCGAGCCGCGCCGCGAGGCCCATCGCGTCAAAGGCGTCGTTCGTGTCGATCGAATCCCGCAGCGTCTTGTAGTCCTCCTCCTCAATCAGCAGGTCGTTGAACGCCTCGTTGACTGCGGGGATGTTGTTCTTTTGGACCGAGATGAGGTAGTTCTTGATCACTGCGAGGGGAAGGCGGCGTCAGCGCACGTCGACGGTTCAAGACGGTACTAGCAACGTACTCGGCAGCTCGTCGGCCTTCTGGAACATCTTGACGACTCGCGTGTGGTCGATTCGAGGCGCGAGGACGCTGAGGAGGTCGTTGAGGAGCATGGGTTGTTGCTCGAGGTAGAAGTTGAGGGCCTGTTCGAGATGCGCGTCAGCAACCAGCTTGCAAGCGTAACAACGCTGCAAACGCACCTTGTAGTAGATTTCGATGTTCGCGACCTTGACGACGACTTCCTTGAACTGGTTGTGCTCCCATGCGTCCGCGGACCGCTCCATCATCGCGAGCGCAGCGTTGTCGAACTCGTCGTAGTGGACATAGAGGAAGACGAGTTCGGGCCAGAGGTGAGCCTGCTCGGCGGCGCGGAGAACCTTGGGGATGTCTGATCGGAACGCCGGAGTCAGCTACCAGTCGAGAAGGCCAAAAGCAGCTCGACGCACTGATGCGGGACCAGAAGAGCTTGAGGTGCTCCATAAGACGCTCGGGCTTGTACTGCAGGCGACAGACAGCAGCGAGTCAGCACACGCAAGCAAGACAGCTGATAAGCGGAGAGCGCACCTTCGCGTAGAGGACCGAGAGCTCGGTGAACATGCCCATGTGCGCGCGCTCGAGACCGAGACCGGCCTCGAGGAGCGCCATGAGCTCGTCAACATAGCCGCGGTACTCGTACAGGCGGACGAGCGCCTGCAGCTCCTCGGCGTGAACGATCAGGTTGAGACCGCTGATCTGCGCGAGGCGGAACTCCTTCTTCTCGATACACGCCGCGTTGACTTGCTTCCATACCTGCGTGTTGCCGGCCTTGCGGGCGGCGTCGACTGCAGCCTGGTTCTCGCCAAGGTAGATGAGCGTAGTCGCGAGGCGGGCCCAGTTCGAGATACTGGTGAAAAGGAGTTTGGCGGCCTCGTACAGGCTTGCGTCGAAGGCCTTCTCGCCGGCAGAGAGGAGGTCGGCAACGTTGGTCATGCCGAGGAAGTCCTCCATGTCGCGGAGGCGGTCCGTCTTGGCGTACGAAACTGCGAGCTCGGTGTCGATGGCGGGCTCGCGGAGCGTCTTGCGGGCCATCTGGAGGTAGCGGACGAGGTCCTCGCTCTTGCCAGCGCGCGACGCCGTCTCGATGACCTCGAGGTAGTTCGAAGGGTCCTCGGCACGGATGTACGAGTCGATCGCGTCCTTGATGCGGAGACCGTCGAGCTGCGCCTTACCGAGACGCGACCACACGGCGGGCTGGTCGACCTTGTCGGCGTACTGCTGCGCGCGGTCGATCGAGACGATGTACTCGACGAGCACGTTCGTCGCCTCGAGGTGCATGCCGTTCTTGCGATAAAGCGTGAACGCCTCCTCGTACAGACCGTGCTCGATCATGATCGACGAAATCTCCTGCACGTCGAAGCCCTCGACCTTGTCGATGTAGCCCATCACGCGGCCCTTGTCGGCGCGGATGGCGGTAAGCATGAGGAGCTTCTTGAGATTGGCATTGTCGCTGAACGCAGACTGGTCGAGGACGATCTTCTCGAGGAGCTCGATGAGCTCAGACGGGAGGTCTGCGGACAGGAAAGCCTTGACGGTGACCGAGACGTCCTCGGGGTCGGTCGACTCGGGGACGGCGGTCGCGACGACCTGGTCGATAAGCTGGCGCTTGTGCAGGTTGTCGCCCTGGAGGACCTGCTGCCAGAGGTCAAGACGGCGGCGCTTGACGAGGTAGCGAGCCTGGTGCTTGTACATCTGCGGGCGGGACAAGCGTCAACACGACAAGGAGGCTCGGTGAGAAGCTGCGATTCTCGCCTGGTTGTCGTTCGTGATAGAGATGAGCTCGTCGTCGCACAGTCCCTTGGCGTAGGCGATGTAGGCGAGGTAGGGGTCGCGCTTCTCGCAGTACTTGCCGACGACGAGGGGGTCGTAGATGCTGTTCTCCTTGAGGAACGACTCGGGGTCGTTGTTCGAGTCGATCTTGATCTTGGCGAGGGCGTTGTAGAGCGCCGGGTCCTGTTGGCCGGCGGCAATCTTGGCCTCGAGGTATGGCAAGATGAGCTTGAGGCGGTTGCGCTTCTCGACCTCGTCAACGAGCTCGTCAACGGGAACGGGACCGGTGACGCTCGCGAGGAGGGCCTTGATCGTGTTCTCGTCGCAGTCGACGTCGAGGAGGCCGCCGATGACCTGCGGCGTGCGCGCCGAGTTGACGCGCTGAACGTAGACCTCGATGAAGTTGGTCATGCCGTTCTGGTACAGGTAGAGGACGAGGTCGTGGACAAAGTCGAAGCGGTCGCAGACGATGATGAGCGGGAGCTGGTCGGGAAGCTTGGCCTCCTTCAAGAAGTTCTTGACCTTTTCCGGGTTGTAGAAGTTGGACTCGCGGACGATGCGCTCGACCTCGCGGATCTGGCCCGTCCTCGTCGCCGCCTGGATGTACTTGAAGTGAACCTCCGAGTCCTCGCTGAGGTTGACGATTGAGCCGAGGTAGTAGTAGAGACCCTCTGCCGTCTTGAACTTCTCGAAGAGCTCGATGAGGCGGACGGGACCGATGAGGTCGGAATACTTGGTCGCGGCCTGCACGACGACCTGGAGGTTCTGGCGGATGTTGACCTTCAACATCTCGTTGAAGCACTCGAGGGTCTGCTCGACTGTCAACTTGCCGAAGAACTCGACGAGGTACTGCCGGCGGAACCCGCAGTCAGCAGAAATCGAAGACCAGGACAGGGCGGACCACACTGACCTCGGCGGGAATCAGGTTGGTGTGCACGACGACACGCTTGATGTCGTTGATGTCCTCGTAGTGCTCAAGCGCGCGCTGGAGCAAGCCGGCCTTCTCGCAGAGGTTGGCAATCCGGGGGCGGTCGTAGTGTGAGAACATGTTGTTGCCGAGGATGGCATCGGCGACCTGAGGCGCGTTGAGCAGGTTCATCTCGAGGAGGCGGGTCTGAAGGTGTCCCTGTTCAGGCTTGTTTTCCTTTAGCGCGTCGAGGAGGAACGACGTCGCCTGCTGGATCATGTTCTGCGACATGAAGATGTCGACGACGCGCTCGACGTCGACGAGAGGACCCATCTCGTCGTTGACGAGCTGCGTCGCAAACTCGGCGCCATTCTCCGGGTTGAGGCGAGTGACATGCTGAAGGAGGGCTGCGTAGTCGGGCGTGTAGCCGACGCGCTTGGCGTAGACGGTGATCTTGGCGAACTGACCAGTCTCGGCGAAGCAGGCGACGACCTTGTTCGGCACGTTGGCGCGGAGGTAGACGGAAAGTGCGAGGGTCATGTCGTGCGTGCGAACGATGTCGCCGAGCTCCTCGCTGCACTCGATCTGCGTGGCGCAAAAAGTCAACGGTGCGATTTAGGAGAATGATACGCAAACATACCTTGTCCTCCTTGAGCCACTTCTCAAGAAGCTGCTTGCGACCCTGGACGAGCACCGGCCTTGCCAACTCGAGCGACTCGTACTTGTTCAGCTTGCCACGCTCGAGGAGGATGCCGAAGTACTGCAAGATCGGGCTGAGCTGACCCTGCTGCACCGGCACCCCCTTGAACATGTCGATTGTCTGGCTCGTGCGCAGGATGCCGCGAGGCGAGCCGGCTGCAACCTTGGCGGCGCCCGAGTAGTCGCCCGACTGGAAGAGCTGGGCGAATTGGCGCTGGAAGAGGTCGTCGGCGCCGGGAAGGCCGCCGCGAGAGGCGATGCGAATGGCAAGCTCGGTGTTGTTGAGCGTCGAGAGGATGTACGGGATCATGACCTCCTCGTCGACCGTGACGCTCAGAACCTGGCCCTTGCGGTTGATGCCAATGATGCCGGACGTCGCACGGTGCTCGCACGTCGTGAACATCGTCTCGCCGGAGATGCGGTTCATGTAGATGCACGCGCCGGATTCGAGGTCGTACAGGTGGATGAAACCGTACTTCGTCACGAGGTAGACAATTCCGTACCGCTTCGAGACTTGCATCGCGACGGGGAAGTCATTCGTCGCTTCGGGAGGGAAGAAGACGTCGACAGCCTTCTTGGCGTACGCCGGGAGGTTTGCCTGGTGGTCGATCTCGACGACGTGGAGCTGCAGGGAGGTTCGTCACACACGACTCGGCATCTGGGCGATCGTCTTAACTCACCTTGGCACCCGTCGCCGTGCGAACAGCGAACGTGAACAGCTTGGTGTCGTCGCTCGCGCCCTCCAACCTGATCTCCGCAAAGCTCGCAGCATGACCCTCAATCGGCTGCGAGACGCCGCGCTCCTTCGAATAGAGCTGCATCGCACCCTTGACCTTGAACCCAGCGGGGTTGGTCGTGTTGGAGCTGATGCCGACAAGGACGAGCCACTTCTCGTCGGGGGTAACCCGATAATTGATTATCTGGTTACCCCCAAGAGAAGCGTGCCTGTCAAAGACCTTGACGGGCGTGTCGGAGGTCTGGGCGTCGGGCTGAGAGGAAGGGGCGTAGCAGGTCCAGTGGTAGACGGCCGTCTCGGTCACGATACCGATCGTAGTGGGCGAAATCCACTTCCAGAACGTCACGTCTTCGTGCATAAGGTGCGCTCGAACCTTGGCCTTCTGCTCAATGTTGAAGATCTGCAGCTGGCGTTGTGCTGTCGAGAAGGAGGTCAGTCGGACCGAGTGGGGTGAAGGGAGCGCGACTGCTTACCTCGCAGCGCGATAACCTTGTCGTCCAGGTGCATGATGGCGCTCTCGGCAGAGATGGGACGGCGGACGACGTTGTTCGGGTCGAGCATGTCGATGATCACGACCTGCTTGGCGCCATTCACCTCCTCGCGGACACACACAAAGCGGTCCGACTCGAGCGTAAGCGTCGCAAAGCCGATCGACCCGGGCTGAATCCCGAGCGCCGTGAGCTGCAAAACGAGCTCGCGTCAGCCTCTATCACTTCAATGGGCGCGCAGGCTTCGGCCTCGGGGCGGTGGAGCGCGTGTCGGGTTGGAGGAGCGAGAGAACGGCGAGCGCACCTGCAAGAGCTCCTGAAAAGCGATAGGTCGGTCCGCCATCGTGTAATCTACCGTGCCGACGTGTCTTTGGCCTGATCAGGCGGGTGCTGAGCGAGAGTCGGGACGGGGTGATGAGGTGGTGGAGGGGGAGAGGGAAAGGTTTCTCGTGAGGAAAACGGCGCGCGAACTTCTGGACGAGAGCAGGCGCAGTCTAGAGCAGGGAAAGAGGGAACAAGCGAGCAGCGAATGACGCTGTCTTTGGGGAGGGCGAGAGGAGGGGAGCGAGCGAGTTGTATTCGAGCATTACAATCTCGCAGTAACGGCGCGATCACAAAGTCTTTCGCTCGCAGATTGATAGGCTTCAAGGCCGGACAGCGGGACTCTCTGGAGGACTAGAACGCTGTAAGGAAGTGTAACGAGATACAACATGCCGGTCTAGGGGATACAGCGACCGTCCGCTCCACGTCCCCTACTTCTCATTCGCCGCATGCCGACTCAGTCCGCGGATGCGCTCGCCGAAGATGTACAACAGAGGTGCCTGCGTGACGTCGCAGAACAACGAGGGTCAGCGGGAGACGTTGGCAAGGAGGAAAGGAGGGAAGGGAAAGACGCACGGCAGGACATCCCACAATGATGGTCACGATGGCGAGAATTGTGCAGCCCCAGCCGTAGCCAATGCCGTTGAACACTGCGAGGAGAGGGGCGAGCAAGCGGAAACGGGGAAAGTGGGGAGAGCGAGCGGTAGTCGAGAAAGTCAGCGAGTGAAAGAGGCGAGACCGGCGAAGCGACACGTACTGTAGGGCGCGAAGAGCGGGAAGGCGAAGCCACAGATACTTCGCAAGCACACAGATGCGGCGAGTGCGGAAGCGGCATGCAGGGCTGCGGAACGAGTTGTCAACTCGCCTTTTCGCAGGCCCGAAGCGGAGGAAACGTACTAAATGTGTCGATAAGGTACGACGTCGATGCTTGGAATACGAGGATCATGCCGAGTCCGATAAACACGAGGCCGATGTCTGCGAGGTGAGCGCTCTTAGCGGAGGTCGAGGAAGAGGAGAAGCGTGGAAGTGACCCGCCTGGTACGATCCAGTGTAGGCGATGCTCGGCGGACCAGCCATAAAGGAGCAGGCCGAACGGGAGCGAGATACTCGCCGGTACAACTGGAGACGCGAAAGGGTGAGCACCGCAATAAGGCATGCGGAAGGCGGGGGACGCACTAAGGGGAAGACGGAACTCAGGCCGTCCCGGCCCGTGTTCCCGTGCCTTCAAGCGTCGATAAATAACGTCTAGTAGCCGCGCACCTCCTTGCGACGCGATCATGAAGCCGAGCGCCAGGGCGATGTAGTGCAGCGAGGCGATGCCGGTCGACTGAGCGTACGTCTCTTCATACAGCTGCGACATAGTCGTGAGGAGGAGGTAAATACATCCGTAGATGACGGCGAGGTAGAGGGCGAAGATCTGGAGTATCGGCTCGTAGGCGACGAGGGCGAACGGGCGCAACATCCCGTGCACGACAACTTCGCGAGGCGTCTTCCGGCGTCCGCCAGCTTTGGCCTGGTAGCTCGTTTGAATGCGGTCGGAGTCGCGTGGTAGGCCCATCGACTTCTTGAGCGCGGTGGCCTTGTGTCCCAGGAGGATTGGGGCATACGTTTCCCTTAGGCCAATGAGGCCGAGAAGCTGGATGAAGCCAGAGAACTGCGGGACGAAAGTCAGCAACGTTCCAGAGAAGATCGACTCGCAGGAAAAGGCTGGGCGCTCATCCTAAGCAGGCGAGAGGCGAGGCTCACAATGGTCGTCGACCAGAAGATCCATTTGTACCCGTCGTTTGGCAAGCACTGGACGATCCATCCGCCAATGACAGGTCCCAGCGCCGGTCCCAGCAGCGGTCCGAGACTGTAAAGCGCCGCGCCCTTCCCTCGCTCCTCCGGCCGCCAAAGATCCGACAACACGCCCGCTCCAATCGCCAATGGCGCTCCTCCGCCAAATCCGGCGAAGAAGCGGAAGGCGATGAATTGCGATTTGGTTGTTGCGAACGCGCAGACTAGGTTGAAGATTAGGTAGAAGACGTTGGCGAGCTGGAGAACGCGGATGCGGCCGAAGAGCTCGGAGGCGGGTCCGAAGACGAGGGGAGAGATGGCGAAGGCGAGGACGAAGATCGAGGTCGACATCTGGATCTCGACCTGCAAGAAAGGGAAGGGGTAAATGGATGGAAACGACGAAGAGATGCTCAGCTTGCGCACCTCGTTCGTGATGTGCAGCTTCTGTGCGACCCGAAGCGCCGCAGGAGCCATTGCTGAGGATGAGAGGGGTCTGCAAAGCGGGAAAGAGGGTCAGCCGTCGCCTTCGTCGCCGAACGCCTTTGTGTCTCGCGTCCGAAGGAACGCCGGATACCGAAGACGATCCTGCTGTGCGCACGAGAGGCGAGACTCACGCAAGGAGCGTGAAGCCGGCAACGCTGCGGACATTCGAACTGAGTAAGCAGGACAGGACGACGAGGAAAGGAGTTGGACGCACCACACCGTCGCTAGCATCCTCCGCGACTTTGGCCAGTTCAGCGGACACTCCGGATCGTCGTCTCCCTTCCAGCCGACCACGATGACCCCTCCATCAGACGACGACCCTCTGGTAACCCATCTCGTCGCGCCCTTCTCAACCTCCTTCTCCCCTCCGCCGGGCCCGCCGGCAGCCTCCTCGTCCGCCTCGTGTAGTGTAGCTACAGCGCTGCGCCCATCGTCGCCTTCATCTGTCGAGCCGTGGGTGTCCCCGGACGAGGCGGGGGTGGCCGACTCGCGTGAGGGCGGGTCGACGAGCGGCGGGACCCGCGCGTCTGGTTCGGGTGCTTGCGAGGCCTCTGGAATGTACGGCTCAGGTGCAGCAGGCATTGTAGGCGAGCATCGGGTGAGTACAGTCAAGCGACAGAGCTTTCAAAGCAGAGCTTGCCGACGGGGAGCGGCGGCGCGGGCGGACGGAGGTGCCGGCCGAGACAAACGACGACGACGGCGACGGGGACGAACGAGGATAGAAGCAAGATGCAGGAGGTGTAGCACGACAACAGGGACAATGCGGGGAATCATCTATGAGGTGCAGATGTAAAGAAACAGAGGAGAGTCGGCGGGTCAGGCGGAGGGCGTGGGTAGCGGGTGCGCTGAAGTCGTTTCTGGCAGCGGAACATGCGTGGGAGGGAGAGGTGCGGTAAGGCGGGAAGGCGAGGCAGATGTTGAACCGCCTGCGAGCAGCGAGCGGATCTGCGAAATGAGTCCAGGATACTGCAAGGTGAGAACGGTCAGTTACGACGCCGAGCAGTCGAAAGAGAGTCAATTATCTACTTGTATGGCTCGGTGACGACAACATCGATGCCGGCGTCGAGCGGTCGCTGGCGGGCAAAGGGAGAGTCGCGTCGCTGGACAAGACCATGTTCGTGTGACGAGGTTCGGTACGTGGGCGGCGCAATCGCGTCTCGAGAGAAAGTCGAGTGCGGAAAGATGCGTGCTGGGAGTGACAGGTCGTCGAGATAGTCTGCGAGCGAAGGCGGCACGGCGCCTCGAGTTCCGTCGGCTGCTCAGTCGATCGGGTGTGTCCAGGTGAGCGCCGTCCGTGGACGCTGCGGGGGGGTCCCGCATGGCTCGTTAAGGCGTGGCAGCCAGTGCAGCGCGGTCGAGCACGCGAGCGAGGCAGGCGACGCGGTGTGAGGACAGCGTGCGAGTCGTTTCCCCGGCCTCGGAGTCGCAGGGAAGCGAGAGCAACCCGGTGCCGTCCGTCACATGGGGAGAATGCTATCCAACGGCCTCGAATTGATCAGGGGCCTTGTAAGCAGCAATGATGGCACAAGTAAGGGTTTGCCGTTGTAAGGGAGGGGGAGGGGGAGGAGGAGGAGGACTGCCCCTGTTCTGCTTCGGATGTCACTCTTCTCTGCACGGTTGGCCAGCGAGCTCTGAGCAATTTTCCTTCTAAATCCAACAGCGCCAGCAGGTCGACAGAGCGGCAAGCGGCGCAGACTGGACATTTTGCTCCTCCTCAACCCCTTTCACCGCGACTCGTTCTCGCACGCTCACACACACTTAGCCAGCCCTCGCTAGCCTGCCCACCATGTCGGACGACGATTTTGTGAGCCTTTCAAGCCGCTTGAACGAACGCACGAGGTGCTGACGACGCTCCACTCGCTTTGACAGATGATGGACGAGGACGAGGTCAGTCTCGCTCGCAGTCGCCGCTGAACCCGCACGGACAGCCGAGGACTGGAGCGGGCTCTAGCATTGTACCTGTGCGGAGACTGACCTTCTGCGCGTTCTTTTCATCCTCTCCTCGACCCACTACCCCACCTCCCGCAGGACTACGGATTCGAGTACGAGGGATCCGACAACGAGGACGACGTGGTAGATGTCGAGAACGAGTACTACACGGCAAAGTGTGCGTTGGGCGCGCAGGGCGGGAGGTCGCGAACGAGCTGACCTTTCGTCTCCCCCTCGCCTTCTGTTCTTCCCGCCACATCTTACCGGCACTGCTGCGTCACCGCGCTCCTCCGATGTCCAGCCCAGCGCGACACGCCCGACGTCGCGCTTGCCTCGTTCCAGAAGATCGTCCAAGACGAATCCGACCGAAGCGACCAAGGCGAATTCGGGTTCAAGGCGCTCAAGCAAATGACCAAGCTGACCTTCCGCTTGGGACGCTACGACGAGGCTTTGGCGCACTACAAGACGCTCTTGACGTACACGAAGAAGGCGGTTACGAGGAATGTCGCGGAGAAGGCGATTAACCGCGTGTTAGATTATGTTAGTGCCGAGGAGGGGATCGGGCTGGATAAGATGCAGGAGTTTTACGAGGTCACGATGAAGGCGCTTGAGGAGCAGAAGAACGAGGTGCGTGCCCACGAATCGCGATTGGGAAAGGGAGCCGCCTGCTTATGCAGTCACCCTTCCCTCATCCATGGCTACGTTCCTTGCACAGCGCCTGAGCACCAAGACGAACCTTAAGCTCGCCAAGCTCTGGCTCGATCGCCACGAATACGCCCGCCTGAACAAAGTCCGTCCGCCTTCCTCCTCTTCCCGCTCTGCTCACTCAGCTTTCCTCTCGTGCAGATCCTCCGCGAGTTGCACGCCCAATGCGCACCAGTAGACGACGGTGCAGACGTTGACTCGTCGACGGGCACGACGCAGCTTGAGGTCTATGCGCTCGAGATTCAGATGTATGGCGAGATGAAGAACAACAAGAAGCTGCGAGTGCGTTTCAATGGATGAATTCCTGTCGCAAGCGAGCAAATGCAGAATCGCAGGCTGACTACGGCGTGTTTGTATTGCTTACGCACAGGAAATTTACGAGAAGTCGCTGCGCGTTCGGTCGGCGATCCCGCATCCTCGTATCCAAGGCGTGATCCGCGAGTGCGGCGGCAAGATGTACATGTCCGAGAGTACGCCTTTCCACTCTCCTTTCTCCCGACTCCGCTGACACCGTCTCGCGACAGAGGACTGGACGAAAGCACAAGTCGATTTCTTCGAGGCTTTCAAGGCGTACGACGAGGCTGGGTCACCCCAGCGAATTCAGGTTCTCAAGTACCTTGTGTTGGCGCACATGTTGACCGAGAGCGAGATCGACCCGTTCGACTCGCAGGAGACTAAGCCGTGAGTTGGCTCGGGCTCCTCTCGACAGACTATTGAGCTCGCCAAGCTGGAGCTTTGCCGGATCCGATGATCGATGGGGAGAGTTGACGCTGACGTTTGACTCGCTCTTGAAGGTACAAGAACGACCGCGAGATCGCCGCGATGCAAGCGCTTGTCTCCGCCTACCAACGCCGCGACGTTCACGACGCCGAGAAGATCCTTCGCAGTCAGTCCACCTCGTCCCCTTCCTTCAACTCTCGCTCACCAATCGTGTACTCGCAGCAAACCGCGAGACGATCATGGACGACCCCTTCATCCGCTTCTACATCGACGATGTCCTCCGCTCGCTCAGGACCCAGTGGATTCTCGAGATCATCAAGCCTTACAACAGGATTGAGATTGCGTACCTCGCGAGGGTAAGTCGGAGATTTCGAGTTGTGGACTGTCCGGCTTGAAGCGCGCCTTGCGCTGCAAGCGGGACTGACGATCCGAGCTCGTGTTATCCGGCGTTGACTCAATTCGCACCTGGCAGCAATTGGGCATCCCGAACGAGCAGGTCGAGGAGATTGTCGTCTCCCTCATTCTTGACGAGAAGGTCCAGGGGCGGATCGACCAGGTTTCGGGACGGCTGGATCTCGACAGGCAGTGAGTCTTGCCGTCCGCCTATTCTCTGGCTCTATGCTCTACGGGCGGCAAGGCGTTGAAGAGATATGCAGTTGTACTCACATTCGTCGCACCCCGCAGTACCGCCCTCGAGACTCGCCGTTACCAGTCGCTCGATCGCTGGACTTCTCAGCTCGTCTCGATTCAGAATCAGCTCATCTCAAAAGCCGCTCAAGCAAGCTCAAACCGGAACGGACCTAGCGGAGGAGCTGGCGGCGCGATGGGGATGGGCATGGGCGGCTGGCAAGATGTCAGTCCGCAGGTCTTCTGGGCGGCAGGAAAGTGAGGAAAGGAAAGGAGTCGCTTGTAGCTGTGATGTCGCTCGTTGTTTCTGTGCTTCCACTCATCTCTCTCGCATGCATTGTAGATACCCACTCGTCGTTCAACCCCTCTCGGCGCCTTTCGTCGGAAAGTTGGACAAGCGGTTGTACCGCAGGATAAGGTAACAAGCGCTACAATCCATCAAGCTGTTCCGTCCAAGCAAGCAAGCGATATATCCGTTCAAACGGCGAGAAGCGATTCCTCCGACCTTAACATCTCAGCCGAGCCTGCGGGAGGGAGCGAGTCGTCAGTGAAGTATGGGATGAGGGAGACGGGTAATAACGCACACAGCAACCATCGCGACACACTCGCGGTACATGTCGAGAAGCGGCGAGAGGTGAAGGCGGCCAACGGCGATGGGGGCCTGCGGTGCGCTACGAGGCGTCGTTGTCAACTCCTGCGTTACGAAATTCGAGAGCTCTTGGACGCACTTGGACTTGTAGAGAAAGCCGCAGATGAGGTTGGTCATCTTGGCCTGCTCGAAAGCCGTCTTGACCGACTCTCTCAGTTCCTTCGTCGCGGTTGACGAGGCGTTCGGCGCCGACGGAGCGACAACCAAGGCGAGGAGATTGTGGAAGATGAGAGGAGAGCGATCCACTTCCTGGCGAGTGGTGCCGGGCAAGCCAAGCGAGCGCAAGAAGCCGGCCGACGTAAAGAGGATCTCGTGCGCTGCGCGATAATTGCGTCAGCGGCGTCGCGAGGCGGTAGAACGGCGACGTACTCGTGCGCTTGACGATGGAGACGCGCTCGTACGTGACCTGAAGGTCAAGCATGCGGTGCTCGAGCAAGACCTTCCTAGACTCCCTCTGGAGAGGCGGAACGAGCGGTCCCTCTTCCGACGAAGCGCGCGGCTCGCTGGCCGTCGCCGCCTTATCCTGCTCGCCATGCCATCCTCCTTCACCGCCCTCGCGCTTCTTGCTGTCGAAGCAAGGAAGAAGCTTCCTGATAGAAAGGCCGGCGTCCTTCTGCGCCTCCTGGACGACTGACGTCGCCCTGCCTCCTCCGACTCCTCCATTCCGCTCGTCGCGACGCTCCTCCTCGTCGCCGCCATTCCGCTCGTCGCGACGCTCCTCCTCGTCGCCTCCGCCTTCCGGCAACGGAATCTCCTCGTCGAGCGCCTCCTTCGTCGGAGGGATCGGGCGCTTCGCGACGTCCTGCGCCTCAACCTGTACGGCAGGCGAAAACGAGGTCATGTCTGCGTAGAGATCCTGGTCCTCGGGCAAGATAAGCGAGAGGTCGGTGCCGGTCGTGAGGGCGCGAGTGTGGTCAACCTGGGCACCGAGGAAGTAGGTGATGTTGCCCTCGCGATCGCGGAGCGGGAGGATGTAGAGGAGGTTGAGGAAGGGAGTGCCGGAGCTCCTGTAATTTAGCACGAGCTGGAGGACCTCGTCGGTATGCTCGAGCTGGTTGCGGATGCTCTTGACGGCTTCGGGCGCCGTCGCCTTACCTTGAAGAAAGCTGCAGGGTCGGAGCACCTCGTCAATGGGCGTTCAGCATGGCCAAAGCTGTCAGACAAAGCAGAAGGCATGATCCTTCCTTTGCGAAGACCAACGCACCGGCAGTTGCGGCCGATGATCTGGTTCGCCGAGTAGCCCTGCCCGCAGAATGCAAATCAGCAGGCGAAAGGCGTGTAAGGCCGTTCGGACGCACCGTCAGCTCCTCGAAGCCCGGCGAGACGAGGACGATCGGGTCGTCCGGCAGCCTCGGGTTGGTGAGGACGAACGCGGAACCGATGCCGCCCCTGTCCTCCTGCGGAAGGTAGTACTTGGCGAGCTGCTCCTTGGTGTGGCTGACCAGGCGGGACTTAATGAACGCGACGAACTCCTTGCGGTGAAGCGACTCGAGGAGATGCGTCGATGCCTCGTCGAGATCGAGCGCACTTCCACGAGCGTTCCTGAGTGTTGAGACGTACTTGCGCTTGACGTTGGACGGAAGGTCGGGAACCATCTCGTCGTGAGGTTGGCGGAAGTACACCTCGTTGATTGCCGCAGCACCGCGACCGGCCTGTTGAAGCATGTCCTTGAGGACGCGCGTGTCCTTCCAGAGCTCGAGTTCGGCAAGCGTGCGACCTTGCGGAGCGAGCGCGCTGAGGTAGGCGGCGAATTGGGCGAAACCTTGCGGCGTGTCGAGGAATGCGGCGAAGCGAGGCAACGACAGCACGCGCGAGAGCGAGTACGAGATGCTAGCCTGCATAGGCGTCAAAAGAGTGTTGTACGGCTTCGACGTCGTCCCTTTGATGCGGCGAGTCTCAGGCGTGGTCTTGGGGAGGAAGGGGAAGTTCGTCGCGGGAAGATGCATTGGCGGCGGAGCTTGCGGCGCCCAATCGCTGGCGGACGTCGTGTCGCTCTCGTTCGCCATCGTCTGCTTCTCGCGGAACGGGAACTCTGCGAAACGATCGACTCCTGTCAGCAAGGGGAGGACTTTGTGCGACGCAGACGGCTCAGCTCACCCGTCTTGCCCGTGTGGGAGCACGAGACGTGTTGCTGACCACTTTGAACTTCGTCGCCTTGGCTGTGGGAACCGCCCATATGCGAGACGAAACGGGACTGTATGCGTGAGCGGAGTAAGCGGGAGAGAGGGAGGAAGGGAGGTAAGAGGAAGGCGAGACGGCGGGGCAACGGCACTCTAGTGCAGCAACGACGTGGAAGGGCTCGGTGCAACGTCTTCAGGGTATCAGCGACACTATGGACTGCGGCAGTCTGTACTGCCAGGCGAATGAGGCGGTGGAGAGAACGCTGAGCGCGATGTGGACAGCAGACTAAGGCAGGCGGGCAGGCGGTAAAGCGTATGTACTGGTTACAGACAGATAAATATGAACATAACCAGGGCAGTGTTTCTAGGCGAATCTGAGAGAGAGGGTAAAGAGGAAAAAAAAGTCGACGTCAGCTTGACCTTCTCGAGTTGAGGGAAGCGAAGCGAAACTCACATCGCAATGTACGCAATGACTGTGCCGGCATAGTCCTGCATAGGTGAGAGGTGGAGGACGCCCGTAGCGGTCGGCATCGACCCGGTCTTGACGGGCACCTTGACGCCACACGCCAAACTCGCCGGCTTGCCCTCCTCGACAGTCCGCTTGATGGCTTTGCGCAGGTCGGTCGTCGAGGTGGTCGACTCGGCCTTGATGAGGTCGAGCAGGTGGAGGCCGAGGAGGGGAGAGTTGTTCATCTCGGCCGATGTCGAGGCGGGCAGACCGCAGAACCGCAAGAACGCCGACGAGACGTGCTGGATTTTGCGATCTTCTGCACGGAAGACGCAGACCTTCTCGTACGTCGTCGCAAAGTCGTCGATACGGCGCTGTAGAAGGAGGTGTCAGAGAGGTTTGCTGGAGGGGAAAGGTCAAAGTGCTCACCTCGACTGTGCCTTCCGGCACTGTCATCCTCGGACCCTTGTGGTTCTCCATGGCATTGGTGAAGCTGCTTGAACGTCGATGCGCGTGCTTGCTGCCACCAAACTTGAAGATGTTGCTCAGGGACGGGCTCGTGAAGAGCGGGGCCTTCGACTTGCTCGACTTTGCCGCTTCGTCGTCAGCGAGTGAAGGTAGCGGAGGAGAAGAGGCCGGCTCCAGAGGTGGAGTACCCTCGCCCGAGACTGTCGAGGTCTCGCTCGCCGTCCGACTCGGCGCCGCAGGCCTCGCTCCAGCGTTTCGAACCGCAGGCGAGAAGTTCGACAGGTCGACTGGCGGGAGCCATTCACCGACAGACTCGGCAGCATAGAGCGACAGGTGCGAGATCGAGTCGGCGTCGAAAGTGTCTTTGCGCGGCGAGAGGAGGGATAGGCCGGAAGAAGCGGTGAGCGCACCGGTAATGTTCGTCTGGCCGCCTGGGGGAAGGCGAATCAGCATTCGGCTTCGCGACGGCGGTCAGAGAAGTTGGCCTACCAACAAAGTAGGCGAGCTCGCCGGATGCATCGAAAAGAGGGAGGATGCAGAGAAGATTGAAGAAGGGGTTGCCGGCCTTGTCGTAGTTCAGCAAGAGCCGCGTGATAGCTGGATCCAGAGGAGGAGTCAACAAGCCAGAGAGGACGGTGTGGAGACAGCGGACTCACGCTTGTGCTCCGCAATTGCCGTTCGAATGGCAGAGACGCCGGCCGGCGCAGTCGCCTCGCCCTGCAAGAATCGGCAGTTCCGTCCGACGATCTCTTCGCGCGAGTAGCCGGTCAAGGTGCAGAACGCAGGGGAGGCGAGGACGATCGGGCAGTCGTGAAGGCGTGGGTTGGACAGGACGAAGGACTCGCCGCTGCGGGACGCGCGGATCAGCGAATGCCAGACATTGCCAAGAATGCTTGACATACAGTCCAGGAACGTTCCCTGCGCCTAGCTTGCGCTTCTCAAGGTGCTGTTTAGCATGCGAGAGCAGTCGGTGCTTGACGAACGCCTGGCAGGAGCGAAGAAGTCAGCGAAATTCGGACTGATTAAAGGAAGATCAACACCTCGAACTCGCTGGCGTACAGGTGCTCCAACAGCTTCTGACTAGTCTGATCGACCGCGTTCCGAGTGTCGATAATCTTGCGCAACCCATGAATCGCCTCGCGCAGCTCGACATTGTCCAGGTCCACCTCCTGCTCCGCTCCGGGCGTCAAAAAGACGTCTCTCACGCCCCTCGCACCGGCGCTAGCCTGGGCGGTAAGGCATCGAAGCTGGTGCAGGTCGCGCCAGAGACGCAGGGAAGCAAGGTAAGGCGACGAAAAGGCTGTGAGGTAGTCTTGGAACGTTTCGAATCCGCCAGGACTCGAGATGTACTGCGAAAAGGTCGTAGGCGAAAGGAGGCGAGAGAGGGAGAAGACGATTGACGAGCGGAGCGGAGTCGGGTTCGGGTGCGAAGTCTTCGAAGTCGAATGTTCAGGGACGGCGGGAAGGTGAGTGAGCTGGGCTGAGAGCGTCCTTCGAGAAAGAGGCGCCCAGTCTGCGGTGTCGGCGCGGCGACGAGGTCCAGGAGAGATCGCTTCGACCGGCTGCGACGAACGTGACTGTCAGATCAGGACGTCTACCCGACGTGCAGGGACGGACGCACCTGACGGCTGTCGTCCCTAGCCTCCAGAACAGCAGCAGCAGCAGCCATCGCGAGGGGCAAAGATGAGCGAGAAAGCGAGGACGAGCGCAAAGGAGATGATGAGAGAAGAGCCGACGGAGCGAAGGGGACGCGGCGCGCTAGTAAGTCGCCCGGATCGACAGCGGACACTGACCGATTTAATCACGACGTCGGCGAGCCTAGCGAGTCTTGCGACGCAGCCGGACGCGAGAAAGCCATCTCTTCCTCAGATCGCCGACCCTAGACGACGCAAGGAGTGCCTTGCCGTCGCTGCCCAGATGGCAGGCAATTGTGCGCAGCTACAGCCAGGCCTGTGCTTGTCGTACGGTGCCAGCGCGGCCGCATCAAACGGGGCTGGATGAGATCGACGGAAGAGGAAGGGGAGGCTGGCGAAGGAGCCTGGGGGAAGGCGAATCGGCGGCGGAACAGGGACAGCTGGCGGAACGCTGGCCACGCGAAGCGAGCATCAACGAAGGAACATAAAAGAGAATGATGCACTGCAACCGCTTCCGCCCGCACAGCCGCTCGTGGTCAACAAATTACTCCTCGTCCGCCGGTGCCGCCGCTGCCGCCCTTTCGCTCGGCTTCTGCGAGTACTTGCCGAATCGCGCGATAGGGTCGTCCCGTCGGGCGCCGAGAGGATCCCACTTGAGCTGCGGGAGCAAAGCGAGTGAGTAAACCGTCGACGAGAGGGGGAAGTCGGGCGCACGTCTTGTTGGTAGGAAACGGCGTAGACGAGCGAGGGGACAACGACACCCCAGAGGACCGCGAGGCGGGCCGTTCGGTTCGTGAATCGGAAGTGCTGCCACACATTCTCCCTCTACGAGCGAGAGAGCGAAGGAGCGATGAGGTCGACTCGCTGAAGGTCAGCTTGCGGGCGGCGACGGGTAGCAGGCGGGTCAGACGCACCATGTACGCAAACGCCTCCACTCCCGGGTCAATCTGCGAGCGGGTCCATCCACTCAGTCAGCGAGCTTGTCGAGTTGAGCCACCGAGGGGCGATGTGAGCGGGGGAGGCGAAGCGCACCTTGACAGGGTCTGTGGATGCGGCGAGCGGGTCAGTACAGTTGCTGTAGAGTGTCCGAAAGCGCTGCACGCACGGTATCCTCCTGAGCCTCCCATTGTTGCGTATTGTGGCCGCCCAACCCTCAGGACCCCTCTCTCTCGCAAGTTGACCCCGTCTCTGTCACCCCTCTCGTCTTTGCGGCCCATTCGAGCTTGCACTTCTCCCCAGATGAACTGTGGCTACCACTCCAGCTTGCCTCGCGCTGGCCCTTGCGATGAGCCAGCCTCAAAGCGGCGCCGTGTCGAGACACTCGCTCCAGAGACCGCTCACGAGCGACACCAACGCCTGTTCCGCCTGAAGCAGTCGTACGAGCGTGGGCGAGTACCGCCGAAGCCGCAATCGAAGCACGAGCTGGAGATCCTGAAGGAACGGCACCAGTACGTTCTCCTCACCCGGGTCAACTCCAGCTCGTCCCAGCTATCTATTTCCATCTTATAGATTCGTGAAGGATAGCGACGTCGATTCGGCGGCACTGACGTGGGAGGACCAGCTCGCCTACAAGTACTGTGCGTGTGACGATTTTCGCTTTCTGTCTTTTCGCTGCCTCACTCTGAACCGCACTACCACAGACGATTCTCTCTTCAAAGAGTTTGCAGTTGTCAACTTGAAGCACTACAAGTCAGGAGCGGTGCGCCCATTCCCTGCTCTGTTTCTCCACCTTCGCTTACCCGCCCGGTCTCGCAGATCGCCCTCCGCTGGCGCACCGAGGACGAAGTCCTCACCGGCATCGGCCACCTGACCTGCGGATCCATCCGATGTCGCTACTACGAACCCTCGCCCTCTACTCTCGCCTCTCTCGAAGACCCCGACGTTCCTCCCGACCCCGAATCAACCGCTCCGCTCGTCGAAACCACCCTAGAAGAGCTCGAGATGCCATTTGGATACATCGAGAGAGGGGTGAAGAAAACTGCGCTGGTCAAGGTTGTGTTGTGCAGGGGATGTGCGAAGAAGTTGCGCTACGGACGGAATAAGGCCAAGGATGAGAGGGAGAAGATGGCGCTGGTGGCGTCTGGAGAGGCAGGAGCCGCGGAACGTCGAAATACGGAAAGGGGACGAGACGCTGAGCGGAGCAGGAGTCGGCGGGACGAGGGAGAGGAGCAGTCTCGTCGAGACCGGCGGTCAAGCAAAAGGAGCGGGTCCAGCGAGGACGGGGATGCCGGTCCGGCACTTCCGCCCGGCTTGCGGGACGAGCGACGATGGCGAAGAACCGAGAGTGAGCGGAATCAAGACTCGTCAAGCCGGTCAAGGCGGAGGTCCGCCTCACCTCATCGGCGTCACTCACCTCGGTAGCCTCCTCTTCCGCCTTTCCGAATTGTATGCTACTCTAGAATGCAAATACGTCTCTACTTGACATCAAATGGATACACTCCCTCAGCCTGCTTCTTCCCCTTCGGCACAACCGCAAGGAATTTGTACTGCTCGCCCATGTCGGCCTTATCAACCAATCGCTTCGCTGCACTTGCGATCTCGTTTCGTCGTTCCTCCGAGAGAGCATTACGGAGAAGGGAGGCGAGGCGTGGCTCGAGGCCGAGGGCGGTGAGGAAGGTGCGTTGCGAGAGCGGGCCGGGAGTTTCCGCTGTAAGCGGGAACGTTGTCAGTGTAGGGCGCGGCAGTGAGCAAGGGGTGAGCTCACCAAACTCGGACATCGCTTCGGAGAGATAGGCAAAGTCGACGTTGGCGGTCAGGTCGGTGTGGCCGGGCTCGGTCAGCGGGTCGACGACTTGGTGTTTCCGGAAGCCCTGCAATTCGGAATGACGCGCAAACGTCAGCCTCTACATTCGGACACTCAGCATGAGACAGCGAGCGGCGATCCTAACGTACCCTCCAACTCCTGCCAAACGCCTTCGCATCTCCATAATCCACCACCAGTCCCGCACCTCCTCTCCCACCCTCCGGTCCTCCCACGACCCTCGCCAAATCTCTTGCAATTTCCCAGCTAGACGGGCTGACTTCTAGTCTCGAGCCGACTGGGAGACGGGCGAAGCGTTGCGCGATGAGCGAGCCTTCTTTGCCGGCTGGTGCGGACGGGGCAGGGGAGACACCGAGAGTTGTGTCGACGTTCAGAAGGGCGGACTTGGACGCTGGAGCAGCGGAAGCGAGGTCGGGCTGGCGTTGGGCGGAAGGGTAGATTGCTTGTGCGAGGGAGGTGTATAGGGCGGAAGCGGGTGTGACGTTTGGTGCGAGGACAAGGCGGAGAGGTTCGGATTTGGAGGGATTGGCGCTGCAGAAGGCAAGGGAGGTTCAGTAACGACTCGCTGGATTGGGGGCGAGGAGCGCGCACATGATGGCCTTTGGATCAGCGATATCGACGAGCACTTCCCGCCAGCCCTTTGTGGTGTTCTGCGTGTGACAAACAAGTCAGAGGAAAAGCCTGACAGGCTCAGCATGAGTAAGGTTCGCGCACCTCGAAGATGTGGATCGGCAAGGCGTCGAAGAACTCGTGCGCGATGAGCACCGTGAACTCGTCATTCGCTGCGGGAATTCCAACGAATCAGACTTTTCCTACGAGCAGGAGAGATCCGGAATGCACATTCGGGAATCTCCTTAACATCGCCATACCAATGCGTCTCCGTCTCCCTAAAGCCCGTCTCTGTAAGCTTCTGCTTCTGCACATTCTGGAGCTGCTTGCTCGCTTCAACGAGGTGGATGGATGTGATGGGCGGTCGAGAGTTGGGGGGGAGGGAGCGGAATGTCTGTGAAGGAAGCGGTCAGCGGGAGCGGGTCTGAAGCAGAGGAACGGGAGCGTACTCGCAGGACATCGGCGAGCAGCGTTCCTCGACCTGGACCCAGCTCGACGATGCGGACGCTTTGTGATGCACCTTGTGCGAGCCACTGTGTGACAAACCAGATGCCCAGGAGCTGCAGGAGCGGCGGCGATGTAAGCCAGGCATTCACTGACAGCAGTGCGCGAGCTGACAGTGCCGCCTTGTCGCGAGGTGCTGCCGTACTCACTTCGCCAAACACTTGCGAGATCTCAGGCGACGTGATGAAATCGCCTTCCTTGCCAAAGACCTTTCGAGTGGTGTAGTAGCCGAGCGTCGGATGGTTCAGGCACAGAGTCATGTAGCGCGAGATGGGGAGAGGGCCGTGGGTCTGCGGGAGCGGGTGAGATCAACTTCATGACTATGGAGAACGGGACGCACCTTGATCGTTTCCTGCAGAACCGTGAGCAATTCGGTCGGACCGGGTCGATCTGCGGCGGTCGAAGTCGTCGGAGTGGCAGCAAGGGCCGGCTGAGACTTCGGGGGATCCGGACGGGTCTCGCCGACGGATTTGACAGACGGTCGAGGTGCATTCGGAGGAGGTGCAGGAGGACGGGGGAAGCTGGAATTGGTGCGGATGGGCCCGGTTGAACCCAGCGAGGTTGTCTGACATTTCCCCGTACCCGCAGACCTCACTACGCCGCGGATAAGGCGAGTCGAGTGCATCGGTTCGTCAAAAGCGATGGGGATGTGCGAGAGGTGCGATTGGAGGATGGGGCGAGTCGGTAACAGTTTCGGCGGGTTGAGCAGGTGCAAGTGAGTCTAGAAAGCGTTTGCAAGCAGTCTAAACGCTTCCAGCAGTTAATGGGTTGGAGCGAACCTCTTTGCCAACTTCTTTCCCTCGACCGGCTCACTCTCGCTCTCGCCAACACCGCCGTTCGAGTCAGACCCTCGCTAGACATGAGCACTGGTTCTGTCGCACGCTCTTTCACCCATGCCCTGCGCACTGCGAGGGAGTGGACCGCACCCGTCGCCTCGTCGTCTCGCTTGCTGTCTCCGGCTCGAACGCCCGCTGGCGCGCAGAGGGCTGTGGGACACGCGTGTGCATGCTGCATGGGACAGAGGAGGGCGTACAGCTCGTATCCGACCGAACGACCAGGTGCGCACTCCCGCTTCGTTCTCCTCGTTCGACTCGCTGACCTCACCCTTGGCGGGTTCCCGCTTAACCAGGCGCAGGCGCATTCGCTCCGCGCAGGAAGCGCACAATCATAGACTTCAACAACCTCAAGAAGAAGAAGGTCCCCATCACCATGTTGACGGCGCACGACTACCCTTCTGCTCGGTTCATTGAATCTATCGCCCCTCCCGCACCAGCTCCTGGTTCCGTCCCGGCCCCAGCTGGCTCTTCTCCCTCGCCTGCACCTCGTGGCATCGACATCGCCCTCGTCGGCGACTCGCTCGCCATGGTAGCGTGCGGGTACCCCTCGACCAACTACCTCACCCTCGACGAGATGCTCTACCACTGCCGCTCCGTCGCGCGCGGGTGCACGACCTCCTTCCTCGTCGCCGACTTGCCGTTTGGCTCCTTTTCCGCCTCGGTCAAGGATGGCGTTCGCGCGGCCGTCCGCCTCATCCAGGAGGGCCACATGGATGCGGTCAAGATCGAAGGCGGGCCCGAAATCATTCCTCTCATCCGGCGCCTTACCGAAGTTGGCATCCCCGTCATGGCACATGTCGGGCTCACGCCGCAGCGCCAGGCTGCGCTGAGCGGCTACCGCGTCCAGGGAAAGACGGTCACGAGTGCGGTCAAGGTCTGGGAGGACGCGCGGGCTGCCCAAGACGCAGGAGCGTTTGCAGTCGTTCTCGAGGCAGTGCCGTCGAAGCTTGCGGCGTGGGTGACGGAGCGCCTGCGCATCCCTACGATCGGAATTGGCGCAGGAGCGGGCTGCGACGGCCAGGTACTCGTCCAACTCGACATGCTTGGCGTCGACTCGGACCTGGGCGCAGGTGGCAAGGGTCCGCGATTCCTCAAGAAGTATGCGGATATCGGTGAAAGGGCGAGGGGTGCATTCCGGTCGTATGTCGACGAGGTCAGGCGGAGAGAGTTCCCGACTGAGGGGGAGCACACGTATCCGATCGAGGACAAGGCGTGGGAAGGATTCCTCGCGGCGGTGAGGAACACGGAGCGGGAGCAGTAGAACGAGGAGGGCGTAGACAACAACGATTCTATCTCGAATCCCTTTCCCGCGCGGCTTGTCTGGAGAAGTGTCTCTTCTAGACGAGATTGACAAGGCACAGCTCGCCGTTTGGGCAACGGGAGACCGAGGACCTCGAGGCGGACGCGGGCCGAGACGAGTGGACGAGTAAAGGTCTCGTGCCCGCTTCCTGTGCTCCCTCGCAAGTTTGGTACAGAGTTCTAGCGCATCAGTAAGCTCCGCAGCGTCACCATCAACGCCCTCGTACTTGCGCTGACCCCGGGCGACCTCTCCAGTCAGCACACCCCTCGACCGGTAACCGCGAACCGCTGAACACGCACACACAATGCTCCCAGCTCGTCTTTCTGGACTGTAGACGACCAGAGAACCCCCATCAGAGATGTCCAGGCCGCCGCCGCTCCACCCGTCGTTGCCGCCGCGGCCAACGACGACGCTCTCGTCTGCACCTTCGAGGACTGGCGCCTCGGCTGAAGCGGGTGGACAGGGCGCAGGGACAAACGGAGGATCTTATCCGAGCTCTCCAGCAACGCCCTTGACCCTCCCCGCTCGCCCGGCGTTCGTCGCAACTCCCACTCACCCCACCTCAGCCAAGTCGGGTCTCTCAGTCGGCTACTCGGCGGGTCCAGCGAGCGCGCGAGGGCTGTACGGGACGCCTGGGACGGCGAACAGTATGGCAGGACCGTCGGAGTCTCCGAGGGCTGAAAGCTTTGCCTCGACATTGTCGTTCACCTCCTCATCCGACCCCTCCGCATCGACTTCGAATCCTTTCTCCACCATCCGACCTCGCATCTCGGCTTCGCAGGCTCGGACGAATGCACAGCTCATCGAACTTGGTGAGGGATGGATTGTCAAATACCGTGCGTGGAAAGGGCCGGCGCTGTCCGTGGAGGGAGAGGGCCCGAAGGAGGGCAGGATGGACTATGACCCGCTCCGACCACCACTCGGCACCGTCTCGCCCTTCCTCATGTCCTCGTCCTCGTCTTCGAACGGCAAGCGGGCTGCGAAGGACAAGGAGGCAGGTGCGAGCGGACCTCCTGCACCGAAAAAGGCGAAATCGCGCTCGTCCGCCATGAATACCACCTCGAAAGGAGGCAACGCGTTCGACGACCTGATAGCCGAAGAAATCGGCACCTCGACATCCTCCTCGATACCCTCGCCGAGTCTGTCGGCATCCGCGCCATTCTTAGGTGCGAAGACGCCGAGTGTGCCGGCGTCGCCCATGCAGACTTCGACTTCGCCTTCCGCCACCACGCAGCGCGTACCAGCAGCGTTGAAGAAGGCGCAGGCGGCCGCCGCCGCAGCAGCAGCTGCGTCTGCCTCTACCGCACCGACTTCCCCTCGCGCATCTACCGATGCACCCTCCGGCGACAACCTCGCCTATCCTCCTTCCGCCTCGAATGACCTCTCATCTTCGACGCAAGCATTACGAGCCCGCCTCGCACCCCTTTCTTCACCCGACTTCCTCGCCAACGACCCGATCCTCCGTGCTGAGCGCGACTTGTGGCGACAGGAGAAGGCTCGAGCGGACGAGGGGAAGGATCGGATGGGCTTGCTTTGGCTCACTGAGCAAAAGACAGTGCAGCTTGGACGTGCGGAGAAGGCAGAGGACGGCGGGAAGGGCAACGAGAAGGAAATAGAGCCGGAAGATGCGAAGGGGAAGCGGAAGGAGCAGGAGAAGGAGGATCTTGTTGATGCAGCTGAAGGAGAAGGGCGGCTACTGTGGGTCTTCTGCGTCGTACGTGGGCCAGATTCGGTTGGCTTTGACGATGGGAAGGATGCGTCCGCCGACCTCGACAGCATGTCTTTCGAGGGACTGGAAGGCGCGTGCTGTGCCTTCCTCGCCGGTCTTGCGCAGCCCGCTGACATTGCCTTGACCGCAGCCTTCGCATCAGGCGAGCTCACGCACGCAAGCCTGTTCCCCGACCTGTACTCCTCGCCTTCTGCCTCTGCGACACCATCCTTCACCCCGCCTCTCTCCCTCCCGGCTCGTTCTTACCCTTCGGCGCTCGCCCTTTCCGCTCAGACATACAACGTACCCTCCGCTGCCACACCCTTGCCGTCATTCACCGCCAAGCAAGCTGCATATACCGCCTTTCGTTCGACCATTTCGTCCCTCCTCCTTGACGAGCTGGTACAGCACAGCGCGCCCGAGACTCGACCCTTCCGTCTCGCCGGCTCGGTCGTCTACCTACCTCGGTCACCTTCACCGGCGTCGAAGGAGCCGGCTCTGTCGCTCGCCCGACCTGTCGCCATCGGTGTCTCGATTCCGCCTCCCTCGATCAACCAGTCCGCCATCTTCGTCCTCTCCTCCGTCTCAGAGCTCTCCTATACTGCGCTCACTTTCGACTCGTCGCCCGACACGCCTCTCCTCCTCGCACCCGTCGACCTTCCAGCAATGCTCGTTCGACCCCTCACCCGACTCTCTCCCGCTCACCTAGCTCGCCTCTCGTCAGACTGGCGCGACGAATTTGACCGAGCGTACATTCCTCACGACGAGCGCGACGACTACCTCCTCTGCGCGCTCGACTTGCTGGAGTCGACACGTGCGCAGGACCGCATCGAAATCGTCTGGCCACGAGCGCTAGTTATTGTCGACGAGTCGCGCAAGTCGACTCCACATGACGACCCAGCGCGGCCGCAGGCTGGTCCTGCGACACCGGACGATGCGCACTCAGCGGGCAAGTTTGACGAGATTTGCGTCGCGAAGGGGAAGGAGAACCGCCCGATGCGAGCGTTTACTCAGCTCGTTCGACGAGCTGACTCGTCCTTGAGGCGGAGAAGGTTCGCCGACCGCGCTCTCGCCGCGAAGTCCACAGCGCCTTCTCACCGTCCCATCACGGCAGAGGGCGAGCAGGTCGTTACAGTGCGAACAGGAGCAGGAGACGGATCGAACGTCGTGAAACGTCGGTTGGGTAGCGTTTGGAGCTGGATGGGCGACGAGGGGTCCAGGCGGGAACGAGAGCGGGAAGAGGAGAGGAAGCGCAAGAAGCGGGAGGAACAGGAGCACGCTGAGCGTGTCAAGCAGGAGAAGGAGGCAGAACGGGAGAAAGGCAAAAGCGTTGTGCAGATCGTCACGCCGGCTGGTGCGGCGGCGCCCATCAACATGCGCACGCCGATGAGCCTCGGTACCTCATCGACTGAGGCGCCCAGTCCAGCCGAGCTGTACCAGTCTTCGACCGGTTCGGCCGGTCCCTCGGACGCTGCAACGCACGCCTCGACTGTCGAAGCGCAGGCAAGCACGGCTCGTCACGCCATGGAGATCGACTTTGGCGGCGCCGATGTCTACCCGTCCCCAGCTGAACCTGGCGCCTCCACATCGAGCGCTGTGCAGCCTGCATCATCCGCACCCATGTCAGCACTCGATGCCGCCTTTTCCGAGTTCGACTGGGGAGATGGGACGTTCGGCACGAGCGGGATGGGTCGAGGCGGGCGTGACGAGGGTCACGACCGGGGGTACGACGACGGTGGACTCCTGGGTCTCACCGACGACGATTTTTCCTTCTTTGACGCTCCGACGCCTGCTCCAGGCTCTTCCGCCCTGGCAACCTCAATCGGCCTATCCATGATCGCACCCGCGCCGACCGTTGTGGGCGACCCATCGTTTTCCACCGTGCCGAACGTCGCAGGAATCGACTCCGGATTCGACTTGTTCTCGGTCGCACCAACGCACTTCCCTGCAGCAGCGCCAACATCCCTTCCCTTCAATTCAGACGGCGTCTTCGGCTCGCCCACGTCGCCTAACTTCCTGCACCAGTCTCCCGCGACAACCTTCCCCTTTGGAGCGCTTGACTCGCTGACGCCGAACGCCCTCGGCCTCGCTGCCGCCTCGCCGCATGCGCCGACGCTGTCAGCCGCAATCTTCGATCCTCTCCCGCACTTGTCGTCGCCGGCCTTGCACGATGTCCCGGTTACTACGCCCGTCTCGACAACATCTCCAGCCGTCATCTCGTATTCTCCGCTCCTCGCACAAGGCGCCGCAACACTCGCACCGACGCAACAGGGGTTTTGCTCGCTGGGCCAGCTCGGCAGCTTCCACCCTCTCGCCTTCGCAACATCGTCGTCGAATGATGACAAATACGATTCGCGCAAGGGCAAATTTGGCCTGCCAAGTCCAGACTCTGACAACGAGGGCCGGGCCGCTCGACTGGTCGAGGATGAGGAAAGACAGCTCCGTCATTGGTATCAAGCGGTCTGCGATCCTCGCTACGTCGTCGCACAGCGTTTGCGTCGTCCAAAATCGGCCGCCAAACCGTCGGAATCAGCAGCTCGTCCGTGGTCCCGCCGCCTGCCCGCGAACCCGTTCGTCTCGGTCGCAGTCGACGGAGCAACTCCCGCGTCGCTCATGCTCGAGCCAACGGATGTCGACCTCGCCGATGTGGACTCTGACTCGGAGGACACGATGGACGTTGAAGACGGCGAGGCGGACTCTTGCGGCAGCGTCTCGGGCGTCGAGGACGGCGACTCAATCACGGAAGCCGAAGTCTTGACCTCGTCGTGCCATGCGGCTCTTCTGGTCGACCCTGGAATAATCCGGAACAAGAAGCGGTTCGTCAACCAGACGACGCGGGACGCGCCGCTGGCAACGGCTGACTCGGCTCGCGAGCTCGTCTACGCGATTATCGCCGAGCAAGTTGTCATCAATAGCGACTTTCGCGAACCTGTCAAACTCGCGAGCGAGAAGGATGCTGGTCTCGGTGCGCTCAGCTCTGCCAAGAGCGCCACACAGCCTGCTGATGATCTCCTTTGCGCAGTCTCGCTCGATTCTATCGCCACTGTCACAAGGTCCCTGGGCACAATCTGCGCAAGTCTCGGACCGTCACCGCTTTTCGACGATCAAGTTGCGCCTCCAGCTCTTTCGGAGGCGCCCTCAGCCACTTTCCAGCTGCGCATCCAACGTTGCATCGCTTCGACCACTTGGACCGCCGTCAACTTCTGGCGACCGATGGGCTTTGAGCCGTTGGCCGGAGCGAAGGATGTGACTGCCTTCGTCGTGTTCGAGGACGGAGAAGCCGAGGTTCGGGCATGTTTGGAAGAGTGGGCCAAACTTATGAGCGCAGCTTACCAGGCTAGTCCAGCCCTTGCCTCCCCCATAGACTGAGCTAACACGCCTTGGTTCCGCAGGGCTTACGGCTTGGTGAGCATGTGCTGGGCAGCAAGTCGACCGAGCAGGCTATGCCAGGCGGTCTCTTCGCTCTTTCGCCTGGCGCGCTATCAGATACGCACAGTCGCGAGGAGTTCAAGGTTCTCTGTGCGTTTCCGATTCGCTCACTATCGCGCAACGACCTGAATGACCGATTGGCTCATCGCAGACTCGGCACTTTTCGAGACCGCCAAGACATCCACGAACAATGTCGTATACCTCGTCCTGCCGCCTGGCGAGTCACCGCTTTCCCCGAAGTCGCCAATTGCCGGCGTTCTCCACCAAATTGGAAAGTCGCGCAGCACCGTCGTCAATATGGTCGCGTGTCCCGTTTCGCTCTCGAGCATCATGCGCTGCACGAGTCCTGCGCCAGACGAACCTGTACCTAGTCGCCTACTCCGTCTCGCGCTCAACGTGTACGATCAACTGCAAGTACCGATCGAACGCCTTCGCCTGCCTGCGCCCGAAACCTTCCCCTCAGCCCGCCCTCCGCCAATAGCGCCTCTCGGTCCCGCCGTACGACTATTCCAGGCGCCCGCCTTCTCGATCGCGCCGCCCAAACCGCACAAGGTCGAGTTCGTCCTCGCCTGGCCGTCGCAGTCTCTCGAGGTTGAACAGCGACACCGCATACTGCATATCGCGTACGCTTCGAGGCCAATGGCAAGCGGCGACGGCGAATGGCTCGTGATCACGATCGTCGACGAGCGAGGAGAGATATGGCGGGTCTCGCTGCGCGTGCTCAAGCTGCCCAACGGAGCGGTGGCCGACGTTCACCGTGCACGGGTAGTCTGGACGCTGCTCAAAGGCATGATCGACTGCGCCGACGTCGAGTGGAGGATCGTGATCTGCAAGATCAATGAGCCAAGTCCGGTCGAGGCGAAAGGTGGGTTGTCCTCGCATCTTTCGCTGACGCTGCGAGTATTGACTGTTTTTGTTCCAGCTTGGGATTCCATCTTGCGGGAAGTATCGACCGGGTCGCGGCGTCTGATGCATGTCAGCTTCGTCTGCGTCGAATTGGCCCCGTCCGTTGCCCTCGACCTGTCAAGCCCGATCGTCTCGCGGCCAACGACGTCTTCAACCGTCCTTTCGGAGCACGGCGAAGTCACTTTCGTCGGTACGCGCGACAGCACGGCCGACAAGTCTACGATCTTCGACCACAGCTCCTCGACCTTCACCTTCACGCCCCGTGAGCCAGTCTCCCTCTCGGACGGCACCCTCGTTGCGCCCGCGAGCACATACATCTTCAGCGTGCCCCGCTTCTCGACGGCCGACCATTCCTCCGCGCCTGCTCCATCCGGTCCTCCCAGTCCAGCCGTCGCCGCCTACGCCTTGCACTTCCTCCTTTCCCACCGCACTCGCAACTCGTCGTACAACGCGACGCTTAGAGACTTCCTCTCGGATGTGACGCGCAGCTTCGTCGAGCTGGCGGCGCTCGGCCAGGCGAGGTTTGGGACGAGCGGGCGTATGAGCTGGCACGTCGAGGCCGCGAGGCAGGCTCTCGCTATCATCGAATGATTCCGTCGTTTCCTGTTGTCTGGCGTCCCTGTCGTTGCTCCTGTTAGATTGTTTCTTATTTCGCATCGTTTTCATCGCAATCTGTCCGACGCACCCTCCCTCCGTCTTCGCACATCCTGCATCCTAGCAAATAGCCCGCATCTCAGCTTACTGAAACGGAGAGCAACATCGACTCTCTTGTCTCACAGAAAAAGACGCTGCGTGAGGCCTTCACTTTAGTGAAGTGAACATAGCTGATCGCGTTACAACAGCGGGGAGTCGTGATAGAAGCGGCTAGTGTCCGAACATCCGCATGACGAGATACATGGTCGAGCTGTAGAGAGAACGTCAGGGAAAGCTGGAAGGAAGAGAGAGAGAAAGCGCACCCGGTGAAGCGGAAGGCGGACAGGCCAGCTACCGCCCAGAAAATGGCTATCGAGTAATACGACACCGAGCCGTCGACGTGGAGTATTTTCTGCGCGAGAATAGGGAGTCAGCGAGGGATGACTCAAATCGCGAAAGTCCCGGCGAGCTCACCGTCCAGAGCTTGGTCGAAGAGAAGACGATCGCGAGGCAGAGGTTCGCGCCGAGGTAGAAGAGGAGGGTGTTCGTGCGCTACGACAGATGTACTCGTCAGCGCAACGTTGAAGAAGGAGGAGAAGTGCAGACGGACGATGTTGGCGAAGTGGTCGGCCTGCTTTTGATCCGCGCTCCGCTTGCTCTTCGTCTTCGTCTGCGGAGTGGCGATGTCCTCCTTCATGTGCTGCCACAGCTCGTCGATATCCTCGTCCTTCGTAGGCACCGCAACTTCGAGGACCTCCTTGCCGTCGGCCGTCTTTGTCTTCTTCGTCCCGCCGAGGTCCTTGACGGTCGTGTCGCCCTTCGTGCCCCATGCGAGGTCGTGCAGATTGGCGAACGCATAGATCTGTAGCACAATCATGAAACTTGGCAAGTACATCATGCTGTGCCGCGCGGAAAAGGAGCTCTCAGTCAGCGTTTCGGCGGGAGCGAGATCCTGAGCGAGACGCACTACTGGACGAAGCAGGTGACGACGTGCCACGGATCGAGATGAAGCACCGACGAGATGATGTACAAGCCCAGCGTCGCGCCGATACTGATGACCAAGTTGCGGAAGGCGGACGTCGCGATGAGTTCCTTAATGTCTTTCCAGCCGGCAACGGTGTGCGGAACGGAGTTGTAGATAACCCAGCCGGTGCAGTAGATCTGCTCGAGCGTGCGTAAGTAAGGAGGACGACGACGAAAGGGAGGAGGGGGAGGAAGAAAATGGAGGGGGGCAAGGGGGGAAACCGGCATGCAGCGTACGGCAATACCGAAAAGCGCCGCAAACACGAACATGACGAGGATGTACCACCACCTCGATCCAGACGGCTTATTACCGAGCGCGCAGACGATGCAGACGCCGATCGTTGCCATGTACACCCAGTTCGCAACGTCAATCACGTCCGACCCGTATCCGCCGAACGGGTCTTTCGACGCATCGGAGGTTGCGGAGGTGCAGAGGAAGTAGAATGCGAGGTAAAAGGAGGAGAGACCGAGGAAGGAGAAAAGGAGCTGTATGGGCGAGTTCGTCTGTGCCTTCGCTCTGCGGAGGCAAAAAGGAGATCTGCGCACCGTGATGGCATTGTAGAGGAAGATGATTGACAGCCACATGCAGCGGAAGACGTTCTGGCCGCTCGTCCAGACGCGATAGTAGTGGGTCGTCGCGTAGAGCGCGGCGAAGAACGCGCCGTTCATCCAGCGACGGCGTTGCGAGATGACTGCGCGGAGACGTCAGCACGAGCACGGAAATTGAATACGAAGGAACGCACACTCAGCCACGGAATCGCTGTTTGCGTCGAGTCGGAGGTCAGCTCCGAGCCTATGACTAGGAGGCAAGAACGCACGGCACGTCGGTACTCGCTTGCGCCCCCTTGACAAATCTATACATTCAACGCTCCCCGTGAGCACAATCGTTGGAAGGAAGGAAGAGGCTGGAGATGCGCGAGCGGCAATGTCGGCCTTACCGGAGCACCCAAGCCTCGCACTTCTTCGTCACGATCTCGAAGCAGAGGATGCGGTCTTCGGCGAGGTACATGTTCGAGTCCTGCATGGCGCGTCAAGGAGACGAGCGCTAGTTATCAGCGAGTGGTAAGAATCGAGCGGAGCGGAAGCGAAGTCACCGAGAGAGACGCGATGTTACCCTGCATCGATAGCGAGATCGTCAGTCTGACTTTCGGCGCCACGGAGATTGGGAGGGCGAATGCACAGGCTGATGCATTTTCTCGCCGGCAAAGTACGCCTGAAGCGGCTCGCCGAGGAGCTGCAGCATCAGACGGGTCAGCGTGTACTTCCGAAGAATGAAGGAGAGCTAGTAGACCTACAGCCTTGTACCGGTAGGCGGAGAACGCGCCAGGAAGTACCGAGATGAACCCGAAGACGCTCTCGAGCGACTTGTCGAGGATGTCTGCGCGCTTCGAGCGTCAACCTTCGCCCGCAGCTCCGGTGTGAAAGGAGGGTCAAGACTGACGCGACATCTTGTACTCGAAGTTCTGCGCCGCAACAAGCGGGTTGATCAAGTTCCTCCAACCCTTCCCAAGATCAACCGTGATCTCCCCGCACGCTCCACCAACATGCGGGTGCTTGTCAAACGCCTTCCAGAGCTTGTAGATCGAGTCGGATGCGGGCTTCGTACCGACGTCGATCAGGACACAGACGTTGGGGCGGAGTTGCGGCGCGAAGGCGTTGAAGGCCCAGCGGTGGGAATTAAGCTTCTTTTGGTTCTGCTCTTTGAGGCAGAAGATCTGTTGGGGACTCCAGCTTGTCAGCGCCTCCGTTATCGACACGCAAGCGCTGGAAGGAAGCGCGGCGCACGACCTGGATAGGCGAGATTCCCGCCTTGACCGTCCCGTCCGAATCGACCATAACCTGCGTCGTATACTCAAACACGTGCGCCTGAGTGTCCTTCCCCTCAACCGAGTCCTTCATGACGCCATCTTGGTAAACCCCTTGCAAGCCGAGGATCTTGAGCGTACGGGGGTTGATTTTCGCCCGGCCGTCTGAGACGATGCAGACGACGACTGCGGCACCACGTTACGTCAGTGCCTCCTCAGCTCCTTGGAAAGCCCAGAGTTGGAGGCAGAGCGAACGCACCCTTCTTCCAGCTCTCGACACCCCAAGTCTTGCTCTTTGTCCGAGATTGCAAGTGCTGGATATTCTTGATGACCGAGCGGAAGGTCCGACAGAAGAGTTCTTCGTCTGCGAATAAACCCACATCAGCGAGCTAGAGAGGGGAGGACTGAGAGAATCGGGCGGACCTTCGTTGTACCTGTTCGAGCGCGTGTTCGCAGGTCAGCATGTGTGCATACACTTGGAGCAGCAAACGGTTTCTAACATCGTGCAGCAGATGAAGAGCTCGGTCTGGCGGCTTGCTAGGACCTGGCGGAGGCGGTAGCGTTGACGGGTGAAGTCATCGGGGTCGTCGGTGACGGCGGTGTCTGCACGACCGTGTCACCTTCTTCAGCACACTCCGCCACTCAACCGATGTAGAAGGGGCGCGTGATCGAAGGGAAGGCGTGACGCACACCGCAACTTCCCACTCTCCTCCCTCAAATCCTCCCCGGCAAACCTCGACACCTGCTTCAAGCTCCTCGGTACATTGAGTTCCAGAACGAGGTGCCCATCAACCAGCTCGATCTTCTTCTGCTCGCGCCGCTTCATGACCGCTTGACGGGCTTGAGCGTAGTGCGAGGAGGATTCGTAGTATGCCCCCGGCTGGAAGGAGGGAGAGAAGAGCGGTTGCTGGGGAAAGTAGCCCTGTGGAGATGGCATGGGGATGTAGTGCGCCGAAGGAGAGGGAGGGGGAGGGTAGGCGGGGATCTGGTGAGAAGGGGAGTAGTGAGAACTGAGAAGGTGCTGAGATGCGGGAGGAGAGTAGTGGTAGTCCTTCTCCGTGACGGGCATGTTCAGCGCCGTGTGCGACGTCGTCGAAGCGTTGTCCTCCGCAGCGTAAAAGCCTGTGCGTCCAGCGACAGAGTCGAGGAGTCAGCTCGCCGTCCGAGATTCCCAACTCGAGCGAGCACTCGCTTCGTCTTGCGCAACGCACCATACAAATCCGCCGTCTCATCATACGGGTCCTGACTCCTATGCGAATGATAGCTCGGCTGGGGCTGCATCTGGACAACCCCATGCCCTCCTGGTGCGTACCCCGGTCCCTGCGGTCTCTGCGGAGTTGGCGGCGCGCCCGCTCTGCTCTGAAAGGGCGAGGAGGGCGGCCGGTAGGTCTCATTTGGCCTGCGATGCATCGTGGACGACGGACGAGGGTCGAAGTGAGGATGAAGGTGATGAGGAGTCCGTACGAGGGCGCGGGAAATGCTGGCGAATGGGAGCGAACGTTGAACGAGTCTCTGGCCAGCAGAGAAGCAGTCTCTCCCAGCAGATCCAGCAAGGAGCGTAAGCGAGTGTGGGAGGAGGACAACGGGCGAGGTGCGAGCGCGTCGAGGACGCGACCAGATCGCAGATGGCGACGAGCTCGCACCGGGGCAGCGCGGGGAGCGAGCAGAGTCGTGCACAGAGAGCAGAGAGCAGCTCCCTTCGAGAGACTGAACAAGCTGAACGAACGCGGCAACTCCTGATCCTGGACCGTCCTCCAGTTCAACAACACCTCGGGCAATGTCTGGATAACGATGCAAGTTGCAGGGGAATGCGTAAAGAGTAGAGCCATGCATTCCCATCGCCCCCTTTGGTCTGTTGGAAGCGAGCGGGGCCTGTTGCGAGCGAGCGATGGAGGAACAAAAGGTCAGCATTCGCCGTCCTCGCGCATTCATCCCATCTTGCTTGTCTGGCGCCAGTCCCGACCCGATAACTCCCTCACTGCGCACACAAAGAAGCGCCGAGGTCAGCTGTCAATCCCGCAACATCCCTCATCCGCCCTCGGGAGAAGCGAAGGAAACGCCAAACGCACGTGTAACTATGACAAGCCATCACCGACAGGCTGCAACAGCCGTCTTTGGCTCTCCCCAGCCCACGAAAGACTGGGTACCGAGGATTGAAGGTATACGCAAAATTGGCGGATGCGCGTCATCCTTGGGAGGTGTGGGCGGGCGGGCTGCTGGGTTGTGAGGAGAGAAGATGCGTGCGTACGGTACGAGAGAGGCGGTGGGGCAAGAGAGAGCTGTGAAAAGTGAGAGGGCGAAGGAAGAGAGAGGGTCAGCTTGGGCGCGCGAAGTCGACGAGTCGGGGCATACACCCACCCCGCGAGTCGGCGAAACAAGTACAACATAGAAAGCGCAGAACTGCTTCGAATCATGCCTCGGTGGCCGCCTCCTTCGCTGCGTCTGGTGGTGGAGCGGCGGCCTTCTTGCCGAACCGGTCGCGGGCGAGCAGAGGAGGTACCATGTCGCTGTACCACTTCCACTTGAGCCCGCCGCGGATGTGCTCCCACTCCTTCCCTTCAGGCGTAACACGCTTGCCTGTGCACGACCATCCAAAGACGAGAGCGTGAGCGAGTGTCTCTTCATCACCACCCGAGGAGGTGAAACGCACCCTTCCAGTACTTGACGCCCTTGACGCGCGCAAACAGCGTCCCCGTGTCCTCCCGCGTCTTGAGCTTGACCTCCTTGACCTCCCAATAGCAGTTCTTCGTGTCTTTCATCGGTTGAGGGTGGCCGATGGCGACGGAGGGGACGGGCAGGCCCTTGGAGACCCATCGCCTGGGGTAGATGCGCGCGCCGACGCCGTCGTGCGGTAGCAGGGAGAGCAGCCGGGGCAGGTAGGCGGCGTTCGAGCGTGGCATGGTGGTGTGCACCCGAGTGAGGAGCAGGCGAAGAGGAGAAGGAGAGTGTTATTCCCGCACCACTCGCTTCCTTGCTGCTAAAGGGGTCGTGCAGCCATCTGATAAAGCTACTCTTTGCTACTCAGCCGCCCGTCGACTTCTCGGTTCGCTCTGCCCTCCTGCCACTCCCCCTCTACCTCCTCATCTCCTCCCGTCTTTTTCGCCCGCTACACACCATGCCAAAGAACATCTCGACCGTACAAAAGATCAAGAAGGGTGCGTTCATCCCTTCTGTCCCGTATGAAAGAATCGAAGGAACGAACTGACGGCTTTCTTGACCTCGGAAGCTCCGGCTGTGGTGAAGAAGACGACGTCCGCTCCTTTTCCGCCCTGCCTTCCAACGAGCTAGAAAAGCGCTAATTGAACGTGTCCGATGTGCAATGCAGCACGAAGAAAGGCAAATCCTCCAACTACAACGCCGTCCGTCTCCCTCCCCTTCCCCCATCTCCCCCTCCTCTCTTCCCGCCACCTTGACGAGTATTCTCGCGCGCAGTACATGAACACGGCCCTCTCGGAGTTGAAGAAGGCAAACCCATCGCTGCTGCACAACGAGGCTTTCAAGAAGGCGATGGACATGTGGAAGGTGCGGCAGTATCACTTTCTCGACGTGCACCTCGCCGCGGTCCGTGCGGGGACGGAACGCTGACGCGGTGCGAACCGTTGGCCGGCACAGGCGGAACAGAAGGGCAAAGCGGCGAAATAGACCCCTCTCCCTCCTCTTCATTCGTCTCACTTCCGCATTCCGCACTCTGCTCGCCTCTGCCTCCTAGACTCTCCACTGTTGTCTGTACTACCTCCTCCTCTCCTTCTCCGCATCTATCGCTCGCAACGTACTCTCATTCCTTCCTCCATCCTCACGAGCTCCTCCCC
The DNA here is from genome assembly GCA_023628235.1 of Rhodotorula sp. S30-09. Lineage (NCBI taxonomy): Eukaryota > Fungi > Basidiomycota > Microbotryomycetes > Sporidiobolales > Sporidiobolaceae > Rhodotorula > Rhodotorula sp. S30-09. The sequence goes on from JAMALD010000010.1 coordinate 338,636, forward strand.
CTCCAGGCTCCTGCAGAGGGGCAGAGATTGGAAAAGCAGTCTTCTTTGCTGTATGTACTAGACTACTCGCGTTCGCATACACGAAAGTAAGATTAGCTATTGTTGTAGAGTGGTTTCTGGAAGGCACGAGGAGGGATGCGAGATGAATAGCGATTTGGATTCGGCGAGAAAGAGCGAGGGGAGAGAAAGTGTATTAGGGGTAACTTGAGTGGATACTTTGCGCCAAGTTGGAGGGCTAGGGAGGATTCGAGCGGCGGGCGGCGGGAAGCGGAGGAAGGGCGGAAGGGCGGAAGGGCGGAAGGGCGGAAGGGCGGAAGGGCGGAAGGAGAGCGAACCCGCTTAAACGGCGGGCGTGAGAGGTCCGCCGAAACCGTTCCCGTCGCGTGCCGAGCGCGCGCCGGCGAAGAGAACGAACGCCAGGAGGAAGGTGATGAGCTGTGCGAGTCCGTCCATCGCACGTCAATTGTCTTCCCTCGCCGAGAGAAAGTGAGGAATTGGGCGACGCACGATCCAGTTGATCCACCCGAACGCCTCAACCGCGTTGAGCTGGTGGCAATGCGCCATGTCCCAGTTTCCGCAGTCGAGCCCGCCGCCGAGCGTGTCGGTGATCGCTGCTGCGCCAGCGAGCCTGTATCCGCCAGACTCGTTAGTGGATGCAGAGGAGAGACGGGGAGAGGGACGAACCAGAAGACCCAGGTGATGCCAATCCAGACGGCGTGCGAGGCGATGGAGAAGAGGAAGCTGGTCGCGGCCGTCAAGAAGCCTACGTCCGACGCCGCTCGTCAGTGCCGACAAATTGCGCTAGGGAGCTTTGGACGGACCGGCGATGTAGAAGAAGGAGAAGACGAAGCTCCAGAGCCCGACGAAGAGGAGGAATCGGACTCGGTCTCTGCGAGAAGTGGGAACAGACACCGTGTCAGCTCAACCGGACCGCAACAGCTCGTACATCGCTCAGTCGCGGCGGACAGCCCGCCTGCCGCCGAGGGAGGCGCACTGCGGCCAAGCCGAGGACGTACCGAATCGAGTGGCTCGGGTAGTCATCGTGCGAGTTGTCTGCGTGCGGCGCGAGTCCCAGTCAGTTCCCTGTAGTCCTGTGCATCTCTTGCGTGCCCTCCCGCCCCTCCCGAGGCCCAGGACCGAAGTGCGTCTCGCCAGTTTGCCCTCATCGGAAAGGCGGACGCAAACTCACAGGACGAGACGAGGACTGCGCAGATGACCCATTCGATGAAGGAGAAGAGCGCGAGGAGGGAGAAGGAGACGATGTGGCTGCGCTTCTGCTCGTACCGGAGAGAGCAAAGACGGGTCAGCTTGCTCGCGAAGGGAGGCGGGTCGACCGATGAGCGCATCGCACGGCGGCGAGCGCGAGAGCGGGCAGACGCACGATGTGGGCGTCGAGGTTGGACGGCATGGTTGCTGGCTAGTCGCAGTTACGAGTCGGCGGGTGAAGGAGAGGAAGGCGCAGGGGTCGACGCCCGAGCAAACTCTCGCGCTGCCTCCGTCATCGACGCACTTGCCGAGGGAAAGTCTCACGGTTCCCCGCGCCCCGATGACATGCATCCACACTCGACTCGCAGGGACACGTCGAGGGAGCGCCAAGGGGAACCATTGCAACGCGGGCGCAAGCTACTTGCCCTCGTCCTTCTCGACCTTCTTGTCCTCCCCGACATCCTGCATCGACAGCGCAACTGCACCACGTCGGGCGGGTCAGCAATAGAACAGCGAGTGAGAGAGAGAGAAGGGAACACGGCACGCACTCGCCCGCGCAATGTCGTCCTCCTCGTCTCCGTCGACCGTATCATCAACTCCCGGCAACCCTCCCATCTCAACATCCCCTCCCTCCTCTCCCGCCCGACTCAACTGCAACGCGCTCTTCAATTCCTCGTCCTGCTCCGCATCATCCGCCGCATGTTCTCCCTCCCCTCCAACCTGCATCTCCTCGTCCCGACGGAAAGGCCCGCTCGAGCGCATCACATCCGCATCAGCCTTCTCCGGTGCGCTAGTGAGGTGCGCCCCCTTGGGCTCGGTAGCGGGCGCGGGGTCCGTGATTTGCGTAGAGACGCCTTCGGGGACGGGCTCGAGGGCGGCGGCGGCAGAGGTAGAGGTCGCGGCTGTTGCAGCGGCTTGGCGCGCGCGTTCTTCCTCGAGCGACATGCGGAGGGCCTGCAAGACGTACTCGTCAGTACAAGAACCTTTTTGACGAACAGCAGCGACTCGGTCGCAGACTGCACGTGCGAAAGGGAGACTCCTGCAAATTCACCATCGCCAACTCAGGGTCCAAATTCGGGTCCACCCCAAACTCACCCGCCCCTCCTCCTCCTCCACCACCACCCCCCACCTCCTCATCCGCTCCCTCTGGCCTCAGGATCGCGCTCTGCGCGATCTTCTCCGAGAGGAGGTAAGGGCCCGGTTCGACGGAAAGGAAGTGTGAGTTGTCGGATGAGGAGGTCGCTTCCACGAGGGCGGAGAGCTTGGCGTCGTTTGTTTCGGAGGGTGGGGCGGCGGCGGAGGAGGAGGACGCGGAGGGGAGAGAGGGGATCGAGAGGTCAACGTCGGGCGTGCCGAACGAGACGATGTCGAGCGCGACGTTGTTCTTCTTCAACTTCTTGCCGAGCTGCAAGGGACTCGCCTGAGGTCAGCGAGCTGCGTTGCGAGTGAAGCGCATGTAACGCACTTTGACCAGCGACGCCTGGCTCTCCTTGACGGGGCTGCCAACGAACACGATAATCCTCTGCCGCTGGTTCTTGTTCTGACGATGCTTCAGGGCGAGCTGCGCGACCGTCTCCCCAAGATCAGCACCCTGACCCAGTCGGAGGCGAGCGAAGCTGAATGAGAAACGAGTCGCGCACCTGAGCCACCTGAATACCCGTCACCAAGTCCGCTTCGCCCGCTGACCTGACGCCGTGTAGTGCTGCGACAAGCTTGCCTTCGTCTTGGGTGAGCGTGACGAGGACTTCGGGTCTGTGAGGGAAGGAGCGGTCAGCGTGACACTCGAGGCGTTGGGGCTGCCCAGTCAACCAATCAAAGGTCTGAGGGGAGTCGCTCTGACGCAGTGTCGTGGCGTCTGCCCCATTCCCGTCTCCAGAACTGGGCCTCGTCATCTCCGCACGCAAGGAGCAGGATGCCACAATACGCTGACGCTGGATCGAGGGTCTCAGCGCTTCTCGCGCGCCAGCATACACGTCCGAAAGCGCAAAGCACTCCGCCCACGCCAGCAAACCGCAAGAGAACAGGCCCATGGACTCACCCCTTGCCCCCCATGACCATCAGTCCAACCTCGTTCTCCGGGTGTGCCCTGCACTTCGCGCCCATGATCTGGAACACCGAGTCCGCCTGAGCCTGCAACCGAGTCGCTGCGAGGGCGTGGCAAGGAGGAGAGTCAGTTCGAGGGGGGGCGATGACGATTCGTATGGGCGCGGGAGGGCAGCGCACGGGGGAAGTCGCCGTTCAGAGAGTGCTGGCTGTTGTCCAGCACGAGCATCGTGGCTTCGAGCGACATCTCAGGCGAGTTGATCTGGAGAGGGTGAGCAAGAGGTTGGCGGACGAGGATAAGGTGTGGTCGACATCGCGCGAGTCCCTCGTTCTGCGGAGATACTGGATACCAACGACATGCTATTGCGCAAGATGCAGGCGGGCGGGCGATACAAGAGGGTCCCGTTTCTCCTCCTCCCCCGCGACTCCTCTTTCCTCCCGGGCGTTCCCCTCATGTCGACCCAGTCGACCCCGTAAAGTACAGCGACTGGCTGAAGATGACGTCGCGCCGAATCTGTTCCTGCGCCTTGAGCATCTTCTGGTACAGTTCGGCATTGCCGACGACCCTTGCCGCATCGCGAACTTCGCGACACGTCTCGTCGAGGCGGGTAATGGCTCGGACAATGGTACCTTCTTGTACGTCGGTGAGTTGCGTGATCTGGTGGAAGGACTGCGGAAGGGGAGACGCTGAGCGGGAGAGAGAGGAGAGGGTAGACGACGGAACTCACCATCCCTCGCGCCCACTCATAGACAACCTCTATCAAGCCAAACTTGAGCTCGCCCGAACCGTTGAAGCCCTCGTCGGCGAAGTTAGCGCGATGCCGCTCCTGGACAGCCACGACTCGGTCGTAAGTTGCGAGAATCGTCGCCTTGCCCTGTCCACAAGGATGGTCAGCTCGGTAGCGGGTCAGAGAAGCAGTCTTCGCACCTCTTCAAGTCGTGGCGTAAGCAGCGGCTCGACGTCGGTCTTCTCCTGGAAAATGAAGCCGGACAGGAGGGCGACGACTTCCTCCGGCTCGTACGAAGCGAAGACGTTGTCAAGGATGAGCTCCGTTAAGACGAGCTCGTTGGCCGAGTTGATCTGCGGAAAAGCCGAGTCAGTTGCGGCCTGGCGATGGAAGACGGATTGAAGCATACCTCGCAAGCAACACGGCCCTTGAGCTGAACAGTAGAGTTGTCATCGATGAACTGCAGCTCTTTCAAGACGGCGATGCGCTGCTCGTAGTCGGGCAGGAGTTCGAGGTTTTGGTCACTCAGCGCCATGCGAAGACTGTGTGACGGAAGCGAGTCAGCGATATCGGTTTGCGGCTAAGCAAGACAACGTACGAGGCGATCTTGTCCTCCAAGACCCGCTCGGAGTGCAAGATCGAGTACTGTGCGATAAGCGCGTCAGCTCAGTCAACCACGAACGGGGAGCTAACGCAACGCACCGGCTCGCCCAAGTCTTCCTTCTCAACGGCCAAGAAATCAAGCTTCTTCCGCAACTCATCCCGCTCCTGCAGGGCTTCCCGGAATTCAAGTCCTCGGACCTTGCTCCAATCCGCCTCCTTCAATTCGCCGCCAACACTTGCAGCCAACGCGGCGTAGTCTGCGACGGCGGCTTCCATGGCGGAGCGGCGATGTCGGTCGGCGATGGCTTCGGCATCGACTTTGAGGGCGAGAGTGGTCACGAGGGAGATCGAGGTGAGCGGGACGATGGCGAGTTCGTAGGTGAGGGAGGAGGGATCGGTAACGGCAGACGGGTGAGGAGGCCAGCGAGGCGGGACGGCCTCGGCAGGGATGTCTGCGCATAGAGCTAGTGTCAGAGCTGGTATTAGCAGCCAGAAGCGCGCAAATGCACCATGGTGTCCACTTCGAACTTCGGGCGGCACGAAGGCGAGAACGAAGAACTGCTTCGTCGAGTCGATCACACCCGAAGGCAAGACGGCTGGAGGTGCGGATTTGAGCAGGACCGCAGGTTGATCGTGGAAGTGCTGCAAGAGACGGGCGTAAGTTCAAGGCCGTAAGTCCGGGGAGTAGACGACTCACCCCGTCAGAAAGGACGACAACCCTTCCCGCGCTCATCATCCGGCCTGACGACGGATGGGCGAGCACGCCGTCGAGGACGGCGGTGTTGAGCTCGATGATCCGCTGCGAAAGGTCGTAGAACCGCTTGAGGTCGTCCGTCTTCGGGCCAGGTGGCAGCTTCTCCAGCTCCTTCAGTTCGTTCTCGCCCTGCGCAAGCGACCAATCAGCTCACTCCAGCGTATTGTATGACGAGGCAAAGCGAGCGCACCTCGGCCACCTTCTTCTGGTGCTCCGGCAGTAATCGTTGCGCTGCATTCTCCGAGAAACTTCGCTTGATCATCTCCTCAACGCGAAGCGCTTCGACGCGGAGCAAGTTGAGGATCATTGAGTACGTAAGGCGGAACTGCGACTGCAGCTTGGTCGGCAGGCCGAGGAGCATGTGCGAGAGAGTATTGGTCTGCGGGACAAGTGCTCGTCAGTCGACTGCAGGTTCGGGGAGGAGAACGGTGCTGACATCCGGCACGTCCGCATCAGCGTTTATGATGACCACGCCGGTCTTGTCGAGACCACGGCGTCCGGCACGACCCGACATTTGCGTGCTGAGGCGGTACAGGTAAGCTGTCTGGCCGTCAGGATGAGCTGATTATCGACTAAACTCACTACTCGCCGGGAAGAAGCTCGCGGAAGTTGCGGCCGTCGTGCTTGCGGATGCTGGAGAAGACGACGCATTTCGCCGGCATGTTGACACCCTGCAGAAGGTTTTGTCAGGGTCGCGGAACGCGCAAGAAGGTGTGAACGGGTGCACCATCGCGAAAGTCTCGGTAGCAAAGAGGACCTTGACGAGTCCGCGAGCGAAGAGCAGCTCGACGATCTGCGAGACGCGAGTCAGCCTAGTCTGTCGGCAGTCGGGGAGGAACTCATTGATCACCTCCTTCACGATCGGTAGCAGGCCACCGTGATGAACGCCGACGCCGCGCGAGAGCAGCATCCGCATGTTTTGAATCTGCGGCAAAAGCTTGTCCGAGCCTGCGACATCGCAGGGTCAGCTGGAGCCGACCGAACAGTGAGCGATTCGAACGCACCCTTCAGCCTCGTCAACGCTCGCTCGACCGTGATGTGCACCTCGCTCTTCTCCGCCGCCGTGCACAGGTCCGTATTGGGCATGCTCGACGCATACTCCTCGCACCGCTTCTTACTGAAGGTGAAGACGACAACAGGCAGGAGCTCCTTCTTCCGCAGCAAACCGATGAGGTGTATCCACAAGTTTGCGTCCCTTGACTGATTGTTCATGCGGGTGAGAGGTCCCGTTCCAGCTCGTCGCTGAGCAGCCATCGCGCCCCTCGCTGCGACTTGACGAGCTGCTGCTCCGCCGCCGCGGTTCGAGCCACCGCCTGCGCCGCCTCGTGCCCCGCCGCGACCGCCTGCAGCAGCGCCACCGCGAGTAGGAGGTCCGAGACCGGCAGCTTCGCGCTCTTTGTCTTGCTTGCGCCGGATCGCCTCGGTCGCGTCCTTGTGCCTGTCAAACCGGCATAAGCATTCGCCGCCCTCTTCAGTAGCATCGAGGACGCACCCTGTACCGAGGTACTGCCCCTTCGAATCGACAATCTTGTGCAGCTCCTTGCCCGAGTAGAGGAAGTGCTCGAGCGGGACCGGTCGTTTCGGCGTCGAGATGACGTAGATGTCCTTCTTCTTCGTTCGTCTGCGCGCGTGGATTGGTCAGCCAATAGGTAGGAAGCGGGAACGACGAGAGACCGTACCCGACCCAGTCTGCGAACTCCTTCGTGTTCGGCACGGTCGCTGAGAGAAGGATGATGCCGACGTGATCAGGCAGCATGATGATGACTTCCTCCCACACAACGCCGCGCTATGGAGAGCGAGCTAGTCAAGAAGCGGTCGAGCAAAGGATGAAAAAACTATGCACCTCGAGATCGTTCACGTAATGCACCTCGTCGAAGATGACCCACTCGACGTCTCGGATCAGGTCAGCGCCCTGTCAAAGGGGATGTGAGCAGGTTTCGACGAGGGGGGAAGTATCGCGGCGCACCTTGTACAGCATACTCCGCAAAATCTCGGTCGTCATGATCAAGCAGCTCGCCTCGGGGTTGATCTGCACGTCACCGGTCAGGATACCCACCTCGCTGGGCTCGAACGTGCGCTGGAAGTCGCGGAACTTCTGGTTCGAGAGCGCCTTGATGGGGGAGGTGTAGATTGCACGGGTCATGTGCTTTTGCGCAAGAGCGATGGCGTATTCGGCCACGACTGTCTTGCCTGCTGACGTGTGCGCTGCGACGAAGACGGACTCGCCGACTTCCATATGGTAGATGGCCTCCTTCTGGAACGTGTCGAGCTCGAAAGGGTACTGCAGGTACGGGAAAGATCAGCTGCGAATGGCGCAAGAGAAAGCAAGTCCCCCGCACCTCGCGAGCCATGTCCGGCACAAGCTCATGAAAGTTGACAATCTCGCGGTTGACGTCGACGACATGCGCCCAGTCCCGCTTCGCGACAACCGGGTTTCGGCGACTCGAAGCGGCTGCCGGCGCCTTAACGAATCGCTGGGGGGAAGCGACGGTTCAGCGTACATCGTCCTAGAAGTCTGCAACGACACGCACTCTTGTTGGAAGCAGTTCCTCGATGGCGGAGTCGAGAACAGGCGTTTGCTCGGTTGGTAGAACATTCTGGCGACGGAAAGGTCAGCAGCCGGCACATATTTGGTGCCGTGAGACTCACAGTGACAGCCTTCGCCCGCCCCTCGTTCTGCAGCTCAAGCATCGGCCGGTAGATCGGCTTGACCTCGACTTCCTCCTCTTCCTCCTCGATCAGGTTGCGCGTCGGATCATCCGCAAGAGGACCGAAGTCGAGGCCACGTGTGAAGCCAGGAGGGATAGTGCGGATACCGCCTGTCGGAAGAGAGCGTGAGCAGGGCTCAGCAAGGCGGAGAAAAGTAGTGACCGCACCTTTATCCCTCTCGAACGCCTTCTCCAGTCCTTCCGCCGCTTTCTCCAGCCCTCCGTCTCCCTCACCTCCCTCGTCCTCATCCGTAACAATGTCCCCCAGCCCTCCCGGCCGGAACGGAAAGTACGAGCTCTTCCCACGGACGAAGCTGCCCTCGTAACTCGCTGGTTTCCGATTCAGACTCGTGCTATTAGTCGCCAGCCGTGCGCTCGCCGTGTTTGTCACTTCTCGATAGCCCGCAATCTTGCCTGACAGGCCAGGAGATAGGAATTCGAGCGAGGTTGTTGGCTGGGTTGGCTCGATGTGCAGGAGGGAACGGAGGTCGGGGTCGCGATTCCAGTGCCTGCGGCGAAAATGTCAGTCCAGGACACCTTCAGTGCCAATCTCTGCACTCACATCGCCCATTCTGCCGCCGCGAGCTCCGTCCTGCCGTCCTTCGGGGGAAGCAACCACTCCTGCTCGATGTCGCTCCTCACTTGCTCCGGCGACGGCGTTTGGCCCACGCCGAGCTCGCGCAGAATCTCTGCACGCTGCTCGTATGTCAGTTTGCTCCTCATCGGCAGCAAAGCGGGGTGAGCAAAGAGAGGTTGCGGGACAAGTTGCCCCCTTGCCCTCCGTCATACCCTCACGGCTCATTGGGCGGTTCAGTGAAGCAATGTAACGGTTGGATAGGCTGCATGGACCCGTTTGGGACTGTTGGGACGCCCGCAAAGCGCGACGCATGCGACACCAGCCCCTCGTCCTCGCTCGACACTGATGAGGGTATACCGCACGGCACAGGTCAGGCGGCGGGACGGGACTGGTTGTGCGAGGACGAGGATACTACAAGGTTCTAGCCATGATTTTAGACGTGCAATCAAGGAACATTGAGCTCGTCGATTCCGCGTCATGCGAGACTTCATCGAGGACAGTCGCCCCGTTTCCGCACTTTCGGCCATTCGTATCCGCTAGCATGCTTTTCTAGAGTAACAATCGCCGCATCCACGTCCTGCTTGCCGTCGACCGAGACGTCGATACCGCGTAGAACCCTTCCGAACGCTGTCCCCGAAGGTTGTCCTCCTGCCTCACACTCGCTCGCGCTCACTCCGCTAGTTCGACCGTTCCAGCATGTCGAACCCACGCGTCTACTTCGATGTCTCCATCCAGGGCCACTCGGCCGGGCGGATTGTGATGGAGCTGTTCGCAGGTGCGTTCATCGCAGAACACGAGGATGCACTCGTGAGGGAGAGCTAGCGGCTGACTTTGACCGCGCGCAGATGTTGTGCCGAAGACTGTGCGCTCCGCTACTGCTCTGTCTGACCTCCCGGCCAATCATGCTGACTCTCCTGCACCTTGTCCACCGACCCTCGCTTCTACCTGCCCCTCCACTTCGGACCTCTTCGATGATCGCAACAGGCAGAGAACTTCCGAGCATTGACAACGGGCGAGAAGGGCATGGGAAAGGCGGGCAAACCGTTGTCGTTCAAGGGATCGAAGTTTCACAGGTGAGCCGGAAATGGGCCGCCTGCATCTGTTCCAGCTCGTATTGACACTTCCCCTACGCCTCAGGGTCATCCGCAAGTTCATGATTCAGGGTGGTGAGTCTGGCCTTCCCGCGTCGAGAGCGTGATGAGCAATCTACGTTTCCCGGCAGACATTGGTTTCTGGCGCTTCCGGAAAGACGAAACTGATGGTTTCTCATCTCTGTAGGCGACTTCACGGCGGGTAACGGAACCGGCGGCGAGTCGATCTACGGCGAAAAGTTTGAGGACGAGAATTTTGACTTGAAGCACGACAAGCCGTTCTTGCTCTCGATGGCCAATGCCGGTCCTGGTGGGCCACCCTTTTAGTCCCCTTCACTCCGAGAGTCTCAGCTGATCTTCGGACGTCGCAGGCACGAACGGCAGCCAATTCTTCATTACCACGGTTCCGACTCCCCATCTCGATGGGAAGCACGTCGTTTTGTGCGCTCCTCTACCGCCACTTCTCCCTCTCGCACACACGCTGACGAAATTTGCGCACAGCGGTCGCGTGCTTCACGGCCGCTCCGTGGTTCGCCTCATCGAGGAATCCCCCGTCAACGGCGACGCACCGACGGAAGAGATCATCATCGCTGACTGCGGCGAGCTCGCGGAGGGCGAAAACGGCGTCTTAGCGGATGAATTTGCGGATGGGCACGAGGAGTACCCGAGTGATGATGTGCGTTCCAGGGTCTCGTTCTCATATTTCGCAGGTTTGCACTGACTGTATGTTCGCGTGCAGGAGAGCGACATCGACGACGTAAGCTTGCGCACCCAGTGTGCTTGGATAGTACCTATCGCTGACTTTACCGCGTCGTACAGCCAAAGACTGCACTCAAGGTCGCGACCGAGATCAAGGAGCGCGGAACCGACCTCTTCAAGAAGGGCGTCTTTGAGCAGGCGCAGAAAAAGTACATCAAGGCGTTGCGATGTGCGTCACGTTCCGGCTCTTCATGTTGCGCTCGCGAAAGCTGACGGTACTCCGCTCGCAGACCTTGACCGGCACCTTGACCTTCAAGCTCGGGACCTTCAGCTGGAGGGGCAATTCGCGACTCTCCGTCTCTCGATCCTCCTCAACTCGTCCTTGACCGCCCTGAAAGTCCCCGGCACGACCTCCGCCCAACTCGGCGTCAAGCAAGCGACCCGCGCGCTATCGCTCGACGCAGACCCGGAGGAAAACCCGATGCACAAGAAGTTGACGGATGCAGAGAAGGCTAAGGCTCTGTACCGTAGGGCAATGGCGAATGTTGTGCTCAAGGTGGAGAATGAGGCGATCGCAGATCTTGAGCTGGCGAGCAAGCTGCAGCCCGAGGACAACGGCATCAAAGCTCAGTGCGTCGCCTATCTTTCACCCCTTTCCCCTCCTTCTGTAGTAGTTGACAATGATGCTCGCAGACTGAACGCGGCGAAGAAGCGCGTTGAAGACAGGAAGGCAAAGGCTCGCCAGGCCTACGCGAAGATGTTCAACTGATCTGGGAACGTGTGGCCCTTGTCCCCTCTCTAAGCATAGCATCGTGTCGTCCGTACGAGTGGAATCGCAGAACTACCTTCGACCATGATCGCCTCACGCAGCCGAAAAAGCCTTCTCCTCCTGCCATTCTCTCGCTCGTCTCGAATTGCTTTGCTAAGTCGCCTGCTCTCGTTGATTAAGCTCTAGAAGGCCTTCCAAACGCCCGCTCACGCCACGACCGCCGTCTCGCCGAACTCACCTCCCGATCTTTCCCCCCGTCATCTCGCTCGGATGGCAACGACGGCGAGCACTCCGCTGGACCCGCCGGTTTCGTCTGAAGCTGCTCCAGCAAAGGAGAAGCTGCCTGTGACGTGGCACCTCGCCAGCGGAGCGGCGTCCGGCGCAGCCAGCGTCCTCATCTTGCAACCCCTCGATCGTGAGTACCCTGCCCCGCCAGTTCTCCCGGTGCTCGCTGACCATGATCGTTCGCACAGTGATCAAAACGCGAGTGCAGCAGGAACCCTCGAAACCCGTCGCTTCGACGTCGCGGATCGCCGCGACTGCAGGAGGAGGGGGAGCGGCGGTGTTGCAGAGTCAAGCGGCTCAGGCCACGAGGGCGCAGGCTGCACGGGCGAAGATCTGGAGTACCACGAAGGATGTCGTGCGGGTAGACGGAGTGCGTGGCTTGTGGCGAGGGACCGTACCAACCTTGTACCGGTGCGTTCTTCCTCTCAAACGTGTGAAGCGAGCGAGGCTGATTCTCTTTTGCTTCAGAAACGTCCCCGGTGTATCCCTATACTTCTTTTCCCTGTCTCGGTTGCGCGACTTTGTCGGCAAGTCGTCCCTCTTCCGACCGAAAGGCGCTCCTACAACTTCGCCAGGCGGCAAGATCAAGCTTACGCCCATAGGCGACCTGCTGGTTGGCAGTACGGCACGGACAGCCGTTGGCTTTGTCCTGACGCCCTTCACCCTGCTCAAGACCATATCAGAGGTGCGCGAGCTTGACCACAAGCGAGACGAAGTTTCTGGCTGACACGGGCTTCCGGGCAGTCCACACTGTCTATTCCTTCCTCTGCCGCCGCATCACGACCATCCACTTTCACCGCTCTCCGAACCCTCTATTCAACCGGCGGCCTGCGATCATTGTGGCGCGGAGCCGTACCAACCGCACTACGCGATGCACCTGGCGCTGGCCTGTTCATCGTTTTCTACGAGCGCGGGCGGCGGATACTGGGCGTCAGTGGCGACAAGGGAAAGGGCGCGGTTGGCGGTGGACTAGCCGGTAAATTCGGCTCGCTCTTCCGATTGTCCTGCCATACTCACCTCTCTCTTCTGCAGGAGCATCCGCCTCTCTCGCCTCGACACTCTTGACAACTCCCTTCGACGTCCTCAAAACCCGACGACAGCTCTTCCCGCAACAATACACCTCTCTCTGGTCCTCGGTCGCGCTCGTCTACCGAAGAAGCGGTCTTCGCGGATTTTGGGAAGGCGGAGGACTGCGTGTTGTGAGGAAGGCAGGGAGCGCGGGGATCGGGTGGGCAGTGTATGAGGCGGTTGTTGTTGGATTGGGCGAGAAGAAGATGAAGAGCCAGCGGGAAAAGGCGTTGGTACGGAGCGGAGGAGAGTAGACTTCAACCCCTTGCAAAAGACCCCGCTCGCGAGCTAACTCTTAGTGAGGGACTGTAAGCACTTTGCAGTATTCCAGGTTTTGCGCGCTACGCAAAGCTGTGCCACGCCTTGGCCGCGTCAAGGATTGTCTTCGTTGCGGGCGAAGTCGTTGCGAGGTCAAGGTTGTCGATGCCCTCTGAAACGACGGTCGACGTGAGAGCCTTATGCGAGAACGACTGCGAGAAAAGAGGACGTCAGCAAGACGCAAGGAGTCCGGCGAGAAGAACACGCACCGAACGGCAGAACTCGCGAACCCAACCCTTGATCCACCACGTCTCCCAGTCTTCCTCGTCGACGTCGGCGGGAAGCAACTTCGCAAAGTGGCCGAGGACGTTGACAAGCACGGAGGCTTGCTCGTCCTCCGCTTCGGCGAGGTACGAGTTGGCCGAGTCGAGCTCAGGGTTTTGTGCGTCACGGACCGGCATGTCTGCGCAGTAAAGCGTCAGCATGACTGGTCACGTTCCGAGGAGAGGAATGAGACGCACCACCCTCGGCATCGAGCGCGTCTTCGCCCTCCTGCTTGCCCGTGTCATTCTCGGCGCCTTTCATCTCCTCCTCGCGCTTCAAGCCCTCAACACGCATCTTGGCCGAGTCGATCTGACTCATCACGGACCTCAACGTGATCTTGACCATTTGCCACAGATCAGGGTCGCTCCAGGTCTTCGTCTTTGCGCCATCCTGTTCCTCCGACGGCGTGAACACCCAGGCGATAACGTCGCGCGTGTCGACAAGGCGGTACTGGAGCAACTTGTCGAGGACGATGAGGTGGAACTGCGGGTGGCGCTTCCAGAAGGAGGCGACAGTTGTGAGAAGGTGCTGGCGGGCCGAAGGCGAGGATGTGAGGTTGCGGAGAAGGGTGAGGTATCGCTCGAGGGCGTTGAGGAAGTGAGAGAAGGAGCGAGAGCCGACGTTGAGGATGGTCTGGACGGCCATGTCGCGTTTGACATTCTCGGCGGCCTCGGCAGTCATGTTGTGCTCCGTCTCGAGCGACTTCTGAAACGAGTCAAGCTCCTCCGTCGCCTCGCTGATGGGCGCCTTGGCGCGGACCATGCGGAGGAACGACGTGGCGGCGGCATTGTGGATGTGCTCTGTCCGCGAAACATTGTGAACGGGGCGGATAGGGGAAAGAAGGGGAGATGCGCGCACCAGGATCTTCGTAGGCATAGTCGGGTCCAGGCGCGTCATCGGGGAAGACACCAGCGTCGAGCATCGAGCCAGGGATCGTGTTCTTGACGCGATCGAAGTAACTGAGGCGGATCTCGAGATCCATCGTGCGCTTGACGAAGACGCGCTTCGGGTGTTTGTCCGAGACGTCCATGTCGTGGGCCCTGCAACGGATGATCATGAGCGAGTCTGAAGCTAGAAGAACGGGGCGACGCACCAGTCATTCCATCCCCACATGAAGCCATAGTTCGAGAGATGGATCGAGAACCAGTCGGCGAGACGACGGACACCGTCCGCGTCCAGGACCGGGCCGACCGACTCCTCGCCCCCGTCGCGGTCGGTCCCCAGTGCGGCGTACAGCTTGCGGATGGACTTGCCGAGACTTGGCGCGACCGTTTGAGGCGAGATCCGGCACAGCTCGGTCAGGACGGAGTAGTAGTACATCGCCGTGAGAGGCGGCGCGGGAAGGGAGAGGACCGAGGTCAAGATGGACTGTGATGTAGATTCAATCAGCGCCGGCGACGAACGGAAGGCGCGAAGCACACACCTCGACAATCAGATTCTCCAGCGACCAGTTCGGTCCCTCCGGCGCCTTCTCCTCAGGCATGTCCTGGTCGTCGTCAGGCCGCCTCGCGGGCTTGTTGATGCGGAAGGTGCCTTTCTTAAACCACTTGGGGAGCTCGAGCAGAATAGTCGCTGCCTCCTTGCGATTCGTCTCGTAGAGCGAGATGACATCCGCAATGAGCGAGCGAACGACAACACCTGCAGGGTCGTAGTCGGACGGAACGCTCTGCGCGCGCAAGCAGTCAGTGTAAGGTGGCCGGCGAAGGTTGGGCGGGCGGCACGCACTTCATCATCGAAGAGTCGCAGGGTCAGCCTCGTCCCCTCGTAACCGACTCCCTCGTCGCCCCTAAGACCGGCGGTGATAGGTGCAGGCGGAAGAGCATGCTCGAGACCCACAGCCGCTCCGATGGTGATGTCGCTGTCATCTGACTCGGGCGGAACGAGCACGAGAGGAAGGGTGAGCGAGTCGCCGTCGGCTTGCGCGCGAGTCTCGTCCTCCTCGGGGGGAGCAAGCGTGAGGGAGGCGTAGACGTCGGGGAGGACCGAGTATACAGGGAAGATGCCGTCGGCGTCGGAGGAAGAGGCGGAAGACAGCGCGGTGACGAGCTGCTCGAGGGGCTGGAAGCAACACGAGGTCAGGGTTGTGCGTGAGCGAGGACGGGAGAGCAAAGCCGCACATCTTGCCACTGCGCTTTGGTCGCGTCGTCCGCGAAAAGGTCCTTCTCAATCCTCCGCGAGGACAGGTAGCTCTGCACCCCGTCGCGCAGCGTGTCGACACCCGGCTCGGCAAGAGCATTCTCGTCGAGACGGAGGAGCGCCTCAACGATGATGCGGACGCACTCGTCACCGCGAGCAGCGCGAAGACCGGGCTCATCGAGGACTGAGACGAATGAGGCGAGAAGGTTGACGAGGGAGGAAGCAGAGACAACGGGCGAGGCAGGCGACACGGTGGTGAGGTACGAGAAAAGGGTGACCTGCGAGCTGGGGAGTCAGTGAAAGCTGGCGAGTAGAGAGGGATGGACCTACGCAGTACCGCACGCTCTTCCACTTGCGCTCATCGAGGAACGCCTGGAACGCTTTCATCAAGTCTTGTACGATCTCCTTGCCGACGTTTACTTTCTCCACCTCTTTCTTCCCCTCGCCGTTCTCTGCCATCGCTCCGTCGGTCGAGTCCTCCCCAGCCATCTGAGCGTCTTTATCCTCGTCGACTGGCTTGGCCGGCAGACCGGGAGCCAGGGGAGGCGCGTCGGGAGAAGGAGGCCAGGAGGCCGGGGTCGGTTTCGCAGACATGCGCGAGGCAAGAGAAACGGGAGGTTCGATCGACTTGAGCGAGAGGCGGGCGAGGAGCGCGGCGTAGTGAGGAAGCTTGTGCGGCATCTCTGAGACGCTGATCGGCGCAGAACGAGTCAGAGGAGAGACGTTAAGACAGGCGATGGCAGCACTCACGCAGCGCGGAAAGTGAAGAAGACGTGCGAGCGGTCGCGGAAGAACCAAGTCTCGACAGATTGCGCGGTCGAAGGGATGTCGATGGCTGGGTCGTAGTTCTGCAACAGATCCCGACAATATCAGTTGGGCGAGTTTCGCAGAGCCTGTGCGATCAAAGGGGAGGAAGCGGTAGACGCACTGGGTTGTCTCCCAACTTCCACAGGTCCTCCTTGAAGCGGTTCTTCTGCGTCTCCAAGCTCGGCAGCCTGTCGTAGCCCATGGCCATGCTGTCTCCTCCCCCGCCGTACCCGCCGCCGTATCCACCGCGCCTGGGCGAAGATTGGTAGTCGCCTCGCTCGTTCTGGCGGCGACGGTAGTTCTGTACGCCGCCCTGATCGTCGTCTGCGATGCTTTTCGGTCGGTGATGAGCGCTGGAACGGCACCTCGAATGGACGCACCGCGGTTTCGCTTCCTGGCCCCGCCATAACCTCCTCGACCATATCCTCCGCGACCGTAGCCATCGCCGCCGTAGCCGCCGCCACCTCCTCCGCCATACCCGCCTCCATTGTATCCACCCCCACCTTGATAGTTGCCGTAGCCAGACTGCGAGGTGGAGAAACAGATGAGGATGGGAAGGAGATGAGCGGGCGGTTGGCACGCGTGAGCACGGCGTCATATGGCATCAACGCACCATGCTAGAGCTGACTGGTCACACGCGGCGGGAACGCGCGCAGCAGAGACTTGCGTGGTGTGAGAAGGAGCGAGAGAGCGCGTCCAATACAAAGTCTACTCTCCCTCATCAATGCTGTAATGACGAAATAGACGCGATGGTAATCAACTGGGATGCAAGATTAACGCCGTGCGACCGCCTTGTACCCTCCTCGCGTGATGCCCGACCTGCCACGAATCGCAGCTGACCTCCCGCTCCCGCTGCCGACGCCCATGCCGCGCTCGCGGTCGAGCGCAAACAGCAAGTCCTGCAGTTCGACGACGTGATGCCCAGCCTCCCACTTCTGCTTGTCCAGCTGTGTCCGCTGAGCGTCGTGCATCGGCGGGATGTTGAGTCGCGAAGTCGTCAAGGCTGCGGCGGCGGCAGAGGCGGCGGGTGTTTCGTCGCCTCCCTTGGAGGTTGCCTTCGCACCTGTTGCTGCGACCGAATTGGCGGGATTAAGCATCGAGGTCGAGGTGCTGGCGCCATTGGGAGCGAAACTTGGCGGAGGAAGAGCGGAGGCGGGCGCAAACTTCGGTTTAGGGAGGTTGCCTGCGCCGCCAGAACCGCCACCGGCAGGCGAAGGCGACCCGATGCCCGAGTTGAGCCAGCTGAACTTCTGCCCTCCAAGCGACCGCAACGCCGTCTGGTCCGTCAACCGCTTCTTGATGTCTTCGGCCAGGTTCTTCGTGCTGCCGCCCGTCGCAGGTGCAGGCGTGCTCGTCCCGCTCCCTCCCTCACCACCCTTGACCTTCTTCGCCCGCGTCTTCTTGGGCTTGCCGTCCTTTCCGAGCGGCGTCTCCGCGCCGCCCTTGCCCGACGGCGTACTGGGTGCGCCGTCTTTCGCCTTGCCCTTCCCCTTCGCATCCGACCTCCCCGAACCCTTTGTCTCCGGCTCGTCCTCCTTCTTCCCACCCCCCTCTGCCTCAAGCACCCGCTGCGCCGCCTCAGCTGCCGCCATCGCCTCAGCAAGTTGTCGCTCCTCTTCTTCCTTCTGATCCCGCAACATTCGCTCTCGCCGCTTCTTCCTCTCTTCCTCGCGATCCACCCGCTCAAGAACCGTCAGATACCGCTCAGGGTCATCATAGACTAGCGTATCCCACGCCGGAACTTTCGGCCGGCCCGCCGCATACGCATCCGCCATCTCTTCATCCTCATCGACATCTGCATCGTCATCGTCCATATCGAGATCAGGGTCAAGGGGGTCTCGTCGCCGCTTCTTGCGGGATGTGGATGAGGCGGAAACGAAAGGAGGGACGCGGAAATGGGAGGAAGATTGGCGGTGGTCGCGCGCGGAGATGGCGGAGTCGATGAGCGAGGTGACGCGCTGAGATGTTGCGAGGGCAAGAAGAGTGAGAGTAGCTGGTTCGAGGGTCTTGAGTTGCCAAGCGGCGGCTGCAGGACGAACGTCGGTCAGTTCATGAGCCGTAGGACAGCGGAAGTCCAGCCGCAACGCACCAACTCGCTTGACCGCCTCAGTCAGAGCACCCTGATCTACCAAGTCCTGCATGCGTGACCGGTCGGCCGCCGAGTAGCCTCCCTGGCTCTGCTGGACTGCCATCGCCTGAGCGTGCTGTCGCTCATTCGTCGCTCGTAGAGATTCCTCTTCGGCCTGCGGTGAAGTGAGTGTCAGTGGGTAGTTGTAAGAGACAGTCTCGAGCAAGATAAGCGGACGCACGCCAAGGTCAACACCACTCGCGCCCACCGCATCCATCAGCGTGTTGACGTCGGTCGCTCGAGCCGACTCGGGCGCATTGCTAGCACCTCCCTCAGGGCTGTCGCGTCCATCGAAGCTCGCAAGATCAGCACCAGGCTGAAGAGCGCAGCGTGATGACGGCGTCTCGTCGAGAGCACCACAACTCACTCTGCTGATGTGCCTCGCCCGCCTGGTGCGCCGCCTGATCCTCGGCCTGCACAGAGGTAGCACGTCGGTCAGTATGCGGGCAGTCTAGCCTAGCCCGTCGGGTTGTTGCGGTTTCTCCATCTCAGCCGACGCCCCCGCACGTCCGTCACAAGTCCATTCGCGAGCGCTGATGAAGGCCGCCGCACGGGCAGAGGAGCTGCTTTTGAGCACTGCAAGAACGGAACGCACCCCTGGTCCCGACCCCAGTCTGTTGCGGCAGCTGCAACCCCTGGCCCTGCTGCTGACCCGCTTGCTGCTGCCATGGCTGGGGCGTTGCTGTCCGAGACGCCATGCTGGAGTCGCACGGAAGCAGGGAAGCACGTAGCAGCACTCGCTCGAGGCAGACAAGCGGCAAGCGAGCGAGTGGTGAGGTCCAGACTACACGACGCGACACATTAGAAACTGAATAGCCCGCGATTGTAATGTTGCGTGATTAGCGGCCGGTTGTAATCAGACGCCGCTTTCTATCCAAACCCGCTCCTGTCTTCGTCCGCGGATGGCGCGAGCAGAGCTGCTTACTGCATCTCGTCCTGCGGATTCGTCAGTCTCCGATCGTACGTGCCCACCGGCGAAGGCGCCATAGTTGCTCGGTCTCTCTCTCCTTCCCTTCACTTCCCCTGGTCTTCCTTCCTAACGACGCCAGCCCGCTAGAATGCCTCCGTCTGTCCCTATCACAGTCTACTCGGCCAAGATCTGGTACATCATCGTCGCTGTTGCTCTTCTTCCGCCCCACCTCGACCCCGAGGGGCTTGGTCATCGCGCTGACACTCGCTCGCTCGTCGTGCAGCCCGTGGGCACAGCGTGTGACCCTCGCCCTGCGCGAAGTCGGTGGGTTCGAGCTCCTCGACGAGGCCGTGCGACACCCCGCCGCCGCCGTGACCTTCTCGACTTGCGCTCTCTGCGTATCGCTGACCGTTCCTTTCCTTCACCCAGGCGCTTACGCGAACAACCAGATCAAGCATGTCGAGATCGACCTTCAGAACAAGCCGGCCGACTACGCCCAGCGCGTCAACCCCGCCTCGAAAGTCCCTGTCATCGTCGTGGGCGAGGAAGGCGCGCCTGGGACGCTCAACATTCCCGAGTCGGGCGTCTTGCTCGAGCTTGTCGCGGAGCTTTGGCCTGAGAGCGGGTTGAGCCCGGAGGACCCGGTCAAGCGGGCTTTTGCGCGCTACTTTGCTCAGCGGTGCGTGCAGCGCCCTCCCTTCTCCCCTCACTCACCTGCATGCTCACTGACGATCCATGTACCGCCGTCAGCTACCAAGACGTCGTCAACGGGCCCTACAGCCAAGTCCTCTACCAAGGCAAAACCGAAGCCGCCCCCTCGCTCCTGACCGGCATCGAGGAGATCCAGTCCCTCCTCGCCAAGCACGACGGCAAGTTTCTGCTCGGCGATGAACTGTCGATTGGGGACCTCGCGATTGCGCCCTTCGTGGGGAGGCTGTTCACGCTTGGGAAGCAGGGTGCGTTCCGACCTTCCTTGTCATGAGAAGCTGTGACTGACTTTCTTCCGCGCCCGACAATGCAGGCTTCGTACCCGAGCACGTCTTCTCCAAGCTCTCGTCGGACGAGAAGTACGCGCCTTTCCGCGCGTACCACGAAGCGCTCGTCTCCCGTCCTTCTTGGTCTGTACGTCCCCCTCCCCTCCTCTCTTCTTGCCTGGAACACGAGCTGACCTAGGGGGGTTTGGCATGACAGGATACGTTCGATGAGGCGTACATCGTTGAGAAGATGACGGCGCGGATCAAGCAGCTGCGCGAGCAGCAGAAGCTTTGAGCGCGAGCGATACAGGCTTGAGAGATCCGTAGACGACGGGAATGCAAGAGCAGTATCTAAGTGAATGCTCAAGCGGATACGAGCGGACGAGCAGAACAGGATTTCGCGAAGCCGCGAGGGAAGCTGTGGCGGAGGTGCTCGTTGTCTCGCAGGAAACGCAGGGGTTCGGGAATACTGAATGACAGCGTGTATATGACGGTGGCGGCACAATCAGATGACGATCCACTTGCTCTTCCACCACCACTTGTCTGCGCGCACTCGAACCATCAGCATCTTCTCCCTCCTCGCGCTCGACAAGCCAAACGAAGCGCAAAACTCACTGGGATACCGCCTCCCACCTATGTTGTTCACGATCATCGCCCACCCAAGCAGGATGAGTGAAGTTTGCAGGATCTGCGGGACGTACCACCAGCCCATGTTGGACACTTGCGGGACGGAGACGGCGAGGAGGGCGGTGGCGCCACCTGGGGGATGACTGCGCAGACGGAGTGTCAGTGCGTGAGGGCGGAGAGGAGAGAACGGACGGACGTGATCTCGAAGAGCTGCATGACACCGAGCGAGAGGGCGAGCGAGACGGCGCATGCGCTGTGGGTGACTCGCGTTAGTCTGGCGACTCTAGCGAGGGAAAGAAGGTGCGACGCACGCCCAGTTGATCCCGAATGGGTCGCCGACCTTGAAGCCTGGGTGGAGGAGGAAGAGCTTTGCGACACAGACGCCGAGGATGGCGCTGATCGTGTTGCCGAGGATGACGTTCAGCTGAGTGCTCGAGAGGCACGTCAGCACGGGACAGGTCGAGTTGGACCAAGGATGAACGGACTGGCTGAGTAAGGGGCGAGGAATGGGCGGCGTAACTGCGAACGCAGGACGAGATCAGCGAAAGACGGCGGGAAGACCTCGACGATGCGGACGCACAGGAGGACTGCTTCGGCACCGAACGCGGCAGGGATGATGGGACCGTTTTGTCGGCGGATGTACGGAGCGCGGCCGCCTGCGACGGGAGAGGTCAAGCCTCAGCTGCATCTCGACGAGGAAGCCGCACTCACCGAGTGCACCGAAGGCGATACCAAAGAAACAGCCGAACAGCGTGAGAAGCATGTTCCACAACTTGTCGCGGACCTTCTCGCTGAACGACGGCTGCCTCTGCTCCTCGGCCTGTCCCTTGCCCTTCTCCGCCGCCGACCCGTCCGGCGAGCCCACGACCGTCGCGCACTCACTCCTCTTCATCCCGCCCTCGTCTGCCATGCCGTGCTCACGCTCATACCTCTCCTGCGCCCTTGCCCTCCGTTTCTCCCGCATCGGCGCGGGGAGGACGTGGTCGGCATACGATGAAACGTCTTTGGCGGCGTGCGGGTGCGGCGGGGGTGGACGGAACCCCTGAAAGCGTGTGAGAGGCCAACCACTGTCCAGCCACGAGTCCTTCGTCGAGCGCGCCTTCGCCGAGCGCGCCGGGTCAGCATGCGACGGTACGCCGGCAACCATGGCGGCGCGATGTGAGGGCGTGCGACGAGATGCGTTGCGGTGCGAGTGTCGGCTGGGGCAGTTCGGGAGACGGTCTCGAGCGCAGCAGAGTGGATGAGAGCGAGAGAGAGCGCGCGATTGCCAGCGACGCAGCTTGTTCCTGCTCGGAGACGAGCGACGAAGCGAGGAAGCGGCGTCATCAGGGACGTCGTCGTTCGCCTCGCAAGTCGAGCAGACACAGGCTCAGCGTGCAGACAGTCGCAGATGCGCTGTGGCGGGACTCACGCAACACGACCAGCCCGCAGCCGTCGCCTCGTCGCCTCGTCGCTGGCCCCCCGTCGAGTGTTCTTCGGCGAGCGGCGGGACCAGGCGCATCGCAGACAGCGGATGCAGTGACGCTCGTCAGCTTCTCCTACGTGTGCTCTCGTCCTGTCTGCGCATCTGCCAGTCCAGCCGGAGCGGTGAGGCAGGCCACAGCCCTTCGCCGAGGTCTGCCAACTGATGAAGCGAGCCGGCGAGTCGGCGAGACCGCGCAGGAACGCGCAGAGCTGTCAGACGGGCTGCACAGTGCGACTGGAGAATGCTGCTTTCCTCGCCATCCATTCCAGACGGAAGAGCGGCAGCCGACAGCGGCTCAAGGGCGACTTTGCTCTCTGCTTCCTCCGCTCCACTTGGCTTGGGCAGAGTCGCGCTTGCACAGCTTCGACCAGCCTGTGCGCTCGGCCATGGGCTCTGACGATGTCCGGGGCGCTGAGCGCACTCGGCTTGGGTGCGCCGCTCCGTCGTCTCGACCCATTCTCTCCCTCGCTAACTCCCACTTCCACAGCTCCACTCGGGCTCCGCAACTCGACGCATTGAGCGTCCTGCCTCCCGAGATCCTCACCGCCATCTTCCTGCAACTCGACGACCCTCCCCCACCCTTGTCCCGCCGTCTCCTGGCTTACTCCCGCGCAGCTCGGCTCCAGCATGTCGAGATCACATCGTACAAACAGCTCCTCCTCTTCGTCCGGACGCTCAGGACGGTGCAAGGGGCAGGTAGGCTCGTCAAGTCCTTCTTGACGAGCCTGCGGGAGGACTCGGAGCGCCTTATCGCGATTGAGCGGCCGACGCTCAACAGCCTCCTTGGGGATGCGTTCGCACTCATGCCAGATTTGAAGGAGGTCAGCGCGACCAACTGGGTTGTCTCGTCGTTCATCCTCTCTGAATGGATGCCCAAAAGCCTCTCCCGCTCGATGCGCAACCTCGGAATCTCCCTGCTCCCCGGGCAAATCACGAACACCGACTTTGTCACTTACCGCCTCGCCCTCCTCTCTCGGTACGAAGAACTGCGCAGACTCGAGATCATGGTCCTCCCTCACGAGTCCGGCGCGAGTGTTCCCGTTGCTTTCGAGCTCTTTCCCGCAAACGACCTCTCGCCCCCGCCTCTCGACATGGATCGCATCTCGCAGGTTGAACACCTCACGCTGGGGGGACCCCTGTGCGATCAACGAATCGTCAACGTCCTGCGCGCGTTCGCGGGTCTCGCCGAAGTCACCCTCTGCGACTCGTTCGCCTCGACACATGTCGCGGCCGCTGCAGCTGCTATCGACACGTCGAACTTGCGGTCTCTGCGACTACTACATCTCGTCGACATTCCTCCGCGCGTCGACTACCCGATGCAACAGACCGACTGGACGCGCTACGCCAACCTGCGCGAATTCTTCCTGGGCATGCCCGTCTGCTCCGACGAGCTCGCCATGACTCTCGCCACAGCGCCTCACCTCGAAGAGCTCTATTTCGGAGGCTACTCTAACCCTAGCGCAAGCCAAATTCGACACATCCTCCACCACCGGCCTCCCTCCCTCCGCCTCCTCTCCGTGTCGCACGTCACAGGCGAAGTAGGCGAACCCATCGACCCCGCCGCTATCACTTCCATCCCTTCCATCTCCACCTGGCTCGACGCTGTCCGAGCACTCGACAACGATCCAACAAGCCCAAACGCCGTACCCGTCTTTTCACTCCTCGACTGGCGCCTCCCAGCATGGACCGAATCCTTCACTCCCTCCGACGCAGAGTCGCTGTTCCCCCTCGCGCGGCAGGCGGGCATCACGCTCGCGGGCTCGCTCCTCTCGGCCGTTCTGACGACCTACGTTCTCGAGCGCCAACTGGACGTTTGGCAAGGACGGGTGGACCTGGGAGGCGAGGAGGCGATCGATGAGGAGACGAAGCAGGTGATGGCCAGTAAGCCGTTCTGGGATGCGCTCAGTTTGCGGTACAAGGCGAGGTTGCTGGATGAGGGGGCTTGCGGGAACGGTGCGGCGGGAGAGGATGCGAGGATGGCGGAGCTATAGGCGACTGCGAGCAACTCTCATCTCAGTAGTACGCAATCCGATGGCGTGTTGCACCGCCTACAATGCAATCAGGAGGGGAAGGGAGGCATCGACTGCTCGAACTGAACGGTCATTGTGCTCGCCTAGGCGACGAGCGTGATGCGGGACACGGTGAGGGGTCGTCAGCAGTGACGAGCTGGACAGCGGCAGTCATTGCGAGAGATTCGCGCGGAGGGAAGAGGAGAGAGAGAGAGAGAGGGGGGTTCACCCGACTCGTCGGGGCCGACGGAAAAACGCGATATGTGCGCCAGCTAGTCTACCTCAACGAGCGAAAGTAAGGACGCACAGAAGCCTCGACGACCGATTAGACCTCCCTGACTCGCCATCTGACGAATTCGTTCAAATGTCTGCGCCCAAAATGCTATACATGCAAGGTGCGAGAGCGTCTACCGCAACCTTTCGATCGTCCTCCTACACAACGAGCAAGACCTGCCTCCCGTTCCCTCGACCCGCCGCGACTTGTTGAACCGCCGTTCCAGCCTGGACGGTTCCGCCGCCCGGGTGCGGGCGAAGCGGGAGCAACAGCTCTCGCTGGGCTTCCCATGATGCACCGGGACCAGGATGGAGCTCGTCGACGCCGTGTAGGGCGCCGCCTTCCGGTTCGGCAGGGACGGGGAAGGTCTCACCGATCTTGGGACGCCTGTCCCTTCCTCGGCCCGTCGTCCCTCCCACTCGTTCCGCACCCTCGCCCTCGCTCGCACTCGCGCTCGATAGCTCGTCGTCCGCCTCACGAGCATACCGCAAGTCCGAACCGCTCCGTGTCCGACTGCGCGGGACGCGACTCCTAGACCTGCTCTGGCTCGCAGCGACGCCGCACAACCGCTCGCCGTCTTCGTCAACCAGTTGCTGCATGGGCGTGTTGCACAGACAGCGGCGGTGAAGCGGCATGAGCTGACCGGATGGGGTGTCGACGCCCACGGGCATGCCCCCTGCTAGGGTCGAAAGGGCGAGAGCTGGGCTGGGAGATGAGGAGCGAGAGCGCGAGTTGGGTGTCGCCGATCTGGAGGATTTGGGCGAGGAAGGCTGGATTGACGAGGTAGAGTGAGCGGAAGGGTGATGCGGGTGACGGTAGGTCGGGAGGAGTAGCGACGAGGTGAGGCAACAGCACTGCGGCCGGCGCCAGCGTGAGTATACGTTACACGGAGCGCTGTACGAGTACGCACCGAAGCGACCGTGACGTTACTAGCCATCTCAAGCACTTGATCCTTCTTACTTCCCTTGAACCGATACCTCACCTGACAAACAAGCTGATGCGCCACACGGATGGGCGTCTCGGTCCCATCGAGCGTCGTGGGACGGACGAGGTCGTCGTCGGGGATGCGAGTGACGCGTGCGTATTGCCATTGTTTTCCACCTTGTAGGCGGGCGAGAGGCTGGGGGAGGAAGGCGCGGGGTTCGTATGCGAGCGGAGGAGGTGCGCCGCGTGAGAGGTTGTTGCGGTCCAGAAGGTCGTCGGTTGAGGAGGGCACGCCGGTCGAGCTGCGTGCACGAACAGGGTTAGCTGCGCCCTCACTTTCGAGAGCAAGGCAGCCGCTCACGAGTCCGCGTAAAAAAGTAGCTTCCGCTGAACCGGTGGATGGCTGACAGGAATCTCCGAAGCCGAGTCTGCGGAAGCGACCGACCGTGTCAGCTCGCGACCCATCGAGGCGAACCGAACCCAGTCAAGCGTACAGTGAATCTCAAACTCCTGTCTCACGAACGCCTGAACACTCATGATCTTGAGTCCTTCAGGCGGGTTCTCGAAAGTCACGCTCATGAAGAGCAAGCTGGCAACGGTCAAGTGAGGGGAGGAGACGTGCAGCGCGATCGGTCCGAGTTCGTTCGTTGGGTGGCGGACGTCGATCTCGAGGCCTGCAGGCGCGAGTCCGATGTCAGGACATTCGCCCCAGGCGAGAGTCGGAAGCAGGGAAGGCATCGAACGCACCTGAGGGCAAGTCGCCTGGAGGAGCCGGGTTTGCGATCACGGAAATCGGTTTCGGCGTACTGACCAAGTCACGAAAATTGCCAACGCCGTGGAGCGTAGCACGGACTGTAAATAGCCAGCGATAGTTAGCCACGCGCGGACGAGAGGGCGGCTACGCTCGGTGGACTTGAACGCACTCAAATGGCGGACGGTGCCGTAGTTGGAACGCTCGCCGACGGCTGTTGATGAGGGTATGATGAAGCTGAAGTCCCAGCTACGGCGAAGGAACGACGAGAACCGTCAGCATTCTGAAGTATCGGGCGACAACGCAGCCAACGACTCGATCGTACCCTCTGCGACGAACGCTGGTTCGCTCGACCGTACTCCAGAACAATCAGACTCACGTGTGCGTGCCACAATCGAGCATCTCGCCCTGCAGGTCGATCTCGAGGCTCTTCTCGAGCGTCGCGCTCGCCTCGTAATTGTGCGACCCGTCTCCTCCATGCCTTGTACACCTCCCAACAAGGTCGACTCGTATCCGCCTCGCCCTCCTCGGCGACTGCGCGACGAGCGTGACCTGTCCCCTCAAGATCGGGTCGTGCGACGACGGCTCCTGAGCGGCGAGTTCTTCGCGCGAGAGGGGAGGGGACGAAGCTGGCGGACTCGTGGGCGGCGGATGCAGGAAGACGACGTCTTCGAGGCATGAGACGGTGAGCGTGTCCTTCTGACGCTTGAAAAAGTTGACCATCCCGTTTCACGTAGGTCCGGTACGGAGGAAGTGAAGGTGGGGGATATGGGTACGAAGAGGGTGGTCGAATACTGATAGCGGGCTCGATGGGCGCGGGACGGGTTGCAAAGGGTCTGTTGGTCGACTTGCCGGCGCACGGCGGTCTATCGGGTTTGCGAGGGACCGGTTGAGGATGGCGATAGGAGAAGGGGGCGGAGTGAAGCGATGAAGTCGAATCGCGGTGCGGGAGAAGGACGGGCAGGTTGGGAAAGGACGGCAAAGCACGATAGACAGACACAGCAACCCGGGCGAGCGAAACGAGACAGAGAACGATGCGGGAGGGCGAGTGGGAGAGCGAGAGAACCGCGAGGCGAAGGGACCTCGGCAACGGCGGCAACGACAGCAACGACGGCAACGACGGCAACGACGGGCTTCCGCAGCAAGCGCTGACGGGTGTGACGGTGCGTGGCGTGGTCGAGCACGTGTACAACAGCAAGAGGCAGAAGAAGGAGCGACTCGCGGGAGAGTCCGCCAGCGGGAGCATTCGCCACCGCGCCCAGCTCCGCCAAGTCCTTCTCCGCTCAGTGACAGACTCGCGATAGCAAGTCTCCGCAACGTCTTGTGAGGTCCAGCCGTTGCAGGGCGCGCAAGCCGTACGAGAGAAGCGGAAGGCGCTTGGCCTGGGCGGGAGGGGCGTTCCCGCTCACTCGTCCTGGTCCGAGTCCTCGATGAACTCGCTGCAGGGTCCAGCGCGCGTGTCAGCGCGAGAGCAGGGAGGCTGGAGAACACACGGAACTCACGCAGACTTGACCTGGCCGCTCGACTTGCCCTTGCGGCGGCGCGGCGCTTTGACGGGCATCTCCTCGCCGTCCTCGTCGTATTGCTCGTCAACCGCCGTGCGTCCAGATCCCTCGTCGCCAGCGGCGGCCTTGCCTTTGCCCTTCTTCGTCGCCTTCTCCTTCTTCTCCTGCCGAGACAAAACAGGGTCAGCTGGATCGCAAGAGTCGAAGGGAGCATACGCAGGCGTACCTTCTTCGCACGCTTCTTCTTGGCAGGCTTGTCGACCTCGCCTTCGCTGTCAGTCGTCTCCGCAAGACCTTCCTCGTCGCCGCCTTTCATCTTGGTCGACTTGCGCTTCTTGCCGCCGCTTCCGCCGCGCTTCTTCTTCCCGTCCTCGTCGTCCGAGTCGGCCCACTCCTTGCTCATCGCAGCCCACTGCTCCGCCTCCTCCCTCATCCTCCTCCGCTGCTCAGCAAGCGCCTCAGCCTGCCTCTGGATCTGAGCCAGCCGCTCCGCCTCGGCCTCCTCGCGCTTCTTCTGCTCAGCCTCGCGCAACCGCCGCGCCTGCTCGAGCTTGCCCTGCTCCGTCTCCTCGTACGCCTGCTGCGTCTCGAGGATCGACTGGAAGCGCGACTCGAGAGAGCGACCGTAGCTGCGGCGCTGGCGAGGAACCTCCTTCTCGTACGGCGGTACCTGCGTCGGGTCGGCGGCGAGCTCGTCGAAAAGGCTAGGCGCCGCGATCACCAGGCGCGTCAGTCATCACCTCGCGGTGGTGGCAGATGCAGAGGAAGTCACTGAACGCACGCGTTGGAAGCCTGCAAGTGCTCAAACGCCGCATGCAACTCCGCCGACGTCCGCTTCTCCGCCTGCAGCGCATACAAAATCTCGACGCCCTTCTGCTTCAAGACTGCCATGTTGAACAAGTTGGCGAGGTCCTTCGGGTAGAGATCCGTCGCTTGCTGGCCGACCTCGATCGCGTGCTGCAGGTCGCTGAAGTTTTGCTCGCGGACAGCTTTGTGGTAGTAAGCGCGCGAGAGGTACCAGAGGACTGTCGAACTCTTGTTGTTGAGGTAGCGGCGTGAAGCGGTGGCGTACTGTGAGCAAAGTCCGGCAGGCAGGAGTCAGATTATGCGACACGAGAAGCACCTCGCACGTCCGCACGCGCGACCCACGTTCTCGATGGCCTTGTCGTACTCGTCGCGAGCAAAGTGGCAGTGACCGATGTTGACGTAGACGCTCGCCTCGTTGACGCTCTCCTTGACCTTGGCCAACACGCCGAGCGCGTCCCGCACGTTGCGCAGCCTCGCCTGATGCTCAGTAAGCGGCTGAGCAGGCTGACCTGGCGCAACAGGAGCAGCCGCCCCGCCATTCGCCTCGGTCGGACCGTTTCCGAGCGTGCCCTCGGCAATCCCAATCGCGAGACCTTGCGCAGCGAAAGCGCACTGTGGCTGGAGCTGCAGCGCCTTGTCGTAGAACTCGGCCGCGCGGGTGAACTTGGCGACCCGGTCGCGCTGCGCCTCCTTGCCCTGCTTCTTATTCTCCCTCGCCTCGAAGTAGCACAACAAGCCGCTCGCGCACAAGGCATAGACGTCGTGGCGCGAGACTTCCTTGAGCGTGGCGCGGGCAAAGTCGCGCGCGTTGGCGTATGCGCCGGTCTCGAAGAGATAGTAGATGTAGAGAGCGCGGAGCTCGGCGTTTTGCGGAGAGGATGTGAGCGCTTCCTTGATGAGCCCGTGCGCGTTGTCCCACTCGGAGGGAGACTTGAGGCCGAGGAGGGCGAGGCGGGCCTTGGCTGCGAAAGCGGGGGCGTGAGTCAGCTGGCGAACGGAAGGGAACAGGAGGGAGCAACGCACCATCGACATACTCCTTGTGGCCCGACAGCAACGATTCCCATCCGGATCTCGCCTTCTCGACATCGCCGAGCGCTTCGTAACAGGCCGCGAGATTGTAACTGACCGTCGTCATGACAGCGTCCAGTTCTCCACCGTTGAGAACACCACCTGCCTTGGCGAACATCTCGCCAGCCTTCTGAAGAGCCGCCTCAAGCTGCTCTTGCGCGCGGATGAGGTGCGAGTTCGAACCGTTCGCGGCAGATGAGCTCGAGAGCGGGCGGCGGTTGAAAAGCAAGACGCCGATGTTGTTCCTGATTCGCGGGTCGACGGCGTCTGGCCCAGCGTCCTCCTGCGACTGCTGCGTGGCGTACAGGTCCTCCTCGGTCTTCATCCCGCGCTCCTCCCTGTCTGCGTCAGCCTTGTCCGCCTCGATCCTCGCCGCCTGCTGATACGCCTGCAAGCTTCGCTCAACACTCAACTCGTCGCTCCACAACTTGGCAATCTCGACGAAGAGATCCCTGTCCTCGGCGAGGACGCGCACGCGCTCGCTCTTCGCAATGCCGCGGTCTCCGCCTCCCTCGCCAGACCCGGCAGCCTCCTTGCCAGTCGCGAACACCCGCAAGACCTGCTCGTACGCCTCCTTGGCGCTCTTGCGCGCACCAGAGGCATCGCTGATGGCGTGAAATGTGAAGGCGAGGTGGGTATGGATGGATGCGAGACAGACGAGCGCCTCGATGCATTTCGGGTGCCGGCGGAGGAGCGTCTCGAACGCAAAGATCGCTTGCGGGTGCTGGTCCATCCGTACGCACATGGCTCCCGCTCCGAGATGCGCCATGACGAGGTCCGGGTTCGCCTCGATCGCGCGCCGGTAGGACTGGAGGATGAGCGCTCCGTCAAACTCGGCAGTCGAGGGATCAGCGTCCAGTGCACATGCGCGGACGAGATGTGCTTCGGCGAGAAGGAGACGGGCGTCCGCGAAGGAAAGCATGCGCTCGGCGAGCTTGAGCGCGTTCTGCGCGGCGACAGGACCGCCTTGCAAGAGGAGATGCGAGGCGATGGGACCCATCGCCGCGGCTCCGGCAGACGTGTTGTCCTTCTTGAAGGCCGCTTGGATGAGCGTAAGGCCGCGCTCGTAAGCAGCCGAGCGGGAGGCGGGACCGCCGGGAAGCAGCGGGTCCTTCGAGGCGTTCAGGTGGAGCAGGCCCAGGAGCAGCGGGGCCGAGGGCGACGAGCTGTTCGGGTTCTGTGACGTTCGACGTACTCTGTCAGTCCCGCGCCTTGGTCAGACACGCGCCGAGACAGGGCGGGAGCGTCGACAACTCACGACCTGCATACTCCTCTCCCACGCCTTCCTCGCCTTCTCCCGATCCCCAAGCATCCAAAAGCACAAGCCGATACCGATCCTGGGGTCGGGCAAGAAGTTCGGCGCGAGGCGGAGGACTTCTTGGTACGTCTTGAGGGCGGGGCGGAAGGCGCGTTGCGAAAATTGGATGCGGGCCTGTTCGTGGCGACGACGGTCAGCAAATGTGAGGTGGGGGAGAAGGGGAAGAGACGCACGCGACCCATGAGGGCCATGAGGTTAGTCGGCTCTTCGCGGAGGATCTGTTCGAAGTTCTGACGAGCCTGATCGAAAGCGCCGGACATCATGCACCAAGCAGCTGGAAACCATGGTGGCAGGCGAGCATCAGCTGTGCATTCGTCAAAGCAAGCTGAATGCCGAAGATGCGGGTCCGCGACTCACCCTTGATGTCCAGAACAACCTTGTTGTTCGGGTCGATCCGCTCGGCCTCGTTAATGTCCATACCGGCACGGATGACGTACTCGGTCTTGAGCATAGGACCCGTTGGAGAAGGCTGCACGCCGGGGAGAACGGCCTCGGGGTGGTGCGGGTCGCGAGGAAAGGAGATGGGGCCGGTGCCTGCGTGAAAGTACTGGCATTAGCTCCATGCGCGTACCGCAGTGTTGCTATCGCACGCACGGTTGTCTTCGAGGCGCTGCTTGGGCGCTCGGCGGGCGAGGGCGATATTGAAGTTGGCCTTGAGGCAGTAGAGGGGGACGAGGTCGAGCGGTTGGTAGCCAGGCCTGTGGGGGACGGCTGTGGCGACGAAGAGGTCATGTCAGCCATGTGATATAGTAGATTGCCTAGAAGGACAACCGGACGCACTCCTGAGAGCCGTGTCTGCGAGGTCGAGCGCCTGAGCCCACCGCCTCTGCCTCCAGCACTCCTCTATAAGCCTGACCCAGAACTTTGTCGCAACCTGCTCAGCCGTAAGAAGACCGACGACCTCGGTCAACAGCTCGTGCACCTTGTCCTCCGTATCGGCGGAGAAGACATCATCGAGCGAGACCGGGATGACCTCGTTTGACGACGCGAGCGGCACCTCGAATGCTGCCGATGCCTGTACCGCTCCTGCTGCACCGACCGCATCCGACTTGTCAAAGTTGGCGTCCATCGCTGAAAGGGAGGTGGGGTGGGTAGAACCGGATGAACAAGGCAGCTGGCGGCGTCGGGCGAGTTTGTGGGGCTGTGCGGTCGTCCAAGCGAGAGCGCTGCACTCGGTTTCGCCGCTCAGCAGCAGTGGAGTGAGCTGGCGAGTGAGTCGCGCGGGGAGGGAGGCGGAGTCGATAACAGCACCTCCTCGACCGCTTCAAGTAAGGGTTGGACTGGCTTGACGCTGTCAATAAAACTTTATAGAGGGCCTGAAGTACCGTTGAACCACCCCGAGCCAGTTGAGGTGGGCTTCTCTCATCGCCCGTCGCGCTCTCCCTCTCGCACTCACCGCTTGGCCCGCTCCCACAGCTCGACTATTAGAATGAGTGGCCGAATGCCCATGATGGGAGTGCGTGAAGCGACCCGGCCTTCCGCCAACTCGCGCAGAGCGTGCTGACACGCGCTGGAACCTCGTCGCCTCGCACCTTGCAACCGCAGAACCCGACCGTCCTGGTCCTCAGGGAGGGTACCGACACGTCTCAGGGTGCGTAGATCTTCTGTTCAGTCTTCCCACGCGTGCTGACCGGCTTGAAACGCGCCTACAGGTACTCCCCAGCTCCTGTCCAACATCTCCGCCTGCCTCGCCATTGCCAACACGATCTCGTCGACGCTCGGCCCGCGCGGCATGGACAAGCTCATCGTCGGCTCAAACGGCCAGACCACGATCTCGAACGACGGCGCAACCATCCTCAAGCTTCTCGATGTTGTCCACCCCGCCGCAAAAACCCTTGTCGACATTGCGCGTGCACAGGATGCAGAGGTTGGTGACGGAACGACGAGCGTTGTACTGCTGGCAGCGGAGCTCATGCGGGAGGCGCGGCCATTCATTGAGGACGGCGTCAGCCCGCATGTCATCATCAAGGGATATCGCAAGGCAGCAGAGCTGGTGCGTCGACAACGTCCATCATGCGATACCTCAGCTTTTCGAGAAAGCGATGCCGGACTGTGCCGCCTGCTGACACCGTATTCTTCGACAGGCAGTTGCCCGGGTCAAGGAGCTGGCAGTGACTGTTCAGGCGTCTGACGAAGCGTGCGTTCTCTATGCTTCCATAGTGCACTGCGATCTCCGAGAGAGGCTGACGTTCTGTGCTTGACACCAAAAGGGATTTCCGCTCACTGCTCATGAAGTGCGCCGCGACCTCGATGTCCTCCAAGCTCATCCACTCCTCGAAGCCCTTCTTCTCGAACATGGTCGTCGACGCAGTCCAGACCCTCGACCCGTCATCCCTCGACGCCTCACTCATCGGTATCAAGAAGGTCCCCGGCGGAGGAATGGAGGAGAGCATGCTCGTTCGCGGTGTCGCTTTCAAGAAGACCTTCTCGTACGCTGGATTCGAGCAGCAGCCGAAGAAGATCCAGAACCCCAAGGTTCTGTCTCTGAACGTCGAGCTGGAGTTGAAGGCGGAGCGGGACAACGCAGAGGTGCGGGTGGAGCAGGTCTCGGTGCGCTCCCGTCTCTTCCGCAGCGTGTTTTCGGCCGGTGACAAACCTCGTTCAAATACACAGGAATATCAAGCGATTGTCGACGCCGAGTGGTCCATCATCTACCGCAAGCTCGAGCTCATCGCCGAGTCGGGCGCGACCGTCGTCCTCTCCCGTCTTCCCATTGGCGACTTGGCGACGCAGTACTTCGCCGACCGCAACATCTTCTGTGCGGGCCGTGTCGCGTCAGACGATCTCAAGCGAGTCGTCTCAGCTGTCGGCGGTGCGATCCAGTCCACCGTTTCCGACCTCCATCCCGAACACCTCGGTACCTGCGATGTGTTCGAGGAGAAGCAGATCGGTGCCGAGCGGTACAACTTGTTCGAGGGATGCCCGAAGGCGAAGACTTGCACGCTGATCTTGAGGGGTGGAGCGGAGCAGTTCATCTCGGAGGTGGAGAGGAGTTTGAACGATGCGGTGCAGGTTGTGCGGAGGGCTGTCAAGAACGGGACTGTTGTTGCGGGGGGCGGCGCGACCGAGGTGCGTTGTGCGCTGTCGTCACTGTCGGACACCAGATGAGTTGACATCGCCTCGCGCAGATGGAAATTTCGGCCTACCTCCGCTCGTACGCCCGCACTCTCCCCGGCAAGCAGCAGCTCATCATCTCGTCCTACGCCAAGGCCCTTGAGGTCATTCCCCGCACGATCTGCGACAACGCCGGCCTCGATGCGACCGATGTCCTCAACAAACTCCGTATGCTTCACGCGCGAGGCGAGACCTGGGCCGGTGTCAGTGTGGAGCCGTCGACGGAGCAGGGCAAGGACGAGGAGGAGGGCGTTGCGAACAATATGGACCGCTTTGTTTGGGAGCCGGCGTTGGTCAAGAGCAATGCGCTCGAGGGTGCGACTGAGGCGGCGTGCGTGGTGCTGAGTGTCGACGAGACGGTCACAAGTCCTCAAGCGCAGGTGCGTTCCACTAGTCTCTCTCGCAAAGCTCGTCCTGTAAACCAACCCGCTCTTTGCGCTTGTTGCAGCAAGCACAAGGCGGAGGAGCACCGGGCAGGGGCGGCATGGCAGGTCGTGGACGCGGTCGCGGACGGTGAAGGGTTACTCAGCTGTCGTTCTCGCATTGCAAAAACAGTATCAAGCCGTACGAACGGACGCAGGCTGGCTTGGACGAGTCTTCTGCTTGAGAGCAGCCCCAGGCACTTGGACTTTGCGATCGTCTCTTCACTCGAGTGGATGCCCAGCTCGCCTGCTGAGGCTCACAGTGTTCCTCAGACAATCCGTTCGACGCGCTACACCTTCCCCTGGACCCGCTCGCTCGCTGCTCTCGCTTGCGCACTCCTCGTCGCCTTTCTCGTTCAACCTCCCTCTTGCGGCCTTTCTAAGACTGAGATGATGCAGCTACACCACAATGAACGGCATACAATCCCGCGAACCCTCCGAATCGGCACACTGAACATCCGCTACGATTTCCACGCTCGACACCCCTTCGTCTCGCCCGTCAAAACCCTCCTTCAAGGCTCCAACGAACGAAAGTGGGGCGAGCATCGGTGGCAAGAGAGGCGGGATCAGCTTGCCGACCAGGTCTTGTGGGAGGAGATGGACGTCGTCGGCTTTCAGGAGGTCTTGGATGGCCAGTTCGAGGATTTGAGGGCGTTAATGGGTGCTGAGTACGGCAGCGTCGGTGTCGGTGCGTAGAACTTCAAGTCGACCACGTTCTTCTGGCCTGGCTGATGTTGCGTGCTCGTCCAGGTCGCGACGACGGCAAGAAAGCAGGCGAGGCAGTCCCGATCTTCTACCGCCGGTACTTCTGCAAACACGTTCGCCCTCTCTCCCCTCTCTCTTGCTGATGCGGTATTGTCTCGACAGCTCCCGCCTCGAGATACTCTCCGTCTCGCACTTTTGGCTGTCGCCGACTCCCGAAGTTCCCGGATCGAGAGGCTGGGACGCAGGCCAACCTCGCATGTGCACCGTCGCTCGCTTCTCCGACCGCGCATCAACAAGCAGTGCGGGCGAGGCGGACTTGATCGTCGCGAATACGCATTGGGACAACCAAGGATTGAAGGCGAGGGAGGAAAGCGCCAAATTGATCTTGTCGCGTCTCGCGCAGGAGATGCAGGGCTGCAAGAGCGAGACAGATAAGTCGGTCACGGAGAGTGAACCGCTCGTCGTTTTACTGGGGGACCTGAACTCGCCTGCGGAAGAGTCGGGCTACCAGGTCTTGACTGGAGGGCGGTATCCTACGGGCGGGAAGTCTGTTTTGGCAGAGACTGCGGACGATGAGAGAAGCTTTTTCGACTCGCGACACGAGCTGGTGACGAGGAGGAGCAAGTTCGCGGCACCAGGCGCAGTCAGCGGGTTTATCCGTTTCCCCTCCCTTTGTCCGTTTCGCACGGCTGAAACATTTCTCGCACAGACGCTTCGGCCCTCTCAACACCTATACCGGGTTTTCCCCATCGGATACGCCGAAAGTAATCGACTTCATCCTCCCCTTCGCCAACTCTGCCTTCCTCTCGCCTCACGCCTCGTCCGATGCCTTGCCGTCCCGCCCGACTTGGCATGTCTCGCGGTACGGCGTCGTTGGGAATTTCTTCGAGAACGTAGGAGGGCGGCGGGAAGAGGGAAAGGAAGGCGAGCGAGACGCCATGATTCTGAGCGACCACCGTCTTGTCGTAGCTGTCTTTCGACGCGCTGGACGGTGAGAAGGGATGATGCGAAACGATAGGTCTAGAATGCAAGGACATGTGGAGTGCAAGGCATGCGAGAGAACAATAGATTCTGCACAAGAGTGATACCGCACAATAACCGCACAATGACCGCTTCTCACCACCTGACGAAGCGGACGACCTTGACCGCCAGCGCAATCCAGACTGCCAGTCCGACATATGCGCTCGCGAGCGCAACCCAGTCCTGCGTCCTCATTCGAATATTGAATACCACCTTCCCCTGCTTCCCAGCGTCAAACTCGCCCGTCGCGCCAAACTGGCCCATCAACCTATCCTTCTCCTCCCACCGATTCCTGAGCCACACATCAAACTCCTGCTTTGTCTCGCCTGTCACCTCTTCCGCGATATGTTGCGGTCGTGCGCTAGGTCGGAGTGTGCCGAGCGGGAGGTCATCGAGGCGGATTTGCCGGAAGTGCATGTGGACTGTTGGTGGAGGGACGCGATGGCCGTAGATTGTCTGGAGGGTGTAGTAGTCTTGCGCGTAGCCCTGAGCGGGGACGCCTGCGTACCCGACGGTCAGATCGTAAAAGGAGAGTTTGGAGGGGGTGAAGACGGTCGAGAGGCAGCGGAGGGTGTAGAGCAGGCCGGCGGAGCGAG
The DNA here is from genome assembly GCA_023628235.1 of Rhodotorula sp. S30-09. Taxonomy (NCBI): domain Eukaryota; kingdom Fungi; phylum Basidiomycota; class Microbotryomycetes; order Sporidiobolales; family Sporidiobolaceae; genus Rhodotorula; species Rhodotorula sp. S30-09. Next base: position 375,309 of record JAMALD010000010.1, read on the forward strand.
GAAGGAGGACGTTGACGGCGTCGGGCTGGACGAGTCGAGGTGAGCGGTCACTTCTCGTTCTGACAGGAATGAAGGCGTACAATTCCGGACGCCTGGGCGTATTCAGCGCTGCGAGGCCGCGTCAATCGCGAGTAAAGCGTCCCCTCGGGGAAGAGCAAGCAATGATACGGCTCGTCTTGATCGCGCGCCTCCTTCGCCACACGAAACAAGTTCGATTTGGCGAGCGTCTTGGTTTTCGAGATGAAGCAAAAGTGGAAGAGCTGCATGGCGGGTCCGACGATGGGTGCCCACTCGAGCGAGGCTTTGAGGATGATAATCAGGCCGCTTGAGACGCCAGCGAAGCTCTGGAGGATCCAGGGATAAATCCAGTCGGCGTACATCTGCGGGCGAGCGACATCAGGACAAACGCGTCTGGACTGGAGGAGCCACACACACCTGGTGATTTGACATCCATACCGCGTGCTTCGCTAACCTGAACCCGACAACCTCTCCCTTCTCATTCCGCCTCACCAATTCCTCCAAGTTCACCGACTCGTCTGCCGTCAACACCAGTTTCGCCGGTCCAAAGAAGTGCGTGATGAAGATCAAGTCGCTCGTGAACGCTTCCTTGGCGTGAGTGTTAAGGGCGGTATAGAAAGCGCGAGCTGAAGGATGCGGGATGAGGAGGAGGAAGAGGGTGAAGAGCTGGAACGTGTGCAGCGGGATTAGGGACGCTCCGAAGATGATGTTGAAGGCGATCAAATGCAGCCGTGTCTGCATCGAAGGCGGCGGTCGCTGCTTGATCGGGACGGCATGAAGCGATGTCATCTTTGGGAGGGTGCGAGTCGCGCGAGACGTCGGTGGGCTGCCAATGAATCGGGAGGGATGGCCTGTGCTTCTCGTAGTCTATGCCGAGGGTCAAACGGCGCTCGCGACGGCGTGTGGTGCGTGCGAGGTGTCGCTGAACGTCGAGGTCGATCGGGGGGGGGAGGGTCGAGGGTCGGACACGATGAGGCTTGCGAGCGTGGCAGAGAAAGCAGAGACTCGTGCGAGCGGAGAGCAACAAGTGGGGCGCGTAGCGAAAACACAGACGAGGAGGAAGAAGGGAGACAACCGACGGCGGAGTCTGTCGCCTCGTGAAGGACAGATCTGCGAGTCTCGTCTAGGCAGAACAGCGACAGCAAGGGAAAGCCCGTAGAATTACAGCGTCGCTGCTGGTATTGCAGCCGACGCTTGAAGGTCTGCCTATCGCACATGTCCGCCTCGCCAAAGCCGCCTACTCTGTTAACAACTCCGACACCAGCCAGTCCTCGTAGCCTGGGCGAACATGGACACATGTCAGCCCAGAGCAAGAGGAGCGAGTGAGGCGAAGCAGGCAAGCCAGGAGACCGCCGACTCACTTCCGTCGGGCAAGAACCGGCGCACGACAAGCGGTATACGCTTCGCCGCGAGCTCCTTCTGTGCGATCTCCAGGGGGTCCGTTTCCTTGTCGAGCGGCACCAGAACGGGGGCGTTCATGCTGCAGCGCGGGTGTCATTAACAACACGCGATTTGAGCTGGCAGGCGCAGAACTCACGAAATCTGCAACGCCCTCGTCCCCAAGATCCTTGCCCGCTCGTACTTGGTCATGTAAGGCGTCGTGACCCTCTCCTTGTTCGCCTCGGCCGGCATCTCGCCTTCTGGTCGCTCGCCCGACTCGACAATTTGGTCTTCGTCCCCACCGAGTTGGTGTTGTTGCTCGAGGAATTCGGCGGCTTCTTCGGGGTTATCGTAGTTCTGTGGGTAAGGAGCGAGCGTAAGTAACAAGCTCAGAAAAAGCATGGAGCGGGAAGTGAGGAAGAAGGCAGGACAGCAAGTCCTCGAACGCTCGTCCAACCCTTCTCTTCAGCCAAATTTGCCACGTTCCGCCGTGAGCTCTTCCCTGAGAAGACCGCCTACGCTCCCTCTCCGCCGTATTCATCCGCCTCGCGCCAAGTGCGCCTACTCCTCCTGACAACGAGAAACCAGCCGCAGCCCGCAGCGTTTTCGATCTGCCGATGTGCGCGATCTCGAAACCCCGCTATTTCCACCGTCCCACCTCATTGCCGACCCTCCTCAGCCTTGCTTCAATCTCCAGCACCGCCTTTCTGATCCGTCCTCTCATCGACCGCAACAACCTCAGGACCCCCTCAAGAACAGCGTCAACTCACAAACTCCTCCCCTTGGTATCCTCTGCGCGCAAGAAGGCAGCGTTATCAGCCCCCAGTGCCCTTGCACGGTGTGTAGAAGCGATCGCTGAGCACGGGGGTTGAAGGCGGCGTAGAAGCGGCTTGTGCGAGTGGGAGAAAGGTATGAACGCACTCGTCGTTTCCGTAGTCTGAGCCTGCGTCCGACATTGTGCAGCAAGGGGAATGAAGCGGAGTTTGGTTCAGAGATGAGGATGCGAGCGAGGAGAAGGGGGAGATCCAACCTCGCTGGGTTTGCGGTGGTGCGGCCAAGTAATCCATTCAACGCGTAGTACATCACTCTGGAATATCTCAGGACTACACTGAGCGCTTGCTGGGGAGCCGTATACGCGCTCTCCTCCTCTCGCTGCGACCACATCTCGTTTTCGCTGCCTTCCGCTTGCTGGATCCGCCGGGCTGGTTGTATTGCTCGCAAAGACCGCTATCAGTCAATCAGATTCGCACGCGAACCGCCTCGACCTCCCGTCGCCCTCTCCTTCCACACCCCCACTCGCCGCCCGGTCCTCCTTCTACCCTCCCACACCTCGCCGGGTACCGTATAGACGCGCGCAAGTGACTTTGCAAGGGCACAGGAAGAGATGCCCGCAGCAGGAGGAGGGAATATCAAGGTTGTGGTGCGGTGTCGGCCGCTCAATGCACGAGGTGCGTTCGCTGCAACAGTGTTTTGGCGCGCTCTTGTATGGAGAGGTTTGGCTGATTGAGATTGAGTGTCGTGCACAGAGATTGCGCGAGGGGCCAAGTCGCTCGTTCGGATGGAGGGGAACAACACTTTTCTCGACCCGCCAGAGGTGAGTTTCGCAACGATGGTCGCGCTACTTCTCGCTTTGTGCCTTTCAGCGCTGAGATCCCGTCGAGATTCTTGCAGACCGCCAACGTGACGTCCGGCCGAGTAACGGAGAAGGAGACCAAGTCGTTCGCGTTCGATCGGTCCTACTGGTTCGTTGACTTCCGTGTTCTGCTCGCATAGCCCGCTACTGCATCGATAGGAGCTCGTTGATATTGATTGGACGTGGACAGGTCCGCCTGCCCGAAGGACGACCCTTCGTACGCCTCTCAGCAGACGCTGTATAACGACCTCGGACGGGACCTGCTTGACCATGCGTTCGAGGGCTTCAACTGTTGCATCTTCGCATGTACGGTGCCGTCGATCGCTCTCTCGCTCGTCCGCTGACCCTCTTCTTCACCGATAGATGGCCAAACAGGATCCGGTTCGCCTCCCTCCTTCGCCTGCGTCCACTTCGCTTATCTGATGGATTCATCCTGCGCAGGCAAATCTTACTCGATGATGGGCTACGGCGCCGACCGCGGCATCATCCCTCTCATCTGCGAAGCTCTCTTTGAGCGCATCAAAGCCAAGACGCAGGACGGGGATGGAAAGGTCAGCTTTAACGTCGAAGTTAGCTATACCGAGATCTACCAAGAGAGTGCGTTCCGTTTTCTCTCCTTCCCACCTGAATGTGATGAGCTGAGCGAGGGGAAACAGAGGTTCGCGACTTGTTGAACCCGCTCAATAAGGGCAACCTCAAGGTTCGAGAACACCCGACGCTGGGCCCGTACGTCGAGAATTTGTCGAAGTGCGCGGTGCAGACGTTTGAGGATATCGAGCACTTGATGGACGAGGGGACCAAGGTGCGTCAGTCTTGCGGGCCGCTTGAGGTTGACGGACCGCTTCGCAGCGGTGGTCCCCCTGAGTGCAATGTCCCGAGGTTGACCTGCTCATCGTACCGTCCGCAGGCCCGGACAGTCGCCGCGACGCAAATGAACGAAACCTCCTCCCGCTCACACGCCGTCTTCACCCTCCTCCTGACGCAAAAGCGCCACGACCCCGAAACCAACATGACTGGCGAAAAAGTCTCTCGCATCTCGCTCGTCGACCTCGCCGGTTCAGAGCGCGCCAACTCGACGGGCGCGACGGGGCAGACGTTGAAGGAGGGCGCGAATATCAATAAAAGCTTGACGACACTTGGAAGGGTCATCGCGGCGCTCGCGCAGGCGAGTGCGGCGAAGGGCGGGAAGGCGCAGAGGCAGGCGCAGGACAAGGTGCCATACCGAGATTCGGTGCGTCGGGCCCTCGGCAGGATCAGATAGCCTCTTTGACGTGACGCTGACTGGTCGCTTCGTTGTCGGGTGCTCCTCCCCAGGTCCTCACCTGGTTGCTGAAGGACTCGCTAGGCGGCAACTCGAAGACGGCGATGATCGCCGCGATTTCGCCTGCCGACTACGAGGAGACGCTTTCCACCTTGCGTTATGCCGATCAAGGCGAGTCGCCGTCGCCTGCTGCCTGCGGAATCGCTGACCTCCATCCGTCTCGCAGCCAAGAAGATCAAGAACAAGGCCATCGTCAACGAGGACCCGAACGCCAAGCTCATCCGCGAACTCAAGGAGGAGCTGCAGACCCTTCGCGCGCGAATGGGCATCAGCGGTCCCGCTTCCGCCCTCTCCTCCGTCTCTGCCGTCGAATCGACCTTCGACCCGTCCGTCCCGCCCGAGAAGCAGATCGTCCAGTACCGCTCCGCAACGGGCGAGCTCAAGACGATCACCAAAGCGGAATTACAGGACCAGCTCGAAGCGAGCGAGAAATTGATGGCGAGCGTTACCGAGACGTGGGAGCAGAAGTTGCAGAAGACAAAGGAGGTCGAGAAGGAGCGGGAGAAGGCGCTCGAGAGCTTGGGCATCACGATCGAGAAGAACCATGTCGGCGTGCATGCGCCGAAGAAGGTGGGCTCCCCACCAAGCTTCGCCAACTACTAGCTTGCTGACCTTATGAGCTTCCAGATGCCGCATCTCGTGAACTTGAGCGAGGACCCGCTGATGAGCGAATGTCTTGTCTGTGCGTACGGGCCCCTCTTCTTGCGAAGCCAGCATTGCTGACTCTGTTCTTACCGATCGCAGACCAGATCAAGCCAGGACGAACGACAGCACGTCTGCCTCTCGCTTCTACCCGCCCCTCTTCGCTGATCTCGTCACTAGCAGGTTGGCAACATGGAGTCGGAAGTGCCAGCAGACATCAAGCTCAGCGGTGCCAACATCTTCGACGACCACTGCTACTTCGACAACGCCGCCGACGGCAAAGTGACGCTGCATGCCGGCGCGAAGGGCATCGTCATGGTCAACGGCTTGCGCATCTCGCCATCCAAGCCGAAGGAGTTGCGGTCCGGCTACCGAATCATCCTCGGTGACTTTCATGTCTTTCGCTTCAAGTGCGTGCAGCGCTCGTCCCGCTCCAGACCGCAGCTGACGAGCTTTCCTCGCAGCCACCCGGAGGAGGTCCGCAAGATGCGCGAAGGCAAGGTCCGCCAAGAGCTCCGGTCGCCTCTCATCGACTCGTACGACGACTCGGGCGTCTCGTCACCTGCTACTCGTCCCGACTCGCCGATGTCGAACGCCGATTGGGCTTTCGCAAGACGAGAAGCCGTCGTCGCTCGCCTGAACAGCAAGGACGTGAACCTCGACCAGATGACGGACAACGACCTCAACCGGCTGTACTCGAGCATCTTGCGGGTCAAGCACTCGCGTACCGCATCGAGCGTCGCCGGCAGCGACCGGCCAGAGAGTCGGATGAGCTTCCTCGACTCGGTGACCGAAGACGGGGACGACGACGACGAAGACCCGTCCGACTTTCGCTCGCGACCTTATTCGGGCGGCACATGGACGACTGATCCGACCAGCCTCGCCGACTCGACTCTCACCTTGCATCATCTCCCTGACCTCGAGGAGAAAGGCTTCGGCCTCGACGATGCTCCTTTACCGACTCCTCTCGCTTCCGCCGCGCACCCGCCAGCCATCGTCGTTGCGGAGGCCGAGGAAGAGAAGCGGTCAATGGAAGAGAAGGTCAAGAAGCTCGAGGCGCAGATGGCGGCTCAGCGGAAGCGGATCGCCAAGCTGCGGTCAAACGGGTCGGCTGCGACGAACGGCTCGCGCACCGACGAGCTCGACGACCCTTTCGACGAATGGCCGCGGATGACTCCCGAGCAGGAAGTCCTCGCTCGGAAAGTCGTCGAAACTTGGCGTCGGCGGAGACGGATCCGTATGGCCGAAGACGCGCTGGCTCACGCCGTCGTGTTGAAGGAGGCGAACGTGCTTAGTCGCGAATTGAAGAAGGGCGTCGCGTACCAGCTCGTTGTCCTCGAGCGCGACATACTGCTCTCGTCGGCGAGGGAACGCATCGATGGCCTCAAAGACGTCGACGAGGTCGTCGACCCGACTCTCGCTTCCTGCGCCAAGCCATGCGTTGCCGTCAAGGTCCTTGATCGACGCCACCAGGTCCTCTCGATCTGGAGTCTCGCCAAACTCGATCAGCGACTGCAACAGATGCGTAATCAGTACAAGTGGCTCGACAAGCCCGAGTACCGCCAGCATTTTGCCTCGCAAGACCCCTTCTACGAGTCTCCGCCTCCTCCAGACGGGTATTCCCTCGTCGGTGCCGCACTCGCCTCGCTTGCTCCGTTGAGCCGCGGTCTTCCCTCGACGCAGACCCTCCAGGTCTACTCGCCCTACATCGCCGACCCCATCGGCAGCTGCCGGTTGCGGCTGACGCCTCTCACCCAGTCGAACGGACAGGTTGATGATGCTGCGAACGAAGCGCACTTGCTGTCCGTGCGTGTCGAGGTTGACGAGGTTGTTGGGTTCGACCAGACCGAGTTCGCCGCACTGCATCTCCAGGTCTCGATGTTGACCCTCTTCGGGACCAAAATTGAACACGATGTCACCGTCTCATCCGAGCCAGTCGACCTGGACCAGCAAGATCTGGTCGACCTCCGACTTGCTCAGACCTTCGAGCTGGAGCTCACGCCCCCCGTCCAGCGACACCTGCACGAATCGCATGCGCAGATTTTCCTCTTTGGCCTTGCGCGGCTCCCGCACTTCGACCGCATCGAGCGCTGGGACGAAGCGCGAGAGGCCGCGTCCACCTTGAAGGCGAAAGATGCCGTCGCTGTGCGAGGCGATCCTGCCAATGACGACGTTACTCGTCGACCCGAGAACGACTTCGTCGCCGAGCAACAACACGACATCCTCGCTCACATGCAGATCCGCGAACTGGGCGAACGAGGCGAGTACGAGCCGGTCCAGGTGGTCTCGGCGAATACGCTCGATGCGGGGTCCTTCTTTCTGCGACAAGGCATCCAGCGCCGCTTCGTCCTCGAGTTGTCGTCGAACTCGGGCCGCGCCTTCCCTTGGAGGCGCATATCCCGGGTCTCGCTAGGGAACGTCCGCATGCTCGACGGGCAGGGACGAGTGCACGCGGCAACGTCCGCCGCCGACGCCGAGTTGCGTGGCATGGGCAACCCTCGGCCGCTCTTCTCGTCCGACGGCACCTCCACTCTCTCGTTTGCCGCAGCATGGGACACATCGGTGCACGACTCGCCGCACCTCAACCGGGCGACTCCGCAAGGCTCGCGCGCTCTCGTCCGCCTGAGCTTCGACATCGAGGTCACCGGTTGCGCCTCACCAGTCAGCTTCTCGACTGACTTCGCCGTCACGATCGCCGCCCGCGACGCTCGTCCACCCTCGAAGCTGCTGTCGCTCTTCAACTCGAACCGCCTCGCGTCCCGCATGGCCGCAGTCTTCGCCGTCCACCTGCGGCCGTACAAGACGCGCAAAGCGGGCGACGTCTGGCGGCTCGACACGAGCGACATGTTTGTCCGAGGCGAAGAGCTCCTCGCCGGCTGGCGCCCTCGAAATTTGACCCTCATCCGCGACTACGACTCGGTAGCTCCTGTCAAGTGTCTGGCTGCGGATGTTGAGGGCACTAAAGCCATCCTCGCGGCACTCGACACCTCCTTGCCAACCGTCGAGGATGGTCGACCGGACGAGCGACTTGGGACCGTCTTGGCGTTGTGGCAAAAACAGTTCGGACCCCATGGCGAGGTGCGGACAGTCACTGATATCACGCCGACTGTTACTCTGACAAGCCTGCTGCGCAGATTCCGCTTGAGCGCGAGCGAGGCGCAAGCGATATGCTCGACCTGGCTTCTCCAGCACCTTCACCGTCACTCTCCGCTTCCGCGCCCAGCTTGCCCAAGCTTACTGGATTGGCTTCCCTGATTCCTCGAGCGTGCGTTCTCGGGCTTCCCGATACTGCCTGCAGCGCTGACAGAACTCTTCTTTCGCAGTGAGGCGGCCAACAAGCGCGGCCCGCTTGCCATCCTCCGCGACCCGACTAGCAATTCGTGGCGCAAGCACTGGTTTGTCCTTCGTCGCCCCTACCTCTACCTCTACAACTCGTCCGCCGAAGTCGACGAGGTCGCCGTCATCAATGTCTCGACGGTTCGGGTCGAACAGTCTCCCGAGATTGAGCGGATGCTCGAGGTGAGTCTGCAGTCGCGTGTTGGAACTCTCTCCAGCGCTGACACGCATCGTGCCGGCAGCGCAAGTTCGCCTTCGCCATCTTTACACACCAAAACAGGTTCGCCGTTCCGAGGTTTGCTGACTTGCTCGTGCCCTGACATCTTCCGTCCTTTGCAGCTACTTCTTCGCTGCGCCAAGCCTTCGTGACATGATCTCGTGGATGAGGGGTGCGTTCGGATGATCTGTCGTAGTCCTAATCAAAGCGAAACCTCGCTGACACTACTCCTCTCGCAGCCATCGACCCTTCTCTCGCCGCTTGAACAGCGCTTCCGCCACCCACTCCTGCATCATCTCCCGGAGATAGATCCTTATACCCGCTTCTCCACCCCGCAACCCTTGTCTGTTATGCCCCCTTCCGTCGTTCTCTCGCATCGCACATACCCTTCTCTCGTCGTTGTCCCGCCACTGGCCACCATCGCCTCTCGCAACTCGCATCGTTCGCAGCAGAGGTCTCGCTAAGGGGAACCTTCTCGCCTTTGACCGCCGCTCGGCTACCACGGCCCCTCCTCGCCCTCGTTTCCGAAGAACCTGCCGCCATGCGTCTCCCGCTTCGCCTCGTCGAGAAGCTTGACGACGTCCTGCGCGCTTTGCTCAATCGTGAGGCCGTGAGACTCAAGAATGCTCCAGCCGGCGAGAAACAGCTTCGTCATGTGTGCAGATCCCGAGGGGTCAGCAAAAAGCCGTGCTACAGGTCCTCAGTGTGTGCGCACCGGTGACGGTCATGCCCGGCTCGTAGGATACGATCGTCAAATCGTCTTTCTCGCCATGCTTGGCGTGAAGCTTCGCAACGGCGTAGTTCAAGGCGGCTTTGGCGGCGCCAAAGGCGGTGTTAGGGAACGGAAGGTGCGGGTTTGATCCGATCGAGCCGCCGCGACGAGAGACCGCGACAAACTTGGGCGAAGTCGAGTTCTTGAGGAGAGGGTAAACGTGCTGGAAGTGAAGCAGGGGCGCGATGTCGTCGACTTCGACGTGACGCCGGACTTCTGAGACCGCCGTTACGAGGGCAGGGACGAAGGCTTCGCCGATTTCAGCGTTGGCGAGGACCACGTCGACCCTCCCTGTCTTGTCCTCGATGACCTTGACGAGCGCCGTGACACTGTCCTCGGACGTGACACCAAGTGCGACAGGGATGACGGTGGTATGCGTCGAAGTGACAGCTTGAAGCTCTTTCGCGGAGTCGGGGTTCCCAGAGGTAGCGAAGAGGAGGGCGTTGTCGCGCTGGGCGAGAAGCGAGGTCACGCCAAAGCCGATGCCACGAGAGCCGCCAGTGACTGTCAGCCAGAGGGCAACAGTGCGGCTTTGCCGCTGGACAAGGAGGGAGTTCACCGGGTAGACGAAGGCGACGCACCGAGGTAAACGGTCTTGTCCGGATATGTCATGAACTCAGGGTTCGAAGCAGCTCTGGGGCCCGGCTAAGGGCAAGATGTTCGATAGCTCACGGACTGCAAGGAAATGGAAAGAAGCTGGAAGCGCCAGCTCGTTGCGCTCTGTGAAGCAAGGCGAGGCGGTCATCGGCTGTTCCGAACGCGCCAGCGTCGTGGGCCATCGGGCGCACAGCAGTCTGTATTCGTCGGCGCTTGTGCGTCGTGCGCTGGGCAGTCCATCCGCAGCGACGAGTTCTGCGGCATACGCGGTCGACAGCAGGAGAGGGGCATGCGGATGAGTCTGGCAGCAGAGACGGTTTGGCGGAAAAAGCAGTGCAGGACACCGAGCATGCACAGGAGACATTCAGCACGTGGACGCGCCTTGCAAGTCCAGTCGAGCGGGTCGAGGTGATGGTCGTCGGCGGAGAGAGAGGTTGGCAAGGACCACTGCTCCTCTTCCCGCTTGAGCAACCGCCTGCTTTGCTGAACCGTTGCAAACACTCGACAACTCACGACTCAGCTCGTGCCAGTCCGCCAGAGGCCGTCATCTCATCCCGCCATGCCCCCTCAACCCCCGCAACCATCGCAGCCCCTCCTGCCTCGCGACGCCCGCTTGATAGCCATGATACTGGCAGCAGCAGGCGCAGAAGACAGTGAGGAGGGCGTCGTGCGGATGCTCGTCGAGTTTGCGCATCGTGAGTCCGCCGGCTTGCGCTTCATCAGTTCGCGGGATGGCCTCGAGGGAATGGCTCTCCGACCGGCTTAAGGCGGCAGTGGAACTTGCACAGCTGACACAATGCTCTTCCGCAGGCTACACAAGCGACATCCTGACCGACTCGCTGCTCTACGCCGAGCATGCCCGCGTCGGGTCGACCTCGACCGCACCGGTCGTTCCTTCCGTTGAAGACGTACGATTGGCGGTGCAGGCACGAACAGAAGGCGCACAAGTGCCCAAAGAGGTGCGCTTTAGACGCCAGTCTCGACCTCGTCAGGCACATCCACTAACCTCCTTTCCCCTCGACAGTTCCTGCTTCAGCTCGCAACGACTGTCAACTCCGTTCCCCTTCCTCCCGTACCCGAAGTCTACGGCATCCGACTCCCTCCACCCGCACAACGTCTCACCGCGCCCAACTTCTCCATCGTCCCTCGCTCCGCCGGTCCTCCAGCACCTCCCGGCGCAGAAGGCAACCTTGACGCATTGGCAGCCTTCGACGCAGGACTCGGGACGAACGGAGACGGGACTGCGACAGCGGAAGGAAGCGAAGGATTCGGTGGCGGGTTGTTCGGGGACGACGACGAGGACGACGATGCCGACATGGAGGAGATCGAGGCGGGCCTTATGGGGACGAACGGTTCATCAAGCAGCGGTGGAGGCGTCAAGCGGAGAGCAGAAGACGACGAGGATTACGACTGAGCGACGCAACACGGACAGGAGTTCTGCGCTGCGTCTCCACGGACTTGCCGTACCCCTCGTCTCCTGGCGACGTTTCCTCCAGGTTCCGGCAGGCGCACCGACTGCCCGCGCCGCATGCTTTGACACGCAGCGCACTGGCCCTTGCGCAATGGCTCGGGCGAGCCCCGATTTAGCACGCCTGTCGGGGCTGAAGCTGTGCTGCCCCTTTTGCTCCTCCTCTCTTCCTACTCATCGTATTCGTGCTACTTCAAAATTACCTATCGCTGCCTGCCGTGCACCTCTCGCGACCTAGTCTTGCTCCCCTCGTGCCGAACCGCATCCGCATCCTCGCTCTTCCTGGACACGGACAAAGCGCTTCGGTTCTCGGTGCGTTCCCTCCGCTTCTTGACTCGAGCCATAATGCTTGTGAATTCCAGCGCGCAGACGGGGAAGTGAAGCGGCACAGGGAGACTTTGGGGGGACAAGTTTGAGGTCGTGACGATGGACCCGGTTAGTCCGCGGCTGGTCGACAAAGCCAGCGACTCACTGATCTGTTTCGTCCCCACCTGTACGATCTTCACTCGAACCCGCGAACGCGCTCTCAGCCGTACCCTCTCGTCAGCGGATCGGTCTCGCACGGCACGACCGCTCAAGCAACAGACACAGAATCAGATGTACCAGCTTACATTGTGGTGGTGGGACTGGCCGTCACATTGGCGCTTCAATCGGGGCGAATTCGAGGGTGCCGCTCGACACTTCCGCCGATTCTACGAGGAGAACCGCCCGCTCGACGTCTGCTTTGGCTCGTCGCATGGTGCGGCGATGGCCGTTCTCGCCCTCGCACTACTCGAACGACTCGACCTGCATCCCGTCTGACTCGAAGGCCCCCGGACGACCAGGCGTCGACTGGCCTCCCCGACTGTTCCAAGTGCGCCGTCCTGGCGTCAGCGTTCCGTCCCGGAGATCCCGACTACATCGCCTGGTACGAGAAGCCATCGACCGATGACACCCACGCTGCACGTCATCGGCAAGGACGACGTCGTGGCGGATGCTCAGCATTCTCTCGACACTGTTGCGAGGTTCGCGAACGCCCAAGGTCGTCTGGCACGGCGTGAGAGGTGCAGCCCCATCGGCTTACGGCTTGCGTCGAGAGCGTCAAGTCAAGATGCTGATGCTCTCACCCGCGTCCGTCGCGCACTTCTGAGCGGAAGGAAAGGACTGGTCGCTTCTTTTCCTCCGCCTCCCGTCCCTCCTTCCTGTGTCTAGTCAGTCTCCCGCCGTGTTCAACACCATCTACCATGTCGCCCCCGACCACAGCCGTAGCCGTAGCCTTTTTCGCCCGATCCCATGTTTTCGCAACTCGCTCGGTCGGCTCTCTTTTCCCGGCGCTTTGAGCGCGAGGACGAAAAAGTGCATCTATGTACAGCACGGAAAGCGCTACGGCGCATGTGTGTCTATGGTTGTGAACAGGAGAGAAAGAGGGGGGCGGGGGTCACGAAGCTTAGCGACGCAAACAGCGCAGCAGAAGCGGTACAGAGTCAGCGAGCGGCGGGGCCAAGAGGTTAACGCCGCGTCGGACGCACACACGCAACGCGAGGCAAGGGAGAACGGCTAGAGTACCTCCCACTTCGCGTTCGAGATGGCGAGCAAGCGCCTGAACACCTCGTCCCTCCTCGCGACGTGGGAGAACGTCATCGTCTCGCCGTCCGTGACCTCCTGGTGCGGTTTGTCACCTTCGCCGAGCCCGCCGTGGGCCTTCTCGGCGTAGCGTCCCTCGAGCGTCTTGAAGCGGATGTCGAGGCCCATTCCTTGGAGGTTGATGTTCGCGGCCCAGCCGAGCGCGGTCCGGCCGATCCAGACGCCATGCTTCTTCATCTCGACAATGTCCTCGATCGCGCGCTCGAAGGTCGGGTGCGAGAAGGACGCCTTGAGCGGGATGAACGAGACGGTCGAGGTAGCCTGCGCGGGCGAGTGCTTGACGACGATGTGGCCGGACGTGCCGTTGAACTTGGCGGGGAACGCTGCGGGCGATGAGATGAAAGAGAGAGAGAGAGAGAGAGAGAGAGAGAGAGTCGGCGTGAGCTCCGAGGAGGAAGAGAGACGAACGGGGAGAGAGACGCACAGGTAGGCGTCATGTCGTCCTTGGCGCGGGACTGGTACAGCACGCGGTCAATCTTGTTGCCGACCTTCTGCTTCGTCGACGGTTCTCCCTCGATGTGCACGTCGCCACGGAAGACGGCGGCCTTCTTGGCGACCTTCTTGAACGCGCCGACGATCTTGTGCTTCGAGTGGTTCGCAACCTTGTCGACCGTCGACGGCGACGACGACCGGCCGCTGTTCTCGCTCGCACCGTCACTGTCCTTGTTCGCCAACGCACCCGCCTCGATCGAGTGCTGCTCGCTGTCCTCGGCGCTGTACCCGTCGGCACCTATCTCGTCTTCGTCGAAACCGCCGGCTTGGACGGCTTCTTTCATGTGCTCGGCGGTCGGGGCGGGAGGAGGGAGAGGGAAGGGCGTGTAGGCGCGTTCGGCGACGCGGACGACGTGCAGGACGAGCTGGGCGTTGGTGGGCACGCCGGAGAAAAGGGTGCTGTTCGACGCAAAGAAACGAGTTGCGTCAGCGAGTGAGCGAGCGATTATGCGGTAAACGAAGAGAGGGAAGAGGCGACAGGCAAGACAGGCGAAAAAACGCACTTGCGAAGGTCGATTTTCTCCTGCCAGTCGGGTACCTTCTCCTGCAACAACTCGAACGCACGGGCGAGGAGCGGCTGACCGAAGAAAGCGATACCGAAACCGAACGAGGCTGCCATGGACCAGACTCGGGCCGGAACGACGGCGAAGGCGAGCGCGATCGGGGCGAGGACTTCGTAGGCGAGCTTCTCGCGCGCTCGGTAGGGCGGGTAGGGCTTGGGCGGGGCGAGGGCGCTGTACGGTACGGTACGGTACGGTACGAACCCCGACGTCAACGAGAGTGAGAGAGTGCGGGTAGGACGTTTTGACGCACTTGGCAAAGACCTCGGCGAGGTCCGCGATGTTGCCGAGGATGTCCTGCGCCTGCTTCGCCGCGTTCCCGATCGCCGCATCGCGCTTCATCTTCGCCTCCTTGGCCTTCTGTTTCCTCCTCTGCTTGTCGCTCAAGGTCTTCTCCCTGCGCTCCTTGTCCGCCGCGACGCCCAACCCCTCCTCGTCCGCAACCCGATGCAACTCGAGTTCGTCCTCATCCAACTCGCTCTCGTCGTCGTCGTCGTCGTCGTCGTCCTCACTCACGTGCTGCTTCCTACCGACCTCGGCATTCCCCTGCTTCCCGCCGGCCTTGCCACCGACCACGATCCTCGTCCCGAACCGCTGGACGAGGTTCGTGAACTCCCACGCCTGCTGCTCGACCTGTTCGGCGCGCGAACGGTGCTCGACCGGGTGCCCGACACCGGCGACCATGGATTCGTCGCCGCGTTGGTTGGTCGGGTCGGTCGCAGAGGGTGGCTGGCCTGGAGGAGGCGGCACGGGGGGGAAGAGGTATTTGCGAGAGGGCGGGTAGGCGACGAGAGTTGCCTGCGAGAGGGGGCGAGCGTTGGGTTGAGGCTGCGGGAGGGGGAGAGGTTCGGGAAACACGCACGAGGAGAACGAAGAGAGCAGGCAAGACCATCCTGAACGCCGCGCAGACAAAGTAGGCCTGTTTTTCTTGCAAGAAACGCCCCCCGTCAGCTCGCGAGAGGGAACAGCAGGCAGGCGGGCGACGCACCGCACACCACACCGTCGTCCTCCGCCTGTTCTCCGGACTCCAACTCGTCAACCTCGACACCTCCCTCGCGCCGTAGATCGTCCAGATCCCGAGCGTCGCGTACACGCGCATCACGTTCGACTTGACCGTGTCGGAATTGAAGGGCACGGCGGGGAGAGTGGACGGACGGAGGTCGGGTTCGCCGGCGGGGAGCTTGGTAGGTGGAGTGAGCGTGTGGGAGATTTGCTGCGGGAGCGGAGCGGAGCGGAGCAGGGTCAGGGGTCAGCGCGCGGACTCGCGAGGAGGAACGGGGGTCAGGCGCGGACTCACGACGTCGAACCTGCGGACCATGGCCCACAGCTTGTCGTCCTCGAGGCCGGGCACGATCGTCCCCTGCGGCTCCTCGCCAAAGAGCTCCCTCCGGTCGGCCTTGTGTTTCTCGACCTGGGCGTTGAGCAGGTGGTCGGGCGCGTCCGCGAGCGCGGCCGCCTGCTGGACGGGATGGACGTCCGAGCCGAGCGGGAGGACATGGTCGACGTCGGTCGAGGTCGCGGGGTGCTCGGCGAGGTGCGACTCGGCGGCGGGGACGATTGGCGCTGTGGCTGCGACGTCGTGCCGCACCTCGCCCGTCGCTTCGGCTGCGGTGGCCTGCGCCACAGGCCTCGCGCTGGACTCGGTCACGACCGCCCTCGTCGCACTCGTCGCACCCGTCGCGGTCGTCGCGGTCGTCACGGTCGTCGCGGTCGTCGCACTCGTCGCACTCGCCGCGCTCGCTCCGCCCGCGTGGCCTTCCGCGGCGACGTCCACCGCAGACGCTCCGGGTGCGGCGGGCTCGTCGACGAGTTCCGGCCGTGGGCCCGCCGTGTGTGCCGTGTGCGACCCGTGCGACCCGTGTCCGGTCACGAGGTCGACGACGGCGGCCTTGTCTGCGTCGGGCGGGCGGGGCGCGGTGTCGTGCGTGTCTGCGGAGGTGGTGACGGGCGTGGACGACAGCGGCACGGCGCCGACGGGCGGGGCGAGCGTGGGCGCGGGCGTGTGCGTGTGCGCGTGTGGGTCTGCCATGGCGGTGGTGTCGGTGCTGTCGCTGTCGCTGTCGCTGTGCTGTGGGGTGCGCCGCGGGCTGAGGGACACGAGAGGCGAGGCGGAGGCGGAGGCGGAGGCGGCGACGTCATGGCTGGCGAGCGCGGCCGTGTCGAGTGTGTCGAGGTAGAGCGTGTAGTGCGTGTAGAGCTCTCCGAGAGCTGTCCTCGAGCTGTCCTCTTCGTTGCACACCGCCGTTGTCCCGGACGCGCTCGAGGCAAGCGACGCCAGCGAACCCGCACGCGTCGTCTCACTGCTTTCTCGCTTGCTCTGACCCTAGCCCTCCGCCGACGCGAACGGGAACGGGACCGTGGCCAGCGTCAACGCCGCGTCGACGCACCACGCCAGCTGGGCCGGCCGCCATGGTCACCGCGCGCGTCCCCGCCGACACCCCCGCCGACATCCACCGCGACATCGCCCCGCGCGCCCACACCGTCAGCGCCGCCTGCCTGCCGACGCCCGCCGCCGCCCCGCCGCGCTACACCCTCGCGGCCGCGTCGCAGCTGCCCAGCCCGCGCGCGCCCGCGTCCTTCGTCGCCCGCACCGGGACCCGCCTCACCCTCGACGGGGACGCCTTCGCCGCCGTCGGCGCCAACGTCTACTGGCTCGCGCTCGACGAGAACGGCGTGCCCAGCCCCGCGCACCCGTCCAAGACCCGCGTGCTCGAGGCCATGGCCGTCGCCGCCGCCATGGGTGCCAGTGCGTGCGCCCTCGCCATTGCCATTGCCATTGCGTGGCGTCGTGCTCCCCCCCCCCCCCCGGACCCCGCGCTGACGACGACGACGACGACGACGACCGGGCGCAGCGACGATCCGGTCCCAGTCGCTCGGCATCTCGTACGGCACCGCGCTCTCGATCGAGAACGCCCTCGGAGTGTTCAAGCCCGACGGCGACCCGGCGTGGGACGCGCTCGACTTTGCCGTCTTTGCGGCGAGGCAGTCAGTCCAGTCGCGCGAGGTCCGCTTCGCAGCGTGGCGCTGACCGCCCTCCGTTGCACAGGTACGGCCTCCGCTTGGTCCTCCCCTTGACCGACCAGTACGACTACTACCACGGGTACTGTCCCCCCGTCCTCCTCCGCTCCTCCCGTGTCTCACTCTCGCCGCACCTCCCGTCGCTCACAGGGGCATCCCCACCTTCCTCCGCTGGCGCAACCTCTCCTCGACCGACTACGCACCCTTCTACGACCTCTCCTCGCCGGTCTTTTCCGACTTTGAGCTCTACATCCGCACGCTCCTGAACCACACGTCCCCGTACACCAACGTGTGTCCCTCCCGCTTCTCCTCTCCTCTCCTCTCCTCACTCGCGAAAGCTCACGGGATGCGAACGCGCGTGTGCGTGTGCGTGTGCACCAGCTCACCCTCGCCCGAGACCCGACGATCCTCGCGTTCGAACTCGGCAACGAGCTCGGCGGCTACTTCGCAGACCACTATCCTCCGCCCGCGCAGTGGTCCGCCGCCGTCGCCCGCTTGCTGAAAGGGTTGGCACCGAGGACGCTCGTCGTGAGTGGGAGGTATGGCGTGAGCGAGGCCGACGCGCGGGTAGAGGAGATCGATATCCTGTGTGTCCGCATTCCTGTTCACAAGAGCCCACGACGCCCAGAGGGGTTCAAGTCTCTTGACGCACCGGTTTTCCACACGCGACGCGACAGGTCCGACCACTTCTACCCGCCGTCCCTCTCGCGCCTGTCCCACTCCTCCTCGCTCTCCTCCGCGGCCGAGAAACCCCTCCTCGTAGGCGAATACGACTGGACGAACCGGACGTACCTCACGTACCGCTGGACTTGGTTCGTCCTGTGCTTGCCGGTCGTCCTGGCCGGGTGTGTTTGGGCGCTCGGCAGGTGGAGGCGGTGGGGGCCTTGGGTGGTCAGTGCGAGGGATCTCTGGACGTGTGGGAGAGCGAGAAGGAGGAGGAGGAGGACGAGTCGCGAGCGGGACGGACACCACGAGTTGGCCTTCACTCCGGCAGGGACTCGGAGCGACTCACCGGCACGAGCCGAACCGACGCCTGACGACGCCCTCGAACTCGACAAGTCCGTCCTCGCCTCGGACTCGACCTCCGCCCTTCCCATCCTCTCGCCCACTCCCTCACTCTCCTCCACCTCCCTCCCGCGCCGCTCATCCGCCCGCTCCTCGTCGTCGCTCCTCGACCGGCCGCTCACCTTCCGGATCGAGCACATCTCCCTCCTCGTCCTCGCCGTCTTCCTCCCTCTCTTCGCCATCTTGTGCCACACCTACATCCCAACCCCAATCGGCTCGTTCCTCAGCCGCGTGACGTCGCTCTCGACCTCGACCTCGACCTCCTCGCCCAAAGTTGCGGGAGACCTCTACTGGTCGCTCTTCGGACGAGACGACGCCTGTTGCGCATACGTCACCCACGACGACGGCTACACGCTGCACTACCCGTCCTTCCCCTCGAACCCCTCCTCCTCCTCCTCCTCCTCCTCCTCGCGGCGAGTCCTCGAACTGACCAAGCACGCCTGGACCGTGAGGAGAGAGACCCCGTTCTGGTTGCCCGACGCACGCGACCTGAACCACCTCACGTTCGACGACCTCCCCATCGTCGCTTGTCCGCAGGCCGGCGTGAGGTTGCCGAATGGGACCCTCGTTGGCGGGTCCTGATATCGTGTCAGTGGGAAAATTTGGAATCCCTGTCCGTCCGTCCGCGCGTTCACGCAGCGTACGGTGGTGGTGCCGGCCCCCGAGTCCACAGGATCGCTGTTCGGATTTCCCCGACGCCGGGAGAGAGAGTGAATCCGTGTGTGTGTGTGAAACGCTGTCCGCTGTCCCCTGTTGTGCCTGGCTACAGTACTCTACGGTGACGAACGAGTCAAGTTGATGATGCCTTTTCAACCGGAAAAATAAGGGCCGCCCTTACAGGGAGGAGACAGCGACGGAATGAGCCGTGTGCGGCGGGAATAAAGAGGTGGAAGCGGTGAGAGTCAGTGAGTGGATGCAAATAACGAGCTGTGCGCGAGCGATGCAGACAAACGGCGAGTGGAGAGACGAGGTGAACCCGAAGAAACAGGAGAGAGGCGAGACAGGACTCGGGATGTGGAAGGGATGACTGGGACTGGGGGTAGAGGTACCGAGTTCGATGGGCGAAGCGGATCAGGCGACGGGGGTTTTCGGGTGCACGGCGATCCACGGGGCTTTCGTCTCCGTGACTCGACGACTGCTGGACATCGTCTCGCCCAAGCAGGAGTACGAACGCGTCTTCGCGGGAGTTGGCGCGAGCGAGCGGACCGAGTCGCCGTGGCCGCGAGCGCCAGACGGCTCGAAGCGGATGTGAAGAGCCGGACGAGAACACACGGCCCGTTTCGACGACGCGCGAGGGACGGGACGAGGAGTGACCGGGCGATCCGTGACCGCGAGTGCGGCCGTGAGCGACGCGGGCGGGACGGCGAGTCCGGCGGGCGAAAGAGCGCGCGGCGACGGTGGTGACCTGGAAGTGTCCCTGCGCTGAGCTGCGCGAGGTGAGCGCCGTCAGCAAAGGACAATTGAGCGGGGGTTAGCTTCGCAAGCGGATCTCACCAGCAAGCGACGAGGCCGCCTCGCCGCTCGAGCGCTTCCTGCCGTGTCGCCTCCCACCGTCTCCCGACGACAGAGACGGAGCCGGCGAAGCGTCCCTCCGTCTCCCGTCAGCAGCACCGTCTGCTTCGCACGCCTCGCCAGGCCCGAAATAGCCGTTGAGGCCGCGGAAGTGCGACGACGACCCGTGACGAGCGGGCGAAGCGACAGGTTCTTCGCGCTCGTCGTCGCAGCCGACTGGGCGCCAACAAGGCTGGTGGCCAAGTCTGCCGCTCTGCTGCGACCTGGCCGTGGCTGAGGCGGGAGAGTGCGGAGGCGAGAGCTCGTCGAGGAGGCGAGGTGAACGTTCGGGCGTCGCATCGCGCGACCTCGTGCTGCGGTAGTCCGACAGAGCAGACGAGGATCTCGCAGCGCTGAGCGTCCTCGCCGCAGTGTCGACGACGACGCTGGAGCGACGCGACGAGGTCGGCGAGAACGAAGGCGAGAGGGTCTGGGCGGGAGAAGGCGGTGCGGAGGTCGAGAGGTGGCCATCGGCGTGAACAAAGACGTGCGAGAGCGTCTTGAGCGAGTCGAATGCGAGTGACTGGACGATGCGCTGCAAGTCTGCGCCAGGTCGAAGTCGACAGATTAGCAACGGATTGCACCGAGACAAAGCAAACGCAGGTCAAAGCGTGGACGTCTCACCGAGCTGCGCGTGCGCCACGTCGTCCAGGGGCGGCGGGGATACGCTCTCGGCTCCGGCAGGGTCAGCGGAAGGGTCGAGCGCTTGTCGAAGCGCGGGTGACGCGAGAGGCGAAAGACCCGCAGCTGATCCAATGCGCCGCAATGGGTCGACGACCTCGGCGACGATTGTCGATCCAGGCTGAACAAGCCGCCACACCGAAGGGAGGATGCGAGCGCGAGGTGTCGAGTCGTGAAAGGAGAGGACCGGCACGCCGCCTGCACGCTCGAGCTCGACTTCGCTGTCAACGTCCTGCGAATGTGGGCGCAGTTTAGTTGCGCGTGAGGGCTGGAGAGTGCAGGCGAGACGCACCTCGTACGAACGCAGCGACCCATCCTCCTTGTGCAGGCCGAGCTGGCCCTCGACCTCCCCATCGATCTCGATGAGCCCAACGCACACCGTCTCTTGGCTGAGGGACAACATGAGACGAGGTGAAGTGGGCGGGTCGAATGACGAGGGGGAGAGCAGGAGATGAGAGAGGATGAGGAGGGAGGTCGCTGGACGAAGGGGCAGCTGACTTGAGGCGAGTGGGTGATCGGCGGACGACATGCCCTTTGTTCAGCAGCTCGAGAGCTGATGAGCCGGGAGCGAAGGGCCCATCGCTCGAAGCGGGTCAAGAGCCCGCGAAGGCGAAGCGATGGCGAGAGGGTTGATGTCGAATGGAGAAGGGTGAGTTGGACTCGCGCGCTCGGACAGAGCGATGCAGAGAGGGAGCAAGAAAGTTGCTCATGAGTGGCGATTGTACCGACTCGTGGGAAGAGAGGAGGTCAAAGCGGTCCAAGCGAGGGGGAAATGGCGGAGAAAAGGCTTTGAGCTCTGAACGCGCGAGCATCGTCGTAGACGACTTGCGATGAACACAGTCACGAGGGATGAGGCGGGATGTACGGCGGCTGGCGAGGCGAAAATCAGCTCGTGAAAGCGTGAGCGGCGAGAGAAAGAGGCGCACCTGAAGTTGCAGGGCTCGACATGGCTCGTCAGTAGCAAGGATACAAGTGCTAGGAAGACAAGGCTGCACAGGCGCGAAGGGGCAGTACGAGCGGGTTAGTCGTCCTCGGTTGCCGGGCTGAGGGCGACGAGGTTGAATTGGATGCTCTTCGTGAGCTCCATGATGCGCTTGACGACCTCGACCGTGTCCTGTGCGGCATCGACACCGTGGTCAAAGCAGTCAGCATTCAACAATTGGTCAGGAATTGGCGAAAGACAGCGGCGCACGTCTAGCAGACCCTGCTCGATCTTACCGTGATTGATAGGGCTGTTCCGTCGTCCATCGAGCTCAATAAGGGAGCCCTTGTGCTCGATAAAGGTCACGAAGTGCAGGTCGGTGTCGTCCTCGAGAGCGGGAGCCTGCGGAAGAATCGGAAGGGTAAGCAAATAACTCCACTCCGACGAAGACACGCGGCAATGGTGGCTGAGGCGTGGCGGTAGAGGTGTGTCGCAACGCACCGCCGTTTGTCCCGTCTGCGCCGCCTGCTCGTGCACCGACTCCAGCTCTTTCGCCGTCGTCAAGAGCTGGGCGCGCTCAAGCGGGGTCTGTCGAGACAAGGATCGTCAGCGACGCACGAGGAGCGCCAGCACGACTCGTCACGCACCTTGTCCTTGCACCGACCGAAAAGCTCTGTCAACGGACCTTCCTCTGTAACGGCAACCAGAATCAGCGAGCTGAACCGATTGAACGGCGAAGGTGAACGCACTGATGGGTACGTCGACGTTCGCGAGGGTGTGTAGCAGCGCAAAGGTTCCGCATGCGTTCGCGACTGCGGGAGGGGGGCACGTCAGACGGAGGCACAGGCGAGAGGGGCAAGTCGAGACGCACTGGTCTGCTTGAAATAGATGACATCCTCCACGCCTTCAACGCCCTCCTCAAGCACCTTCTCGTCCTCCTCTTTGCGCATCTTCTCGTACTCGGGCGTGACGGGGAACAGCATCAAGACCGCCTTGACTGGCTGCTTGACGAACTGAAGAAGCTCCAGATCGAGTCCCCAGATGTCGGTGAAGTGGTAGCCATTGGGAGGGGAGGTGTCGAGGCCCAACGAGGCGGACCATTTGTCGAAGGACTCGGGGTTGCTGTCGGAGCGAGAGGCGGATGAGGGCCACGAGGGGAACAGCGAGAGTTGCGTCGGGGGTTGTCGGTTTCGGGAGACGGAGCGTTGGGGTAGATAGAACACAGAACGAGTGACGTCGTCAGCAAGGCTTCTCCAGCAGTCTCCAAACCGGGACGTACGATTCGAGGGGGAGCCAGCGGGGATCGTCCATTGCCATCGCAACAGTCGTTCGGGTATTGTTGAGTTGGCAGGGAGAATCAGAGAGTGTATTTAAGATATATGGCGTTTCGAAAAGCGAGCAGAGCGCTGTCGTAACGGACGAGAGAGGTGTTCAGGTCGAACAGAGGCGAACGGACGGGTTGGCTCGTCCTCCTCACCGCAACTCGCTCTTTCGGCTGCAAGATGGCCGCCAACATTCTCAATGCAGAGGTACGTATACCCGTAGAGATCCATCGCAGCGCCCGACGGCGTGCGAGGCGTCGCCGCGCTCCCTCATCTCCCTCTACAGACCGCTGACATCTCGCTCGACACATAGGCTACGCAGGAGCGCGCAGAGAATGCAAGTCGACGACTCAGCTTGAGCAACATCTTTCTCCTTGGCGGAGAACCCATTGGAGCGCGTTGTCGACCGGCGGACACGCTTGGAGAAGCACGCGCCGCGATGGGAGGTCTGGACAGGCGAGGGACAGAAGGGCGGAGCAGAGAATGTTTTGTGGCGTCAGAACGGCTGCCGCGCGAGACCGCAGTTCATCGGATCGCGCGAGAGGGTCGGACAGGACTCGCTCCTCCTGCTGGTGGTCGGATTGTCGGAAACAAACAGGGCTCGCTGTCTTGAAGTCAGGCGACTGCTGATTCATCAGCGGTCTGAGCAGACGAACGACGCCCTGGATTTGCGGGCTCGCTGACACCATTTCTTTCCTCAACAGGCCCGTCTGTCGTCTTTCGTCGGCGCTCTCGCTCTCGGTGATCTCGTCAAGTCGACTCTTGGTCCCAAGGGCATGAACAAAATTCTTCACTCGGCGTCGACCGGCGAGATCACCGTTACAAACGATGGCGCGACCATCCTCAAGTCCATTGCACTCGACAACCCTGCTGCGAAGATTCTCGTCAACATCTCGAAGGTGCAGGATGACGAGGTTGGAGATGGTGCGTGCAAGCTTTCGCGGTTCTGCGTACCCTGGTGCTGACACGGGAGCGACCGCAGGCACGACTTCCGTCACCGTCCTTGCTTCCGAGATCCTGCGAGAGGCGGAGAAGCTCGTTACGATCCAGCGTGTGCACCCTCAAACGTACGTGACGCAGTTCTATATCTACTCCAGCCTTACTGACGCGTTGGTCTCGCAGCGTCGTTGAAGGTTTCCGAATTGCGAGCAAAGCGGCGTTACAGGCTTTGGAGACCGCGGCGGAGGACCACGGGTGCGTTACACACTGTCGTCCCGAAGATTTGTATTGACGTTATCTTGCGCTCTCCAGCAAGGACGAGGCACAGTTCCGGGAAGACCTGCTCGCTATCGCTCGCACGACCCTCTCCTCGAAGGTCCTCGCAGCCGACAAGAACTACTTCGCCAAGCTCGCCGTTGACGCCGTCATGCGCCTCAAGGGCTCGACGGACCTCGACCACATCCAGATTATCAAGAAGCAGGGTGGAAAGTTGACCGACTCGTACCTCGACGAGGGGTTCATCCTTGACAAGAAGATTGGGGTCAACTGCCCGCACCGGATGGAAAACGCCAAGATCCTGATCGCCAACACTCGTACGTCGCCGGCTCGCGTTTGTCCTGCTCGGCTCGCAATCGAGTCGAACAGGATAATCTCGAAACAAGCCGTAGATCTGATTTCTTCTGCTCGCAGCGATGGACACCGACAAGATCAAGATCTTCGGCGCGCGAGTCAAGGTCGACTCGACTGGCAAGCTAGCAGAGCTCGAGCGGGCAGAGCGGGTTCGACCTCTCCCTGTGAACTCGCGTGGACTTTCGCTCACTCTCCGCCCGGCGCCCGCAGGAAAAGATGAAGGCCAAAGTCGCAAAGATCAGGGCGTCCGGCGTCACCTGCTTCGTCAACCGTCAACTGATCTACAACTACCCCGAATCGCTCTTCGCCGAGGCTGGCATCATGTCCATCGAGCACGCCGACTTCGAGGGAGTCGAGCGTTTGGCGTTGGTGACTGGTGGCGAGATCGCGAGTACCTTCGATGCCCCGCAGGCGGTCAAGCTGGGACAGTGCGACGTGATTGAGGAGATTATGATTGGCGAGGACAAGGTGCGTCTCGTTGTCCGATTCCGCGCGCTTGACTCGCTGACGCTGCTCTCGTTTACAGCTCATCAAGTTCTCAGGTGTTGCGGCTGGCGAGGCATGCACGGTGGTTCTTCGCGGCGCAACAGGCCAGATGATCGAGGAGGCCGACCGTTCGCTGCATGATGCCCTCTCGGTTCTCTCGCAGACGGTCAAGGAGACGCGGGTCGTGCTCGGAGGTGGATGTGCAGAGATGACGATGGCGGTTGCGGTGGACGAGGAGGCGAAGCGGACAGAGGGCAAGAAGGCGTTGGCGGTTGAGGCGTTCGCGCGCGCGCTGCGGCAGGTGCGCGCGAGCCCTCCTCATTCTCATCTGGCTTGTTCTGACATTGTTCTGCGCAGATCCCGACAATCTTGGCCGACAACGCTGGCTACGACTCTTCCGACCTCGTCGCCAAGCTTCGCGCCGCGCATTACGAGGGGCGGAAAGACGCGGGTCTCGGTGCGCTTCCGTTCTTTTCGCTACAATCGGTCGCGTCTGACGCGCCCCGCCCTTCATAGACATGGAGAAGGGAACGGTTGGATCGATGAAGGAGTGCGGCGTTACCGAGTCGTACAAGCTCAAGCGGCAAGTGATCCTCTCGGCGAGCGAGGCGGCGGAGATGATTCTCAGGGTCGACGACAGTGCGTTCCGCTCTTTCTCGCTCGCGCTTCGTTTCCGGCTCACATTGAGCGTACGCAGTCTTGCGGAGTGCGCCGAGGAAGCGCGAGGGACACTAGATGCTGTACTTCCTGAGTTCTCTCGGCTTTCGCACGCACGCATACCTGCACGCAAAACGTTACTGTATGCGCGGCGCGTCTGTGAGCGAGACCCGTCTTGCTATCCACGAAGCACATCTAGCATGCCGTTGACCTGCGCTGGCTTCGAAAGCTGCATGAATTACGGAAGCGGTACAAGACAAAGAGTGTATGTGCAAGCAGTAAGCGACGATTACGCGGAGGGTCCAGCAACGCCGGGCTGCGCGGCGGGAGGAGGAGGCGGTTGCTGCTGTTCGGCTGGAGGTGCGGGCGTGGCAGTTTGTGTTGCGCCCGCCGAACCAGTCGGCGGAGGCGAGCTCGCCGTACCCGCTGCCGTGTTTGCCTGATTGAGCTTGACCTTGAGCGTCGGCTTCGCGGCAGCGCCCATGGGCGGAAGAGCGAGACCTCCGCCAAAGTTGGTCGGAAGCGCCGAGCCGGTGTCGGTCGACTTGGGCTGCGGGGACACCCTGTCAGCTTGCGATTACGCAAGAGAAGCCCCGATACGCACCTGGTTGAACTCGGCCCAACGAGGGCAGAGCTTGCGAGACGTCTTCATGTGGCCGCGCTGACCGCAATTGCCGCACACGCGAGTCTGCGGGAGCGAACGGGTTGAAACTCAGCCTTTCTCCACAGGCAGGTCCACGCACAGTCTCTGTCTTGACAGCCTTCTTGCCGCCAACACCGATCTGGCCAGGAGCGATACCGAGCTTCTGGTTCTTGCGGGCGAGACGGCGCTCCTGGTTGCGCTTGAGCTTCTCAAGCTGCTCCTTGAGGCTGCAAGGGAAGGCAGAGTCAGTCAAGCCCGAGAGCCGCAGCGAGCCGAAGGCAACGCACCGCTTCTTGCGACGCTCGTTCTTGCTCTCGTCGTCCGACGGCAAGAGCTCGTTCGCCTCGAGCTTCTCCTCATCAATGAGGGCGCGCTGATGGACGTACGCCTTGATGACGGAGGGGTCGCGGACGATCTCGGTCTCCCACTTGCCCATGACGAGGCGCTTGATGCGGAGCGTCTTCGTCTTGCCAGCGTTGCGACCGCTGGCGACGCTCGCCGCATCGTCGAGATCAACCGAGCCAGCTCGACTGCCAGGCGTGCCGGCGCGAGCAGGAGTGTTTGCGGCGGAGCCCGGCATATCGACGGCGGAAACGGCGAGAGCCTTGTTGGCGGCCTTCTTGGCGGCGATGAGGCGCCCACGGTGGCGGTCCTCGTCCTCTTGCGTAAGAAGCGGCTCGCGCTTCTGGCTGAGCGCGTTCCACTGAGACTTCCAGATGCGTGCAATCTCCTCCTTGTAAATCTCCTGCTGCTCCTGGACGTTGTACTTGTGCGCCGACTTGGGTCGGTTCGCCATGTCGGCTGCCGAGGAGAAGGCGTCAGTGGTGGGCAGGAAGGAAGTGGTCAGCGACGAGACTCGCCGAGCCGTTCCTCCATGGTCTCGCCCGCGCGCAAGAAGATGTCCTTCATCGACGTGCGGAGGAAGCTGAACGCTTCGCCGCGACCGGTCGGATCGCCTTCGCCGTGCAGCTTTAGCATCGCCTTGTTCGCGTTCGCGTTGACAAAGTTCTTCGTCGTGATCCACGGCGCGAGCTGTTGCTCAATGTCGAGCTTTGAGTCGTCCTCGCCAGCTCCGCCTTCCTCGGCACTGTTGGTGTATCCTGCGTCTTGCAGCGTGCGCAAGCCGACCTGCATCGACTCGGCGAGACAGACCGTTTCCGGCTCCGCCATCTTGAGCATTTCGGCTTCGGACGGGATGTGCACCGACGGCTTGATCATCCAGAAGCCTTGGTTGTCGCCCTTGCGGACGAACTCCATGAACTCCTGCGAGGCGGTATGGGCGGCCCGTCAGTTACGCTCTCTCAAATGAAGCAGGGGAAGGTTAGGTACCTTAAGCTTTTGCCGCATCTGCAAGTCGTTGTGATCGGGGAAGTACCGCGTCAAGCGGTGCACCTTAATGCGCGAATCCTTGTTCTTGGCGACGAGCTTGAACGCGATGGTCATCAGACGGTTCTTCTGCAGCGTCGTGACCTTGCGCGAGTGCGGGCCGGGAACTTCGATCTGTGGGTACGTCTGGCCGACGACGTAGAGATGCGGGATCGTGCGGATGTAGTAGTGGGTTTCGCCGTCGATGGTGACGCTGTGAAGGAGTGGACATCACCCATCAGGCAGAAGCCCTTTCGCTAAGTGGAGCTAGAGCCGAACTGCGTCCTCTGACTCACCGGACGACGAGAAAATCCGTCTCGTTCGACTGATGCTTGAAGAGCGGCGCGCGGATGAGGTTGTTGTAGAGGGTCGTCACCGTCTGGCCGGGATGGACGAAGCCGAACATCTTGAAGGGCGACTCGTCGGTTCCTTCGAGCAGAAGCGGCTGGCCAACTTCGAGCTGTGCGGCGAACGGGTCAGCGAGGCAGGCAAGGAGAGTTCGGTTCGCACGCACATGGGGGATGAAGGTGTCCTCGGGTGACTTTTTGCGGTAGTAGTTGACGATGATGCTGCCCATGCCGACATTCGAAATGATAGGCGGGTGCTCCTCCGAGTACTCCCACAGGACAAAGTTGCTCGTGTCCTTGAGCGTGATGTCCTGCATACCGCGCAGCGCCTCAGCACCCTCGCTCTTCTTGATCTTACGCCCGTGCTTGTCCTTCTTCTTCTTCGAGCGGACCTTGGTGAAGCCGATTGGAATGTTCTGGGGAAACTGGAGGGCGGGTCGGTGAAAGGAGCGGGTCTCGTTTTTCGAAAGGCGGGTCTTGTACTGCGAGGGAAGTCAACCGGCGTTAGCTGACGAGAAACGCGCGGAACCGAAAGCAGCGAACGCACGAAGGGCAGCTGCAACTTCTGCGCCGGATACGCATGCACAACCTCGAGGGCACCAAACGTCTGCCTGATGATTTGCCGCTTCTGTTCCTTCGGCATTTCGTACTCCTTGTCGTTCGAGAGGTTGAACGGATCGAGGTTGGCGTCGCGAGGGGCGAGCATCTCGGCGGACCCGAGGGCGTTCTTCGGTGCGATGCGTTTCGGGGCGTTGTCGTCTGCGGCCGATCAGAACGCAGGGACATGCGTTAGTCTCGTTCATTCCCTTCGAGTTCGCCGCAGCCAGCTTTTTGAACGCACCTTTCGGCTGGTGCACCTCGAGCAGCATCTCGGTGTCGTTGAGGTTGAGGTTGAGCCGCGTGAAGTATTCAGCGCGAGCCGGGTTCTCGCCGTCCCAAAGGATGGACTTCACCCAGTCGCCCCCCTCGAAAAGGGCGTTGCTATGTTGCAGCGGTTTCGGAAAGGCGGAGGCGAGCCTGTAAGAGGCTGAGTGTCAGCTGGCAAGTCGTATGAGCAGAATGGTGGACGACACGTACACTTGCGGCTTGTTACTGTCGTTCCAGATGATCCGCTCTTCCCACTCGTCCAGCTCCGCAAGGTCGAATGCTCGCTCGTCGCGCGGCGTTTTCCACCTTGTACTCGCATTGCGGTTGACGCGCTGCCAAGCGAGAGTGATTAGTACCGTATCGCTAGCAGGCGTCGTGGACAACACGCACCGCAACCGTCTTCCGCAGCTCTTCATCCTCGCTTCCTTCCTCCTCGCCTGCCGCCTTGACCGCATCTCGCATCGACTCCGCCTTTGCCTGCAAGAGCATCTGGCGGACATAATCGTCCTTCGACGGCGGGAGAGGGCGGAGAGGGGCGAGGAGGGCGTCGCGGGATGACCTTGCTCGCGGGACTTCTGACAGGGTCGGAAGGGCGACTGTGCAAAGAGGCGCGTAAGACGAACGATTTAGAAAGCAGAAAGTAGCGGCTTCACGCACGCTTGACACCGTCTGTCG
The DNA here is from genome assembly GCA_023628235.1 of Rhodotorula sp. S30-09. Taxonomy (NCBI): domain Eukaryota; kingdom Fungi; phylum Basidiomycota; class Microbotryomycetes; order Sporidiobolales; family Sporidiobolaceae; genus Rhodotorula; species Rhodotorula sp. S30-09. The sequence goes on from JAMALD010000010.1 coordinate 404,536, forward strand.
CTACACGCCGCTTCTTGCGCGGCCGCATCGCAAACAGCTCGGTGAATTCGAGCGTCTTGCCGTGCTCGAAGGAAGGGAAGAGATCTTTGACGTCAATCTGCTTGACCGGAGGAGGCGCGAGCTTCTCGACTTCCATCGGCTGGTGTTGAGCATGAGCAGGCGAAGGTGACCCAACGAGGGCATCGTCGATCGGCTCGTCCTTGACCCTCGTTCGCTCATCCGCCGCACCCTCGTCTTCGTCGTAGTCCTCGTCAAAGTCGTCGTCCTCTCCTCGCAACAGCTTGCCCCGTCCGCCTGCGACCGCACTGCTTGCCCCGCTCGCCCCACCCTTCTTTCCGTACTTCTCCTCGCGCATCTCGCGGTCAATCATCGCCTCAAAGTCCTCCCTGTCGTCCTCCAGGTCTTCGTCGTCCAACCCGCCATCGTCGTCGGCGAAGCGGTCGGCATAGATCGAGTCGCGGCTGAAGGCACTCGTCCCCTTGATGCCAAGCTGGGACTGGACCGCCCCGAGGGCCGATGCATCGAGGTCGAGAGAGGACAGGACCTCGTTCAAGGCGAACCCGCTCAGCGTCGAGGCGATGTCGCCGTCCATGACTGGCGCGGGGTGGAGAGGCGGCTCGTCAGTTGGAAGTGACTGGCGGGTCGGGTGTGCCGTCGATCAGTCTCCTGGAGCACAGAGAGCAGTCTAAAGCACCCTCCTGTGGCCGTCAAGTGGTGGAGGGGAGGTGGACGAGGTCGGGAGACGAGGAAGACGGTGGTTTGTATCCTACCGCTCGCTCGAATGCTCAGGACGGACGGCTGAAATATCGAAGGTGCTTGTGTACGCTCTGGCAAACTGGTTGAACCGCGCCTGCCTCGTCGCGTCTCCTCGCTCCGCCGATCTCGCCCCCTCCCGTTCCTCATCAGTTTTAAGGCGAACGGAAGGCTACTACATCTTGCGGAGGGTCACGGGCGGGTTCGATGCATTCTCTTTCGGCTGCAGATGGAGTCTGTCATGCTTAACAGTCCGCCCACCCCGCTCAGACCCGTCGGAATGCTCACACCGCTTCTCTCCCTCCTGCTTCTCACATTTCCTTCGCCTCCAGCACCATCAGACGGGTCACCATGGCAGAGACGATCACGTTTCTCGCAGCAGACGACCCTCCCAAACTCCTGACACACTCGCGCGCAATTCTCGCGGCGCACTCCACCATTTTCCGCGACCTGTTCTCCCTCCCAAACCTCCATCACAATCCAAGTCGAGTTGTCGGGGTCCACCTCTAGTGTCAATGTCGCCGAGAAAGATGCGGAGATTGCCCCCTTCCTTTCCGTCGTTACGGGCGAGCTGGCCGGCGAGTACGCACTTTCGGACGTACAGTGAATCAGCGTCGCGCGACTGGCGGATGAGTACGATAGCCTTGTTGCTCGGGTATTTGTGTAGAATATGGCCAGGTGCGCCCTTCTTCTCCGCATTCATCGCAGCCATCAAGCCAACGAAATTCTTGCATATTATGCACGAAAGACGAGTCCGCTGGACTCGCGCTCACGCTCTCAACATACAGATTCAGCGCGACTTTGCGAGTGCAGTGCGCCTTTTGCGTACTGGAGGTCGCGGACAAGAACCGGTTTGTGTCGCAGATCCACATCGGACGCTTTTCCTCCCCTCCCGCGTCCTATTCCCTCTCCCCTCGAGCAGAGAGCGGTCGTGTTCTTTTTTCGTACAGGCCGTATGCTCAGTGAGGCAGTGGATTGTAAACAAGCGGTCAGTGGCCCTACAAAGCTCGTTCCCAAGCACGACGAACCTCATCGTTTGCTCGCGCCTCGTCTTTCTCCTCCCTCCCACTTCGCTTTCGCCTCACCTCGCTGGACTGCTACAGAATGGCGGACGAGATCATCATCCACACGTCTGACTTTCCTGCCGAGTAGCTTCGTGCCTCACGAGCCGTCCTCGCCGCCCACGAGACCGTCTTCAGTGACCTCTTCTCGATCCCGAACAGCTCCCACGACGCCCTTGTTGAGGTCGCCGAGGTGGAAGACGAGAATGGAGCGCTCTTTTCAGGGCAATTATGCAGAGCCGCTCGAGCTGCCGTACAACGAATGGGTCCACTTTGCAAGGCTGCCAGACAATTATGACGCCAATATCGCGCCAAGCATTGTCGAGGGACATGTATCGAACGTGTGATTCTGCACAAGTCCCTCGAGCTATATTGACACGGCCTCAACGCAGGCGATTGCTCAAAGACGATGAGAACGAGGCTCTGACGCTCATTCTCGCTTCCTAAACAAGCAACACTGATCTCGCAAAAGATGCTGCCTTCGCATTCATGCATGCGAACGAAGCGGACTGTGAGGCTGTTGACGGACTCCTAATTTCAGCGGACCTTCGAAGGCCCCCCGTGGGTTTCCATTTTGTTCCAGTCAGCATGGAATCCTGGCTTACATCGGTGTCTGCAGGCAAGATGCTGCACCCTGGCTTGTGAAAATGTACAGCGATTCGCCTACAGTGTCCAACGGTTCCGTCACAAGTTGCTGCAGGAACATCGGCTGCTCCGACGACGCGGCCGAAGCCGCCAGTTACGACAGCATTTTCGCTGGTATGCGCGAGGTAGAGTCTATCAACCATTACAGCCCTTTCTCGTCCAGCGTCACGGCATCCATCGACCGGTCTCGCCTGTGCGAAGCTGATGCCGGTCACTTTCTCGAGACAATTCGAGATTTCGAGGGAGAATACCGCGACGAAGCTCCGCCTTTTCCAACGTAGGGTTCATCTGGCGCAGTTGTTGCGACCTCCTTCTCTCGCAACCCTAGCCCTCCTCCGTCACTGACGAGACTGCGCCGCCGGCTCTTTCCGTCTTCTTTACCTTCGCCCTCCTCCTCTCCGCCTCTGGCACCTGAGTTATCAATGGAGATTCTCGTCGGATTTAAAATACCGATTTATGTCTGCGTCGCACGAGTTGGCACTTCCCTTACATGCAGTAATCGACGTTCCCCTCGAAACCGAAAGCAGCGTCTCCTCCTGTTCGTTGCGAGAGACGGGTTGACTTCTTTAGGAGTGCTCACAGGGCCCCTGCTCCCTGTTAGCCGTGCTACACTTCGAGAAGCCATCCCTGCGACGTTGACGCGCCCCTGTCTGCCCGTTGCCTCTTTTCCTCCTCCCGCTCACTCGGCTCTCGCTTCGCCTTGGTCGGACCGCTCCCTCGCCGACGCCGAGACTGAAGCCGAGATCAAGCTGTTCTTGTCGACCCTGACGGGCGACGCCGATAAGTCGCTCGAGCTGTCCAAGGAGGAGTGGAAGGACATCGCAAGGCTGGCGGACAAATACGATAGCAGCTTCGTCAAATGAGAATCTGGTGCGTTCTTCGCCTGGTGAAACGTCCGCTGAGCCGCTGAACAGTCGCCTCGAGGAAATTGCTCGACGACGGCTTGACCTCGAATACGTTCTCCCTGATGCTTGCGTCGGCCCTTCACATGGACCGGCTCGCAATGACTTGCGCCTTCCGATACCTTTCAACCCACAACGACGAGGAGCGGCTCAGGCAGGAGTCGCCGAGCATGGCGGAGAAGCTTGTGCGTCTTTTCCTGCTCTTCGACAGATCAGTTTCTGACGAAGCAGGGCATTGTGCAGGAGAGATGGAAGGCACAGCTCAAGGCGCATGCGCTCATTTTCATCATCATACCCCTGCCATCGCTCAGCTGTTGTATGGAACGATACTTGTGCAACTACGACAGGATCAAGCTTACTTGGCCGGTATGTTTCCAAGCGGCACTCGCACGGCCGCGATTCGACGCCTGCGATCCCTTCAGGCGGCCGTTTCCGGCTGTGCTTCCCCCAAACTCGATTTGCTTGGGGCACGGCCATGTAGTCCTGCCAAAGGTGAATGGTTCCGAGCGTGTTTACCGCGAAACTGCTCCTGAGTTGTCGATTAATGTGTGGTGCGTTCATCTCCTCTCGTCTCAGCTCACCTGAGGCGAGATACTGACTTGTTGGTTTTGGCAGGCGTGGCTTGGGTTTTCGTTCTCCGCTTCGTCGTTCTGTCTTCCCCCGCTTCTGCCAACTTCAGCTTGTGTCATTCCAGAGTCTGCAAAGCTGCACGTGGGCACGCAGAGAGACGAAAGAGAGGGGGAGGGAGAGGGAGAGCGAAAGGAAGCGGCTGGCCTTCCCAAAACCCGATAAAACCTGTGTTCTCGCTTCTCTCGCAAACACGCAAGATGATGTGACGATATAATGCATCTCGCTAGACGGTACAGGTACATGTCGACAGCACTTGAATGGTAAACAGCGCGAGAGATGGGTGACGAGTCGCAGAGTCGAGGGGTATGGCAGGCATCGATGCGGGTTACATGCGAGGTATGGGGCGTGGCGTCGATGTCGAAACGTGAGAGGTCATCGCGAGGAGTCGTCGAGCGGGTCGGCTGACGGATCTTGACTGGGCTCGTCCTGCTTGGTCGCCGCTGCCTCGACCTTCACTTCATCCGCTTCCTTCTCCGTCGCGGCCTCCGCCGTACCCTCCTCATCCTGTGCATGCATGACGCCATGCACAACCCCATCGTCGCCGGTCGTCCACTCGACGACGCCCTCATGTGCTTCGACCAGAGCGAGGTAGTTCTCCGGGACGAGGCCGATCTCGCCTGTCAACTCGTTATTGACGATCCGACCTGCTTGGACCTGCGGAGATGGAGACGATGCTGACTGGTCAGTCACGAAAGCCAAAGGATGAGAAGGTGGACGCCCACTCACCCAACCCGCGCACTGCCGCTCAAACACGCTGACCAACTCTTCCGCTTCCAGTCTCATCTCCGTATCGAGTTCCGGCTCGAACGCATAGACAGCGCTGTAAACGCCCGGGACAAACTCGCCCAGCTCGTCGTCGTCGTTGCCGTTGCAGGACGGGTCGAACTCGGGATCGTGGAACGAATAACCGTCGGGCGTGTCCGAGTCGTTGTCGGAGAGGTCGGAAGCAGCTGGGAAATCTGAAGTGTGACTGGTGACGAATCCCCAGTAGACTGTGGGCGCGAGAGTGGATGTGAGCGTTCTTCACTTCAGCTCCTTGCGGCAGCCTTCGCTTGCAGACCGCCAGTCGAGGAAAGCACGAAGAAGCGAGCAACTCACAACCCGGCCCGACCGCTCCGCCCACCGGTCCATCCTCGTCCTCATCATCCCAACTACTCTTCTTCCTCCCCCGCGCCTCTTCTTCGCGAAACCTCCGTTCAGCCTCAACGTCTTCCGGCAGCTGCTTCCCCTCGAAGCGCGGATCCGTTCGAGGATAAGCGTAGTCGCGAATGACCAGGGGCGTTTCGTGAGCGGGAAGAATCGGAGTGGCAGAGGTAGAAGAGGGCTGCGTCCAGCCGGAGGTGTCGAGGCTTGCTCGTTGCGAGGAGGAGCCGGCTGCTATGGGATCGGAATCTGCACCTTCGGGAATCCGGGGTGAAGCTGGCGCGCCAGCCAGGGAAGGAGAGTGGAGCGATGAGTTGGTCGAGACGGACAGCCGCTTGAGGTCGCTGGGTCCCGCTCCCGCTGAGATCGATAGGCGGGAGACGGAGGAAGACGAGCGCGGGCGGTACGAGGAGGGAGGTCGAGAGAGCGATGGTGGTCGGGATGGGGGTCGGGAAGGCGGTCGAGGAGGAAGACGAGGCGATGCAGCTGAATTGGCTGAGGATGCGGAGAGGGGTTGAGGCGCGATGTCGACATTGTCGAGCGTCGTATCGAGAGAAGCGAGGGCACGAGGAGTCGTAGGCTGAGGCGCCGCGATCGGTGTCGCTGGTTGTGAAAGCGTGGCGTGTGTCACTGCGCCGAGAGGAGCTACGCCTGTCGCCGGCGCAACGTCGGGCGAGACAACGATCATTCTCGTGGCAGTCGTGGCTGCGGGCAGGACGGCAGTGAAGTTGGTCAGCAACTCGTTCCCAGCCTCCAAGGCCGCATTTGCAGATGCACCCAGCCGCCTCAAATTCCTCGGACATGCCGCGATACCACACAGACGGTTCGTTTGGTCGAGCCCGCTGCCAGACCAGTCCGCGAGCTCCTCGCCATGTCCCGAGTCGACGTCTTACGCGCCTGTAAACCCGCCCAGTACCTTTAGACAAGGCTCACTGCACCGTCTCGAAACACTCCCGACCTATCCTGAGCGCATCCAGGCGGTTGAGTGAGCGATCCGGGTCTCCGTCGATCGTTCGACCTCGTAAGGCGAGCGCGACGACGACGAAGCAGCACGTCGGGCTGAGCCGGACATGCAAGAGCGCTGTCTGCAGAGCACTCCAGAGAGCCTCGCTAAGCAGCCATGCACGCTCGTTCGCCCCGTAAACCACTTCGTGTTGGCCGACCGCGAGAAGGACAGCCAACGAGTCCCGGCAGGCGACTCACGCTGCTCGCTCGGCCGTCCATCCATCTTGCCTGCCCTTGCTGACTCGGAAGCGAGCGGCTCTGCCTGTGCTGCTGTGTCGAGAGGGTGTGTGGGATTGGCGGGGGAAGGTGTCGATGTCGCGTCGTCGCTGGAGAGCGGGCTGGGTGCCGGGTGTACAGCGGTATCTGGCGGCATTGTAGGCGCTGCACGGCGTGTTCAGCCAGACCAGACGAGCGGTGGACAGCGAGTGTATGTGGACAGGGTCTTCCTCGAGTGGTTTGAACAGCGACAACGACGTCGACAACGTGTGCGTGCGTGCTACCGAGCTGGACCACGCCGTACTGATGCACAGACTACTCTGCCACCCAGCCAGCACGCTCACGCGACTCGCGCGAGCCCGCCGAGCCAACTTCCCTTTCCTCATCGACCTGCTCTCGCTCACCGGGCCAAAAGAAGGCTGTCGGCGCACAGGACGAATGCGGGCGTACTACGGCGAGAGTCTGGACTCTGCGCATATGCGCCGCTTTCGTCCAGACGTCGAATGGCCAGCCTCCTCGCGTTGCTTTCCTGTTCCGTCGACCCGCCTCGACAGAGCGCGCTCGACAGCCTCAGCGAGGCAGGCGCGTGCCTAGCTAGCGTGGATAGCCTCACAGAAGGCCGTCTGATCGGTCGAGTCCTTTCGTTCGCCCGGCCGGAGGCAGGTCGCCTCGCTAGCCACCCTCCCTACTCGCTTGTCCTGCTCCATCCATTCACCTGCTGGCCTGGTGCTCTGCTACCACGCACTCTGCGACATCGCCAGACGAGCTACACGTCTCGCAGATCCGACCTACTGACGACAGAGGCGCTCGCCGCTGCCCTGCCTGTCCTCGCCCATCCCGGCACCGACACTCCTTTTTATCGCCTCGCCTGTACCGAGTACTCCGTCTGAGCGTCTCTTCCCGTCGACGCCCATGCCACCCAAGTCGTACCAGCGCCCGAAGAACCCGCCTCGATACCGCTCAGCCGATTCTCTCCCGCCTCCTCGCTCGACGTCGCCCATCCCTCCCGTCCCATCCATGCCGCTGGGCACTCCTCCCCCTCGCATGCCCTCTCCCACCGCACGCACCGGCTCGCCGACCGAGTCCTTCGGAAGCAGCCCCAGCCGCGGAGGAACAAACATGACCTCTCGCAAGCCTGTCCCCGTCTATAACGCCGACGAGCTTCACGAGCCCCATTTCCCGAGCGACCGTCCTCGACCGACAAACCTGAACCCGTTTGCGGCGGCGAGCGCGTTGATCGCGCAGCAGCAGGGCGGAGGGGACGAGCCTCGCACGCCACCGAGGGCTGGAAGGCCCGTCGCGCCGCAGCACGAAGTTAGGCGGTCGAGCGACGAGGACGAGCTTTCGCCGACGGACCGTGGCGAGCGCGCCCTCTCCCCCGGCAGCACCTCGCCGACCTCGACTCCCCCTCACACGCCTATTCGCATCAGGCGCGACGCTTCCGCCGAGCGTGCTCCGCCTGTTCCGACGCCGCAGGATGAGGAAGATATCGCGACGCTCAACTTCAATCGTCGCCCTTCGCAGTTCGACCCGCTCGCTCCGTCCTTCCACCATGCGCACGGCGGATCGTCCACCGGCTCGAGGCAGCTCGTCTCGGCGACTGGTTTCGCGCCGCTTCCGCCTGTCTCGCCTCTCCGACAGTCCGGTCAGGCGCACAAGAGGCAGCGAAGCAGCCATACTCGCCAGCCGAGCATCTCGCTTTCCTCGCCTTCCGCGTCGCCCAGCACCGGCGGCGGCTTCGATAACTCGACTGGCGCTTCGTCCGCCACTTCAGTGAACGTGCAGTACTACGGCCCTTCGACTCTGCCGCCCAACGAGTCTCGCAAGATCCTCCCCCTCCAGCCGGTCGCGCAGCGCTACAACGGCTCGGTCCCGCCTACTCGTGCGCCGATCGAGGCGTTCGCGAGTGTCGAGATGCTGCAGGGTCAGAGAGAGCACCAGGACAGGACGAGGGGGACGGAGGTCTTTGGACCTGGAGGAACGTACGAGGGAAGGGCGAGCAGTCTCAGCGGTGAAGCGGGCTTGCCGGTGCGTCTGAACTGTGCTTTTCGACTCTCTCACCGGATCTGACGCATGCCACCTTTCGTAGCCCTACTCGCGCCGTCAAGACCCGCTCGCGGCCGTTCACGCTGCTCGAAACCCTGCCGCCGCCGGTGCAGCCGTAGCCGCTTCGCAGCACAGTTTCGGGTCGCAGCTTCCGCCGCTCGAGATGGACGTCATGAGCATCGCGAGCCAGCTGAGGGAGCACGACAAGGCGAGGAAGGGAAGTGAAGATGTTAGGGGAGACGTGCGTTCCGCCTTGCGTCTCGTTCTGACAGTGGGTCGAGGCTGACTCGGCGCGCTCGCAGTGGCCGCGCCGCTTTAGCGCGGCGTCGTCAGGCGAAGACGAGTCTCCGCCTCCGACTGCTGGCGGGATGCATCTCAACCCGACCTTCTCGTTCCCCTCGAAGGAGTCGCTCAAGTCGTCGTCGCACTCGACTCTCGCTCCCGCTTACGAAGGTCCCGGCTTGGCGTTCGACGAGGACGAGCACAGGTACCCGCCCGACCTGAAGAAGATCTTCAACTTTTCGAAGCGCCACGACGAGAAGTCGACGGGCGGCTGGCGCACCGAACACCTGGGCGCATCCGACAAGGCCTTCACGATGCAGCGTCCATCGATCGTCGCTCTCCCCGTCTACCCTTCCCCCGGTGGAACGCTCAGCAAGAGCTTCAAGACGCGCGCGAAGAAGTGGGGAACAAAGGTCGCCTGGCTTACAGTGTTGCTAGCCTGCACCTCGAGCTGGGTCTACTTGTACTTCCGGTATGACGCGATGAGGCTCGTCGAGCGCAAGAGGCCCGGCATTTTCGTCGGCGGATGGTGCTACCTCGCCCTCGAGACCATCGTCGCCCTCATGACCAGTGCGTTTCGCGCTTCTTCGAATTGCGAGCGGTTCGCCGATGCTAACGTTCTTGCTCGCAGCCGTCCACTCGCTCTGGGTCGTCACCAACTACCGCGCCCGCTCGGCTGAGCCCAAGATGCGTTTGCGTGGCGACAACAACCTTCCCTCAGTGGACGTCTTCATCGTCTCGTCTGGCCAAGCAGATCAAACCGTCTTCGACTGCGCAGTCGCCGCTGCCTCGATAGACTACCCGCCGCACCGCTACCGCGTCATGGTCCTCGACCCAACCGCTTCGAGCAATCTCGAGCGCGAGTTGCAGCGCCATGCCAAGGCGCAGGCTTGCCCTCACCTCACCTACCACCGCCGCGATGTCGGCGCGAAGGAGGAGAAGAACATGGAATCGCTCGCGAAGAAGGCCAACAGCACCGAGAACAAGGTCACCAAGGCCAACGCGATCAACTTTGGCATGCACGAAGCTACGACGTTCGGTATCAAGGGTCCCGCCGAATTCATCGCCGTCTTTGATGCCGACGTAAGCTCCTCTCGCGCTTGAGCTGGTAAGCCGAGCTGACGACCTTCCGCCCGCCGCAGATGCTTCCCGAGCGCAACTACCTCCGTGCTGTCCTCCCGCACATCCTCGGCGAGAACAAAGTCGGTCTCGTCAAGACTCGTCACGGCTTTATCAACTTGCCTCACCGCCTCAGCCAGCCGACAGCGACGCTCCTCACTGCCTCTGAGACGCCCGCCGACACTCGCTCCGGCTTCCTCCTTCGCCGCGCTGCCGTCACCGAGATCGGCGGCTTCCCTGCCGACTCGTGGATCCACGACGGCCAGTGCGAGGCGCTCCTCCAGGGTCGCGGCTACAGGGTCCGACAGGTAGAGGAGGTTTTACAGTGGGGTATGGCGAAGCCGACCTACACGTCCCAGATTAACGCGATGATGGTCAACCGCCTTGGGCCGCTCCGCACCGCCCACCGTCTCGGCTGGTTCGTTCGCGGCAATAGAACCAAGCTGATGCCGTTCGCCGCCAAGCTTAAGGCCATTGGGCGCGCTCTCCTGCCAATCTTCAGCTTGATCTGCATCATCCTCGCCTACGTCTACCCCTTCATGTTCTCGTTCGGCGGGGTACGTTGGCTCTCGCTCAGCATCGTCTCTACTGGACGCTAATCTCTTCTCTCGCAGATCCTTGTCCTCACCCCAAGCCTGTCGAACCTCAACCGCATGCTCCAGGTCACCCTCGTCATGATCCTCCTCCACAAGCTGCACGAGGTTGTCTGGTGCTGGTCGACCGGCCTCCCGTCGCCTCGTCGCGCCTTCCAAGCCTGGATCTTCGCCGCGCCATACCAAGGTTTTGCCCTCCTCCGCCTCATACTGCCCCGCTGGCTCGGTGGCTACAAGCAGCGCACGTCCGACATCGACATCAACGAGGTCATTACGCACCCGATCCGCGACCCGTGGTACAAGCGCCTCGGTTGGTTCGTTCTCGACCCGCTCGTCTCGACGACGTTTGCCTTCCTCGGCGCGCTCGGTATCGCCATTTGGCGCATCGTCAAGGATTACGAGCGCGGCACGGTGGATGAGCATCAGACTGCCCGTGCGGACTTTCGCTCCTGGCCGTCCGCTTGCCTGGCCGCTAACCTTGACCTTCCGCAGTCACGGTCCTGCTCACCATCGCTTGGCCGACTCTCCTCTGGTCCGAGTTCCTCTTTGCATCCTTCGTGCCTTTGTGCGTGCTTTCGCTCGCCTAATTTCCTCAAACATTTGCTGACGTTCCGTATCCCGCAGCGTCTGCCTTCTCTTCCCCTCCCGCCTTCTCACCGAGCCCCGCGAGTCCTTCCTTATCCGCGACCACTACTCGCACGTCGCGCGTCCGAAGCACCACTTCAAGACTGCGCCGCCGTTCAAAGTTCACCGCGCTCCCGAATTCGTCACCGGCACCATCGTCGTCGCGTGGGCGATCGTCTGCGTCTGCGTCGCCAAGTTGACGGACATTCTCGCCTGAGCTGTTCTCAATCTTTTGATCTAGATGGCCTAAGCAGCCACGATACCCCTCTTTCACCTGTAGCTTGCGTTACCCTTCGCCTTTTCGCGCTGTAGCATCCGGTTCTCGCGCTCCATGCACATCAGACATAGTTAGAAGGACAAGACTGGCGTGTTGCAGAGCGCGAGAGGATCTACCACGGCAATTCCGTGCTGGTGAACTCGAAGAAACGGCCAGCGTGCGTCTCCCTCTTGGCCTCGTCAAGGATGCGCAGGATACCTGCGACGCTATGCTCCACTGTGACGGGCGCTTCCTCGAACTCAAGTCCGATTGCTGCGCGATTGCCCATGCGAGTCTGCGCGAGGCCGGGGTAGACGACCCAGGCGTCCAAGTCGGGGTGTTCTTGACCCATCTCGAGGACCACGTAAGAAAGCGCCGCTTTCGATCCGCCGTGGCGGTTGAGCGAGCCAGCAATGAGCTGATGGTGCCGAGAGAGCCGAGAATGGAGGTGATGCCGACGAAGTGAGGCGAAGCGGACATGACGAGGAAGGGCTGGACGTGCTGGAAGAGGAGAATGGGTCCCCAGGCGTTCGTCTCCATGTGTCGGATGAAATCCGTGCGCGTAACATCGGCGACGGCCTTGGTACCTTCGGCGATGCCTGCCAGATACCAGGCGTGAGTCTCGTTCGAAGAGCGTCGAAGCAGCCAAACAGCCGCGCTTTCCCGCATTGGCATTGACACCGTCCAGTTTGCCCGCTTTCTCCTCCACGACCTCGACGAGTGCAGCCGCGTCGTTCTCGGATGTTGCCTCGAACTTGACGACCTCAATGTTCTTCCTTTCAGCAGCAAGGGCCTTCAGGTCATCGGCCTTGTCGGGGTTCCTCGCGGTCGCAAAGATGAGCGTGTTCGGACGCTTCGTGAGGGCGGTGACGAAGCCGAGTCCCAGACCTTGATTGGCGCCAGTGACTGCACAAGGAAAGCTTAGTTTGAGGACGCGCCAATGAGATAGCGGAAAGGACAACCAACCGATGTAAGTAGTCGGAGCGGCAGACAACATGAGAGAGCTCGATGAGGAGGACAACAAAGTCTGTTGAATGGGCACGCGTGCAAGCTGAGGGATGGGAAGAAGCTGGAGACGTGAGGAAAAGGAGGAGAAGGGAAGGCAAGCAGAGTCTCGGGCCGCTTCTGCAGCATGCCGAGCCTGTCAGATCGCGCAGGTCTTCGCTCAGCATTCCCTGGCAGCACTGTGAGCGAGGCGGGAGAGAAGACTCAAGGACCCGAGCTTCGGGGCGGGAATACGGGCGGAAGGAGGCGAAGGTGCGTGCGAGTAGAGACGTTGCACGGCGGTCAGGCGGCGTTCGCTCGTGTCGCAGCGATCCGTGTGAAGCCTGCAATCGCCCGCCGCCCTCCAAGCCGAGTGGGCGTCCAGCGAAGAGTCGAAAGAACGGGGAGCTGGCTGGGAGGTGGTGGAAGCGCCTGAGGGAGCGACACGCCCACACAAGATTGCATGTGCAGTGTGAAGTCGTGAACAGTCGTGCCAGCTCAATCGAGATCAAGCGAGCGTACTGGCGGAGGGCGACGTTCGGGAGGTCGTGCTTCAACACCAATCACTGCTCCCGCCTGCTGCAGCGCTGAGCTACTCGATCGGCTTCGAGAGGCTACTCGGGCGATCTGGTGGACGAGGAGGCTATCGCGGTGCGTTCTCGTCGTCCTTCCACCTTCATCAGTTGTTCCGGGTGGAAGAGGGCCATCTTGCTCGCACTGCTCTTATTCGGCAATTGAGCATTGCGGTGGCTCAGCGAGGATCTCTTTGATGGCACTCCGCGAGCATCACAACTCTCATCCGCCGTGGCCATGTAGCTGACCGTGCCGTCCCTTCCGCCGACAGATGGGTTCGCTGTCCTCCATCAGGGGTGGTCGAATACCGCGTCTTGTTCCACAACGTCGGCTCCAACGGCCCCGACCGTCAGGCGGCTACTCGACTCTAGCCTCAGTCCGCCCGCAACTTGTGGCTCCGCCTCGACCGTCGATGCACCCTTCTCTCCTCCTCGCCCACATGGGCGGGATCTTCGCCGCTAGCTGCCTTCTACCGGGAATAGGCGCGCATCGGACGGCTATGCGCACGGCTGAGATACCCGAGAGCGAGGCGGAAGAAGCGATGGAAGGGTCGGCCGACGAGGAGGAAACCGACCCGCCACTCGCCTATGCTCTCCAACGACCGCACCCTTATCCGAACCACCTCATCAACCTTGCACAGCAGCTCTCTACGCAGATCAAGCAGAGCCCGCTCGACTCCGTCTTCACCCTGCGCCAGCTTCACCTGGTCACGCAGCGAATACCTCGCCGACTACCCCTCCCGCAAGAACACGTGTCCGACTCTCCCACGCTCCGCGAACTTCGTCCTGAACCGTGGGTTTGGCAACTACCAGCAACTGCGGCCATCGACGCGATTGTCGAAGTCCTCGACAACCCCGTTCACAGCAACGACCCTCGTGTCGCCCTGGAGCTCCTCCCAATCGCCGCTACGATAGCGCGGAACTCTCTTCATTGGGACGCGACCATTTTCTTCGAGTTCTTGCCCCAGCTTGAGCCAGAAGCGCGGTCTCGGACGTGGGAACTGCTCGACGCGTATCAACGGCAGCGCAGGAAGGTGCGCGAGCCGGAGGTTCGGCCGGTGGTCGTGCGAGGTCTGTCGAAGCGCAAACGCATGCGCGGTCCGGAGCCGAGCGCGGCAGCCTGGCGGGATCCGCCCAAGGAAGTTGAGCGAATACTACCAACCGCCGCGCCGCCGCCAACGTCCGGCTTCTTCACGAAGGCTGCGCCAATTTCGACTCCAGCGCCAGCTCCTCTTCGGCCGCCCATCTCGATACCGACCCCGTCCCTCGAGTCGCTTGTCGAACGTCTCGCACGGCATGGCAACTTCAGGGACGAGACAATGTCCCTATCATACGGGCTGTCGGCTCTGCGGCGGAAGCGGAGGGTGTGGCCGACTTTGGCTGCGGCGCGAGCCGCCATCGGAGCGGACCGGACCGACCAGGCTTCGATGAATTGGGCAGATGCGCTCAGGTGGATGCCGCACACGTCGTCTGGCTTGTCGATGCACACGCAGCTCCTCCGCATCCTCTTCGTCCTACGCAGCCGCATGCGACGGGAGGGGGGCGACTTCTTCGCCGTGCCCAACCACGAGACCTTCGCTGCCATCTCGCATCTGGCCCAAGCGCTGGACGCCGAGTGGGCTCGCCTCCTCGAGACGCCCCAGCGAGATCCACGTCCCGCACAACAACTCATCGACTTCCTCTCCGCGGTCCCACTTCCTCCGCCGACACGCTACTTCGTGCCGAAGTCACGACGATATCAGAACGCTCAAGACCACGCGCGTGTCTTCGCAATGGTCCGCGAGGTCTTTCGGCGAATTATGGAAGACATGCTCGACAGCAATATCGTCATCGGTAGTCACGGCGTCGTCGTTTCGGAGCGTAATAGCTCTCCGAAGCGGGAGCGCAAGCTGCCGCTCAAAGCGCCGCAGTTCAACAGCCTCGTTCTCTTCGCGTTGCGCAAGATGGAGTCGCCCGGCCTCGCGACTGGACTGCTGCAGTGCATGCGCGATTACGGCTTCGTTCCAACTGATCATACGCGAACGACCGTCTTTTCCGCGCTCCCTTCGAGCCAGAAGGTCCCCCTGGAGCAAATTCTCGCCACAGCCGAGCAATCTCCACCGACTGTCCCCCTTCTCCTTAAGCACCGCGCACAGCAGTCCGACTTCGAGGATCTCTACCGCATCGTCTTCGGCCTTCTCCCCGAACTCGACTACAACCGGACTCGCAGCGTCAGAGACGTCGCACGGCCGCCGCCTCCCGGCCGCTCTCTCCACCTCTACGCTACCCTCCTCGAGCTCGTCACCCGTGCAGGTCACGTGGGACTCGCCGAGCGCGTTTTCCGCAACGGACGCTGGGCGGCAGAACTGTCGCGGCCGAATCGAGACGTCATGCCGGTGAAGGGTCTGGGCTGGGTCGTCCCCCCGTCGATGTACACCATCATGTTGCGCCTGTACGCGCAACAGGCTCGGCGAGGACGCTTCCTGGGGCGACAGCATCGCGAGGTGCCGGATCCTCGAACATGGGTGCGTGGCTGGGGTCGGCGGGCTCTCACGAACTTCCTTCTGCACGAGCAGCGCGCACGCATGGAGGAGAACCTCGGCACGCCGGCCGCATCGTTTCTCGACTCGAGCTCGCCGTTGCGCTTCCTGCCGTCCGGCAACCCATCGTCCTCGCCGCGCCTTCAGTCCATCCTGCGCTCAGAGGCGGCAGCCATCGTCGCAATCGCCGAACTCGAGAATGCGTCGAGGGAACCAGAGTTGCGCAGCCTGCACGACGCGATGACGAGTCCATACTCGCTCGAGGCGCTCGAGACGCTCTTCCCCCATGCGGTTGAGCAGCGTTCAAAAGCCGAAGAGGCGCAGACGGGCGAGACGGGCGTGCAGCGACGTCTGCGGGAGCACGAGGTCAAGATGTGGAGGAGGCGGTTCCGTCCCGCCGAGACGGCCGAGGCGGCGCGACATGTCGCTCGCCAGCAATGGAGTCAGCGCAAGCACCTGGAGCGGGAGGTTCGCAGGGAGGAAACGCAGGAGCGGAGACGCGACCGCAGAAGCAAAAGCAGTGAGGGAGGTTAAAGAGGGGAGAAGGGGGGAACATCGGCTTGTACTCCGCATATTCGCATGGTCATCGCATTGCAGACCACTCACTCGTCGTTCTCCGCGATACACACTGTCCCAGCGACCTTTCTAACATACACAACGTACGGTGACAGACCTCTCCTCTCCTTTCGTTCTGCGCACTACGCAAGCATGGCACAGACGGTGTATGAGAGGTTCGTACACTGATACACACAACCATAGCTGTTAATCGCGCCTGCCTGACACTCTGGCGACTCAGTGTCACGACTCCTGCGCCGTCATCGCCTCCGGGCGAAGTAGATGACCTCAAGTTTCTCCTCGCGCGATCTGGCCCATTAAACCTCGACAGAAGCGACGTACAGAAGCTTTCGAAAGCTTGCGCAGGCGCGGATCCATCCCGAGCGGTCGCTCTCGCCGTCTTCGCCCGCTTCCTCGCTCCTTCCGCCACCTCGACAACTCGCTCGAGCGTGCAGGACACGGTCGAGTCTCTCCTGTCGGGGACCGACTCGACAGAACTCGTACGAGGTCTCGTCACACTCAGCGCGGTCCTGCAAGTCGCGCCTCAATTGGCGGCCTCCCTCCTCGCGCAGGATTCCCTTCGCTCGCGATTGGAGGATGCTGTCGAACTCGTCTCGAAGCCGGTGGGAAAGGGCAAGGGCAAGCCGGATGAGGAGACGCTCGCGCTCGTCGAGCTGCTCTCGTTGGCGGCGGGTCATGCCGGGATGCGAGGCTTAGTGCGCAAGTCTGCGGGAGTTTGGCTCGAGAGCTTGCTGGGGTCGCCTCGCGAGGAGAAGCCGTGCGGGAACCTGCGCTGCAAGGCGATGGCCGGATGTGCGGTTGTCAAGTTGCGCTTGGGAAAAGACGAGGCATCGACGACTGGATTGCCGACACCGCCTGTTCCACCAGGGTCGAATCCCTCCGTATGGTCTCTCGACGACTTGGCACGGTTGGCGACACGCCTCGCTATTGCCGGCATGTCAATACCTTCAGCAAATCCAGATGACGGGATTCTGCTGCCATCGCTCGAATCTCTCGCCTATCTCACCCTCACGCCTTCGTCTTCGATCAAAGCCACCGCCAGCGACCCCGCATTTCTTTCCGCCATTCTCGGTCTCGCAACGCGGACGAAAGAGCCTTTGCAATCTTCCCCGGCGCGAGACTACGCCGTTGCAACCCTCCTCGACCATCTCACCGCCTTCCCTCCCCCCCTCGACGCGAAGAGCGAAGCAGCCCAAATCGAGCGCTTGAAACGGTTCGCTTCTGGCGGTGGGAAGGTTGCGGACGGGCAAGAGTCGATGCGATTGGAGACGACGAGCGACACTGAAGCTCGCATTATCCGCCTCGTTCAGCACGATCCGTCGCCTATCCCGACCATCCGCCACCTCTGCATTTCGACATCACTGCAAACTCGACGCCTCGCCTCTCGCATCCTCCACTCGCTCGTAACGCCTCAGAAGTTGCGCGGTCAGCTCCTCCAGGCAGGCGCCGCTCGACTGCTGCTCTCCCTCATCCGCCACCTCCCGACTCCGTTCTCACCTGCCGAGGACACGCCTACCGTACAAGGTCTCGCCAAATTCCTCATCACCGCCAATCCACTCCTCGTCTTCGGTCCGACCGCCTCGTCGCCTCTCCTCCTCGAAGCGACAACCGCCCTCACTCTTCCCCTCGGCGCGCCGGCCGCGGCTTACGAGGGAATCGGTCTCCTTCCTCGCTTTGAGTCCATCATGGCCCTCACCAACATCGCCTCCCTCGACCCTGCTCTCACCGAGACCCTCGCTCGCCTGAAACTTCGCGACCGGCCTGACACCCTTCTTCTGACCGCCATCGAGGAGCTACTCCTCAGCCAGAACACGATGCTCCGTCGTGCTGCGACCGAGCTCATATGCAACCTCGTTGCGTCGGACGCGGGCATCGAATATTTCGAGCCCACTTCCGTCTCATCCGAAACCGACTCTTCCAAACCGCCATCGCCTCGACTACACGTCCTCCTCGCCCTTGCCTCTTCATCCGACGCCCCTACTCGTCTCGCCGCATCCGGCGCCTTCACCTCGCTCGTCTACTCGCCCAAAATCGTCGTCGCGTTGTGCTCGCACGCGAAGTGGGTTGAGGTGCTCGTGGCGTTACTCGAGGACGACAACCCAGGCGTACGGCACAGGGTGTACGAAGTATGGCGAGCGATCGGCGAGATGGCGTCGCAGGCTGGAGACGAGAAGGAGAAGGAGCGAGTACGGAAGGGGTTGAAGGAGGGAAAGGTGCGCGAGGAGTTGGAGCGGGCAGCTCAGCGGGAGCGGGTCGTCGAGCTGGAGGAGGCTGTGCGGGCTGCGGTAAGCACGGTCAGGAGCGTGGAGTAGACTTGTCGCGGCTGCTTGGAACGACGGCCTTCGTCGTCTCCTCTCGAGGCGACATCCGCAAATGTTCGCCATTCGTGGTCCGAGGAGTCTGACACCACTTCATAGAGCACCGAGAGCTGTAAGAAGTCTTTGCACGGCCTAGCGAGATGTTTGGAGGTTGACCTTCGCCGTCGAGCTCTCGCCGCTTCTCCTCGTGCCACAACCTCACAGCTCGCGCGAGATCCGCCTCTTGGCCACCAATCGCAATCTAGGACCCATCTGAAGTCTGCGGTGTCATCCTCCGCGCCCGCAATCAAGCCCTCACTCTCCTTGCGACCCCCTTGAATCCTCATCACCTTCGCCCAACCATGTCTGCCACCGCCTCAACGTCCGCCCAGCCGGCCCAGCAGTCTCAACAGTCGCCAGAAGACCAAGCGCTCGGCCTCTTCGCGCGTTCAGCCCTGAATCTCTTCGACATGTGGCCCGCTCTCCGGCTCGCCATCTCTCACGGCTGGGGCGGCGACGGCGGACGGGGCAAGACCCATCTCGCCGAGGATGTCGTCGACCTCTTCTATTCGACTGCGACAAGCGGACAAGGCGGTGAAAGTTCGGCGAGCGCGAGCGGGTTCAGTTCGACGCACGAGGGAGGAATCCCAATCCCCCCGACGGACGAGATCGAGCAGACGCTCCTCCACGTGATTGGAAACGAGTTCGACGTCGACCTCGAGGACGGATCGGAACAGACGGTCGCGCGGGATTTGGTGAACCTCTGGCGGGAATGCTTGCAGCGGGTTCGGGCAGGAGAGGAGGGTATCGCAAAGGAGGGACCGCTGGCAGAGAAGTTCAGGATCGCAGCGGAGAAGGCGAGGATACAGGACGGCCAGCAGCGGTTTGAGGCGCAGCGACAAGGCGGCGAGGAGGACGAAGGCGAAACGTCGAGCGAGGGGGATTATGAGACGGACGACGACGTGGACGAGGAGATGGGTGCGGTTGAGCGCGAGGCATCTCCGCCGCGGGAACGGCAGGAGCCAGTCGTCGATGACGACGGCTTCGAGCTCGTGCAGACCAAGAAGAAGGGTGGGCGGCGGTAGATTCGATCGTCTTGCAGCGTATCGTCAAGCTGTGAACGCGCGGCGCTCTCAGGTTGCGTGTCTGCTACCTCTCCGCGTCAGTGAGCCAGCGTGACTCGAGGAAGGCCAAAGTTGCTGCTGAGAATCTGCCAGTCCTCCGCTAGACTGTTGACAACCTCTGAATCTCGCTGTCTCGCCTAAGCCGGAGATGATGAGCGCGAGTTTGAGCGCGAGCGCTGCTCGCGGAGCTGCGGAAGGTAGTCGAGAACGAACAGGTCAGCATCGCTTTGCGGTGACAAGGACTTCGACAGGCGTACGCCGCGGAGGAACTCTTGAACGTCCAAGCCCGGCAAAGCCCTGCCTGCCGTCTGGTTGCCTGGCGCCGATGTGGGTCCCCCCGGTGCACGAGGAAAGCTTTCCGAGATTTTGTGGATCGCATCCTGTACAAAGTGGGAAGGATCAGCGACTTGTAGGGCGCGATTGTGCGAAGGAACGGAGCTGACGATAGAGCCGGACATCATTTGGGCATTTCTGACCTGCCGAACGGTCCTGTCAGCATTTGTGCGGAGGAAGAAAGGCGAAAAGGCGCGCACAACCGCTTCGGGGTTCCAGCGGCCCGACTCGATAGACGTCTTGTTCTTGCGGACCGTGATGGCAATGTATAACGTGCCGAGAACGGCAGCGTCTGCTGGACGTACCATGACGGCGAGGTGGTGCCAGACCGACTCCCCGTGACCTTGTGGATCGAGGTGCGTTGTGGATCGAGGTGCATATTGCGGATCTTGTGCCAGCCTGCCTCGCCATCAATCTTGCTCTCGAGCGTCGCTCGGTACGTCGCGATATACTTCGCAGAGTCGTCCTCCGTAACTTCGTCGATGCGGTGCCCGAGAATGAGAGTCGGCGGGCTGATCGAGTTGAGCAAGTCGAGGAAGTCGGAGAAGGTGTAGCCCAGGTGCGAAACGTGCTTCCAGTTGTGCTGGAGGACAGTGGCGGCGCGGTAGTCGAGGAGAGTGGACTGCAGCGGGTGCATGAGTGTCAGCACAGAGTGACTTCCTTTAAGAAGGCTGCCCACATCTGCACTGTCGGATCAAACCTACGATCAACTCAGTCTGCGCGCGGATCTGAACGAGCGACATTGGGGCTCGCCAAGTCGTCGACCTCGTCGACGCCATTCCCAATGCGAAGATTCTTCGGCTCGGTCGCGAGCCGGACGCAGAACCAAAGCTGTCCAGTCGGCTCGAGGTCCGCCCACCTCCCGCCTTCAACATCCTGCACCTCCTTCCACGACCTACGAGCCGGCTCAGGGTAGATGAAGAGCAGCTTCGCCCAGTCGTGCGAAACGCTGGAGCCGTAAGCCGTCTCAGGAAAGAGCGCCCGAACGTCCTGCTTCAACTACGAGACGGCACCGGTCCACTTCTGTCGTGGGTCGGTCCAGTCAGGCCTCTTCAGGCCGTCGATGAGCTCGCACAGCTGTCTGAGCGGGAGGTCGTCTTTGGAGGAAACGTCGAGCGGGCGGTGGACGAAGCGGGAGTTGCCGAGAAACTTTGACGCGCATGCCGGGATGGCGCACTCTAGCTGTGAAGTTGCTCGACATGCGGCCAGTAGTGCGAAGGAGCGGATGGAGGAAGACAGCGAGAAAGCCGAGGTTTGGGAAGTCGCCCGCCGACCCTGCGATCTCGTCAACCATGTGCTGTCGCAGTCTATCTGCCGCGTCAGCCCATAAGCAGCGCATTGCGCGGTTGTGATAGCGTGATTGGGGGAAAGTCAGCGAACCAAGGGGGCGAGTTGACAAGAAAAACGGTGTCGAGGAGAGCGCGCTGCTGCTCAGACACCCAGTTGATCAGCACGGACATTGGGAACCGCCTGAACAGTCATTCAGCGAGTAACTAAAGGCCGCAGAAGAGCGCAGAGTCAGGTCAGCGCAGGTGTTTCTCCACAAACTGATGAAGAGGAATCCGTTGCACTCACGAAGCGCAGGCTCAACGCTCGTAGGTGCACGATCATCTACACCTGCCTCTGCGCGCCGTACAGCCGATCGCTGCCCGCTCAGAGATTTGGCGGCAGAAGACGGGACAAGCCAGTCTGAGGAAACGCGACGAAGTGAGGCGAGTGGATGGCGACTTTTGAGCGCGCCACGAGTACTGGGCTTGACAGGAGAGAGTAGTAGCAGCAGGCTCGCAGCCCGTTCGACCTGTCAAGCGAGAAGGACGAGAGCACAAGGAGAGCACAAGGACGCCAACCTCTTCATCCCTCTCCGGGTATCCTCGACGACAACTCACGCTCTTAAAGCTTTTTCGACGCTCAGATGGACTTCTCAGACCCAGACTTGGCGGGACTCGGCGATAGATAAGGAGAAACCCGAATGTCAAGCTAGCCAACACAACCTTTCTCCTGCTTGCTCGCCTAGTTCGAACTCGCCGCAACCTCCTTCTCCGCCTCCAACACCTTCGCCGGCTCAAGTACTTTCTCGCTCACCCCAAACCCGCCCGTCGAGCCGAACCCGCCCGCGCCGCGCGCGGTCTCGGTCAGCGAGGAGACTTCGACGGGTTCCGGGGTGACGATGCGTTCGAGGATCAGTTGGGCGATGCGGTCGCCTGTCGAAACTGTTCGGCACTTCCTCGTCAGCCGGTGGAGAGAATGGAGAGGAAAGGAGAGGAGGATGGACTCTGAAAGTCTTCTTTCGCGTGGTTGAAGAGCAGGACCTTGACTTCGCCGCGATAGTCGGCGTCGATCACGCCTGCGCCGGTGTCAATCATGTGCTTGCTGGCTGAAAAAAGGCAATCGAAACGGAGTTAGCTGGGCTTGTGAGCGGAAGACAGAAGGCAAGTGGACGCACCGAGACCGCTCCGAGGCGCGACTCGTCCGTACGTGCCCTCTGGCACGGCGATGGCGAGTCCAGTACTGATGAGCGCCTTTCCTTGCGCAGAAACAGTCGTGTCCTCCGCGCTGTCCAGCCGCAAGGCGCGAAGGTTAGCGGAAGAGACGACGAGAAAAGGTGGAAGAGAGCGCACGAGTACAGGTCGTAACCGGCGGCGAATGCAGATCCTCGAGTGGGCACTTTGGCGGTTTCAGACAAGCGCTGGACGAGGAAAGAGGCGGGAGAGGAGGAGGAAGTGCTCGACATGGTGGGGCGCTTTGCGGGTGGTTCGGCGGTGGTTGTTGCTGTGTTGGCAGGCGGTGGAGAGGAGCGTTTCATGCAGCGGACGTGTGTGAGCTCTTGAGTATGGATGGGACGAAGCGAAGAGTGTCGTCGACTCGCAAGGAGGACGCGGTGTCGACGAGGAGCAACGCGAGCAAGGTCACTCGTCCTCCTCTCGCTCGAACCGCTCACTCGTCGACAATCAGCATGGCTGTAGACGGGCAGGGACAGCTTCAGACGCCCTCACATGACCCTCAATGTCGCCTGCTGGCCTTCGTCCTGACCTTCGCTCTGTTCTCGCTCGTCTCGCTCCTCGTCCTCTCGCCTCCAACTCGCCTCCTCCGACGAATCCACCGCCTCGTTGCTCGACCCACCGCACGCCTGCTAGGTCGAATACCAGTCCCTTCAGCCTTCCAAGCACCGACAGATCTCGCCGTGGCAATCCGCTCGTTCTCGCACTACTCGCACGCTCAGCAGAACGCCCTCCTGAGGAAACGCGTTGCGTTTGAGCGAATGCCGGGCAGACACCGGGCGCTGGGGACGAGATTAGGATGGGAGAAGACGCTTGAGCGGGCGGAAGAGGCGGTCGAGACGAATGCGCTCGTGACGGACGAGTTGGCCGCCCTTGGGCTCGAGCAGGCTAGGAGGGATGGCGTACCCGTCGGCCTGAGGAGCCACTTCTACCATGAGAACGGGAGGGTCGTAGAGGTGTGCTTGACCTGCTTCTTCTCGCTACGATGCAGCCCTGATTCGTTTGCTCTCGCATGTAATGCTCCTTCTTCCGGTCTCTTCAGACACTCAAGCACTTCGTAAGGGACTGGAGCGAGGTCGGCAACGCTGAACGTGATGTGCTCTTTCCCTCAATACTCGACGCTTTGCGGGAAGAGTTTGGCGAGAAGGTCGAGGGGAAGAAGGTGCTTGTGCCGGGATGTGGGCTCGCTCGGTTGGCTTACGAGATGGCTTGCGAAGGTGCGTGGCGCCCTCATGCGATTCTGTGGAGTAACTGCTGACGAGACCCCCGCAGGCTTCTCGGTCGAAGCGAATGACTGCGCGTCCTCCTCTCTCCTCCTCCTGGCCCCGCGCTCACCCGTAACCCTCCCAGTCTCGCACTTCATGAACCTCGGCACATCCCTCCTCTTCACCTGCACCCACACAATCAACCAGCACGTCCTAGCACCCTACATCCACCTCTTCTCCCACCAACGCTCAGCAGTAAACCTTCTTCGTACGGTCAGCTTTCCTGATGTCGTACCGAGGAAGGACGTCGATTTGCGCTTTTGTCCGGGGGACTTTCTGGACCTGTACAAGGAGGAGGAGGGGAGACATGAGGCTGTCGTGACGCTCTTCTTCATCGACACGGTGCGCAGCCCCCTCTTTCCCGCCACCTGCATCAGCTTATGCACGTGTCACAGGCCGCGAACATCGTCTCCTACTTCGAGACGATCTACCACACGCTCAAACCTGGCGGAATCTGGATCAACCTCGGCCCCTTGCTGTACTACGGAAACCCGGGGATGGAGCTCCCGTGCGTCCTTTCACACGCTCGATTCCGTGGTGCTCGAGACTGATGGAATGGGAGTAGATTGGAAGATGTGATTAGGCTGGCGGAGATAGTTGGGTTCGAGGTGGAGAAGCGGAAGAGCCTGCGGGACGTGCGGTATACGGCCGACGAACTCGGTGCATTCCATCTTCCTCTAACCCCCATCCTGTGCACCAGTACTGATCCCCTGGCGCCGTTGACGTGCGCAGGGATGTACCAGTACGGCCCGCTTAACCCGTCTCCCGCATCTCGCTCATCCACTGATTTGGATCCCTCGCGCAGCTTCACCTACGACTGCGAGTTCTGGGTCGCTCGGAAGCCTGCGAACGCTGCGAGCGAGGATGTGCGAAGGCAGCAGGAGGGGAAGAAGGACGCGTAGCGGGGCGTAGGGAGACTTCTTGCGAAGGGCCGCTTGCTCGAGAGATTCGTAGGCTTCCTTCGAGGCGATCAGACCTTGGTGGGCATTCGAGATACTATAGCGACGCGTTGCGAGCTGTGATGTCGTACTCTTCGTTGGACCTCGAGAATCGCTCCCGCTCCTCGTCCCTCGATCCGCTCCCTCCTTCCGTTCACTCCAAACTCGCCATCTCCCATCGCTAGCCTCGCTTTCTCCACGCACACACCCTGGATGCCCGCCTCATCCCCCTTCCGCCCCCTCCGCCCCGCTTCCGCCGCCCAGTCCCCTTCCCTACCTTCCATGCCCTCGCGTCCCACCGCTTCCTCAAAGCAAGTCAAACCTCGCGCGACAGGCGAGGTAGCACAGATGAAACTTGAGAGGTTGAGGAGGGAGTGCAGGGAGTTGGAGGAGGCGCTTGGGTGCGTCCACGCTCGATCAACGGTGGCAGAACGGCGAGAGGGGGAGTGTGGAGAGCTGATCGCTTCGCGCGCTTCGCAGGGGTGCTGATCCGGATAAGATGTACGTTGTGGGCTCGCTGGCCGAAGAAACGAAGGCTGGGAGGCGCTGACGGAGGTCGGCGCGCAGTGTCAAGGACCACATAGAGGTGCTTCACCTCGTACGCTCGCCTCCCCTCTGTTCGCCTCGCGCTCGCTCTGCAAGGATGCGCACTGATTCCTTGTATCGCCGTGCAGTACAACGAGCGCAAGGTGCGGCTTGCAAACCGCGCTCTTCCCCCTCCTTCGTTGACCTGACCTTCCTAACCTGCTGAAATAAATCCGCTGCTCGCTTCAGGACGCCGTGCAAGTCATTGTAGGCAAGGCGCGTGACACCTTTCTCACTGTAGAGATGGGTGACAGCGCGTGCTGACGCTCAAGCGCTCCGACGCAACAGCTCGCCGCTCTCGAGCAAGTTCCGGTCAACGAGATCTTCCGCAGGCTCGGCATCGAGGCGGACGACTAAGAGGCGACAAGAGGCGAAGTGAGTGCAGGGACAGGGCAGGGAAGCTGACGAGTAGGGGTCGGGACCAGCCCGATAGTATGTCGTTGCAAAACACGATATCTGTTTCCCGCCTCTTTTGACCGTGATACAGGGAGGGAACAGTACGAGCAGGAACGAAGCCTAGTGCTCATCCGAGGGATGCGCCTAAAGCAAGTCGTCGTAGTGCGTCGAGAACCCCGAGTCCTGGCGCGAGTCGACCTGAAACTCTGGCTTTGACGACTGCTTGAGGGAGGAGCGACGATGGAGGGCAACGCGGCGGTTCGAGACGACGATGCCGGGCTGGCGATGGGGGAGAAAGTTCTGCCAGCCTGCGCCTTTTGGGTTCGAGCAGTACGCGACGCAGGCGAGCATGTCAAGCTGGCGACCAATGCCAGCACGCTGTCTGAGGCATCGAGGGAAGACAAGCTGGTGAGACCGTACGTCGATGTGTTCGAGAGAGACGACGTCCTTCCACTGCCGGGGCGAGGTTTGCGAAACGAAGAAGGATAATTCGTCCGAAGCTGGAACGTACCAGGAAATCATGCGGGGCCTGCTCGCCCTTCTCCAGCATCTCAAGCAGGCCCTAGGGCGTCTGAACGATGAAGCCGCCAATCGTCCGAACACGCGCCGACCCGCGCCGCATCGACTCCTCGACATCCCCTCGAAGTTTCGCATCAATCGCACGCGCATACGTCTCTCTCATCATCCCCGTGCCCTTGCACATGTCCTTCGACCGCCTCGACAGGTGGAAGAATAAATCGCAGAACCACTCCGAGTCTGCGAGACCAAGTCGAGCTTCTCGCATAGAGTCGAGACGGTGCCATGGCCGCCACCGTGTCGAGGATCAGCACTTGGCGGCGGGGCGTGACTGACGGCGCGAAGGACTTCAGCTCGTTCGCGAGCTCGTCGAGGGCAAGGTGCGAGAGTTCCTCGAGCCGCGGTTCCGCAAGGCGGGATTGGCGAAGGACGGTTTTGTACTCCTGTTCGTTGATTGAACGAGGGGACACGCTGAAGGGCGAGAAATGACTAAAGCAGGGAAAGCGAGAGTGAGGCCAGTCGGCTGTCTCGCTCCGTATCTCCCGCAACGCTCGCTCCCCTCTCGACTCCCGGCCTTCGCCTGTCTTTGCCCAACGCCCTCCATAGTCGACGAGGAGGTGAAGTCGGGAAAGCGTGCCGCAGCTTGTGGGTGAGCCAGAGGCAGAAACAACGCATCGAGCAGCAAGCAGGGGCGCAGAGATTGATTTGAGCGTAGAGAGGTAGAGAGGGTGAAGTGGAGGGCGACTTCCGCGAGGGGGGCAAGTCGTCCCGGGTGCCGACGAATACAATGGGCGCCTCGTTGCAGCCTAAATCGTGCGGAAGCCAAACTGAATCGAGGAGAGAGGGTAGGCGAGTGACGGCAAAGCTCGCGGGGACAACCAAGAAAACGTGCGAGAGCCGGACAAATACAGTGCGTCTAGGTGCAGCGGGGAATGCGAGAGGGGGTGTAGAGAGATGCTCAAGAGAAGAGGCGCTTCTCGTACGAGTGCAGGCCGTGGACGCCGCCCTCGAGCTGTGCCGACGCGGTGCGGAGCTCGAAGCGGAGCGTGTTGTCGAACGAGGCATCCTGCATCTCGGCGATCGAGCGGGTGCCCATGTCCTGAAGCGAGTGCTGGAGGCCGGCAAAGAGGTAAGGGATGAACTTGCGCAGCGAGCCCTTG
The DNA here is from genome assembly GCA_023628235.1 of Rhodotorula sp. S30-09. Classification (NCBI taxonomy): domain Eukaryota; kingdom Fungi; phylum Basidiomycota; class Microbotryomycetes; order Sporidiobolales; family Sporidiobolaceae; genus Rhodotorula; species Rhodotorula sp. S30-09. The sequence continues at coordinate 431,574 of JAMALD010000010.1, forward strand.
TCCTGGACCGCGCCGGCGACACCCTGCGCGACACGGACGGCGTCACCCTCGGAGAAGTAGCGCGACGTCGCGGCGTTGTCGATCTCGTCCGCCTTCTTGTGGTCCTTGACCGTTCCAGCATCCATGGCGTCGATCGAGCCCATACCGCGGTACTTCTTCAGGCGCTTGCCCTCGTTGTAGAAGTACTCGCCGGGAGACTCGGTTGTGCCCGCCAGCAAACCGCCCATCATGACCGCCGACGCGCCGAGTGCGAGCGCCTTGGCGATGTGTCCTACGTTCGAGATGCCTCCGTCGGCGATGACGGGGACGCCAAACTGGCGCGCAAACTCGGCAACGGCAAAGACGGCGGTGGCCTGCGGCCGACCGACGGCTGTGACCTCCTGGGTGATGCAGATCGATCCGGAGCCCATTCCGACGCGGAGACCGTCCGCACCGGCGTGGATGAGCGAGGCGGCCTGCTCGCGGGTGACGACGTTTCCGGCGATGACCTCGAGGTCGGGGAACTCTTGCTTGATCCACTTGATCATGTCAATCTGATAGACCGAGTTGCCCTGCGACGAGTCGAGCACGACGACGTCCAGTCCGGCCTCGACGAGCAAGCGCAGGCGGTCGCGGTCCGGCGCGCGGGTACCGATTGCCGCCGCGCAGATGAGCTGCTTCGAGTCGGGTTTCTTGGATGCGAGAGGGTAGTCCTTGTTCTTGAGCAAGTCGGAGCGGGCGAGGAGCGCGACGAGACGGCCCTCCTTGTCGACGAGGGGGAGCTTCCCCTTCTTCGAGTCGCGGAGGATGTCGTTCGCCTGCTCGAGCGTGATGCCTGCCGGACCAGTGACGAGATCGGCGCCCTGGGTCATGACCGACTCGAGTGACGCCGAGTTGGGGCGGAACTGGATGTCGCGGCCGGTGACGATGCCGAGAAGCTTGCCGCCGAGCCTGCCAGAGTCTGCGCGAATGCAACGAGTCTCAGCGACTTGCTTTGTACCCGTCTAAGGTTGTTGAAGGGCGAGGTCATGTCTAGTCCTCCGCAAATCCACCTCGAAGCTCGCGAACAAAAGTCAGGCGACCCGAAGGACGCAAAAATCAAGGATCTCCACACGGTTTGTAAGCGAGTGATCAAACTCAATGTTCGGTAGAACGAAGGAAAATTGATGGTTGCTCATCACGGGAAGTCCGCGAGCATTTCGAGATGGTAGATGCGGGTCTCGACGGTCGCGCGAATGGAAGGAAACGCACCAGTGATAGGGATACCGCAGAAACCGTGCTTCTCCTTGATTGCCCAGACGTCAGCGACGGTGTTCTTGGGCGTCAAGCAGATCGGGTCCGTGATGAAGCCGTTCTCGAACCTGCGGGCGGGCGAGGTAAGTTTCGCCACGGAAATCGGTCTCAGAGGATAAGAGCGGACGCACTTCTTGACGGCGCGAACCATGTCAGCCTGCATCTGCGGCGGCAAGTTGTGGTGGATGACACCCAAACCTCCGAGAAGCTGTCCCGCAAAAGCGCGCAATCAGCCTCGCTCTTCGCTCCACCTCCGACAGAGCGAACGCACAGCCATGGCGATGGCCATGTCGGTCTCGGTGACGGTGTCCATGGGCGACGAGAGGAAGGGAGTTTTGATGACCGTCTTCTTGGTCACGCGCGACTCGAGCGAGACGGCCGAGGCGGGGAAGTCGATGTGACCGGGGAGGCTGTTGGCGAGTGCATCAGAACGGGCAGGCGGGCGGAAAGGAGGGGTGCACGTCAAACGAACACAAGGAAGTCCTGCGAGGAGAAGATTGGTCAGCTCGCGTCTCCGGCCTCGTTCGATGGTGAGTTGCACGCACATTGTAGGTGAGACCGCCCTGCGCCTGTGAGTCCATCAACTCGCGTACCGAGAGACCATCGCCGCGGGTGTAGGTCTCGAGGTGAGCGAGTGCGTTCTTCGGGTCAAGGAAGGGCATGATTGTGGTTGGGGGTGGTCGGGGTATTAGTTGTACAGTCTCTGGGTGTTACTGCTGCGCCAGGCAGAGGGGTACGCCGTGCAGAGTCCGGTTACCAGGAGAACAAGCCACACACCGCGACGAGCGAGCAGGGCAAGGAGGACCCAAGCTCAGTCAGCAACTCGCTCTGATGGACTCGCTTGCGGTGTGGTAATCCCTAGTATACTGTAACACATCGCTCACACTCAAGTGGCCGCCCGCACGAGCAGTCGCAAAGGGCGAGGTCGGGACTTGGCCAGGACAGCCTCGCTCGCTCGCTCACCTCGCACGCTCACTCACTCACTGCTTGGTCAGACTGCGACTGCTACCACCGGCCTAGGCTCGCTTGACACAGAGCTACGCGCCAGTCTAAGTACCGCCCTGCGCCGTCCACTCGCTCCCCCTCCTCCCCCTCTTCATCCGAACCCACACACCATGCCCGCAGCCACCGGCGTACCCCAGGGCTCGCGCGAGTCACGCATCGCTTCGCATTCGCACATCAAGGGACTCGGACTCGACGACGACGGCTTTGCGCATGCCGACCGCGCTGGATTTGTCGGGCAGCGTGCAGCGCGGGAGGTGTGTCTCGCCTTCCTCACTCATTCCGCGGGAAGACTAGCTGACGCCGTCCGAATGCAGGCATGCGGCCTCGTCGTCCAGCTGATCAAGTCCCGCCGCTTCTCCGGGCGCGCACTCCTCCTCGCCGGCGCACCAGGGACAGGCAAGACGGCTCTCGCCCTGGCAGTCGCGCAGGAACTCGGCCAGAAAGTCCCCTTCTGCCCGATGGTTGGCAGTGAGGTGTTCAGCTCGGAGGTCAAGAAGACCGAGGTGTTGATGGAGAACTTCCGGAGGGCGATCGGTGTGCTTCCTTCCCTCTCTCGCGAATCCGTGTGACGCTCACAGTTCCCTCGTCTACAGGCCTGCGCGTGAAGGAGACCAAGGAAGTCTACGAAGGCGAAGTGACCGAGCTCACACCCGCCGAAACCGAGAACCCCCTGAGCGGGTACGGCAAGACGATTTCGCACGTCGTTATCGCGCTCAAGACGGCCAAGGGCACCAAACAGCTGCGACTTGATCCGAGTATCTACGAGAGTATACAGAAGGAACGCGTGCAGGTTGGGGATGTCATTTATATCGAGGCCAACACTGGTGCGGTCAAGGTGCGTTCCAGGGCAGCACTCGGTGCGCTATCTGCCCGAGGAGACGTAAGCTGATGTCTCGCCATGCTCTTCTCACAGCGCGTCGGCCGATCAGACGCCTACGCGACCGAGTACGACCTCGAGGCGGAAGAGTATGTCCCCCTGCCGAAAGGCGACGTGCACAAGAAGAAAGAGATCGTACAAGACGTGACCCTGCACGACCTCGACATGGCCAACGCGCGACCTCAAGGCGGTCAGGACATTATGAGCGTCATGGGACAGCTTGTCAAGGGACGCAGGACGGAAGTGACGGACAAGCTGAGGGCCGAGATAAACAAGGTTGTCAACTCGTATATCGACCAGGGGATCGCGGAGTTGATCCCGGGCGTGCTGTTCATCGATGAGGTGCGCGAAGCGACGTTCCGGTCGGAGACGACCTCGCTGACGGTCGCTCGGCGCAGGTTCATATGCTCGACATCGAAGCCTTCACCTATCTCAACCGCGCCCTCGAATCCACCATCTCTCCTCACGTCATCCTCGCGACGAACCGAGGTCTCACCACCATCCGCGGTACCGAATCTGAACCCGGCTCGCTGGGCGGCGAAGGGATCGTCTCTCCTCACGGCGTTCCCATCGACTTGCTTGACCGCTGTATGATCGTACGCACGATGTCCTACTCGAGGGACGAGATCAGAACGGTATTGGTCACGAGGGCCAAGGTTGAGGGGTTGGCGGTTCAACCCGAGGCGCTGGACAAGCTTGCGGATGACGGTGTCAAGACTTCACTTCGGTGCGTCGTCCAGTCTCCTCCTTTTCTCGGCGCGCTGGACTTGCAGGACTTTCGACTGATTGCTCGGGTGGACTTTGCGCACAGGTACGCCCTCCAGCTCCTCACCCCCGCTTCGATCCTCTCGAAACTCTCCGGCCGAACCGAAATTACCCTCGAAGACGTCGGCGAGACCGACTCGCTCTTCCTCGACGCCAAGTCGAGCGCGAGGATGTTGCATGAGCGCGGGGAGGGGCAATACTTGCGGTAGTCTTTCTCGAGGGACGGTGGAAAGGACATCGCCAAGTGCGCCGTCGTCTTTCTCTTCGTTCGGTTCGCTTGCTTGCTCGCTTGTTACATCGTCTCGCTGTCGACGTCGGCGGTTTTCAGAGGCTACCCGCGGACCTTCACCGCCAGAGCGCGACGCCTCGTTCCTTGCTCTCTTTCCCTCTCTCTCTTGACCGCGATAGCACCCAGCATGACCGACCATGAACACGACCCGCGTAGGCTGAACCAGATTGCCAGCCTCGTCCACTCGCCGCTCTGGCGCAGCATCCACCTCGCCGCCCCGCCTCTCCTAGGACCTCCATTCGATGGGCAACAGCTTGCTGCAATCGCACCGTCGGACACGAGGGACATCGCTCGACAGCTCACTTATCAAAAAATTATTGTGCGGACTGTCGCGGCAGAGTGTGCAGGTGTCTTGAACACCTTCACTCGCCGGCCGCTCGTCTTTCGCTAGGCGATCAAGCTTCGCTCGGATCCAGGTCGAAGGCGCTTGTCAGCAGGCTGTAAACGTCAATTCCGCGTCACGCGGCGGAGAGCCCTGTGCGAGACGATGCCAGTCGGGCGGATGACGGCCGGCCTCCGCTCCGACGTCGGGTTCCGTCGCAATCGCGACGATTAGTGGACAATCGTGGGCTTCCTTACCTGAGTTCCCATGGAGTTCCAGCTGCAGCTTCCAGAAGATCGGCCGTTTGATGAACACTTCCTCGTGAGTTGCGATACTCTCCCAGCTGTTTTCCCATGCGGCTATTGACTTTCACTCACTTCCAGTGGCACAAAGTGGTCGCGCTCCTCTATATCGACGTACGGTCGCTGCCCTGGCACTCATTGGGCTGGCACTCGCTGGAAGGAATTGACACCCGTTCTGCCTTCACAAATCGACGCACGCCCTTGGTATCGCTACTGTCACAAGAATCCGTGGGAGTCGCTCTACTACGACGATGTCAACCGGCACCACAAAAATATGGAAGCCGATATCGAGCGGATCCAGCGCCGCACGGAGGCGCCTCAGCACCAACACTCGCTCGCCAAGCCGGAATTTGTACCCGCTGCGAGGAGGAATGACAGGGCTCTGTGAAGGAGGAGGAAGCGCCCGCGATCATCGTGGCGGATGAAGAGGATGGCCTGGGTTTCTGAGCGTTGGGAAGGTCAACGCAAAGTCTCCTTCCTCCGGCTCCCGGCGTTCGTCTCCGCTTCTCGATACCGTGAGCTGACGGCGCGGAGTACTGGAGTTGGCGACGCAATGAGGAGTGGCGGCAGATGCGGGATCGTAGCATGAGCTCGAAGGTCCCGTGACTCGAGGGATCGAAGGGACGGCGCTGCGCAGTTCTCCTGCTTTGCTTCTCACCGTCTACGTTGTTCGCAAGCTGCTTACTCGCTGACGCTTTCACATCGAGCATCGCTGTTTGGCAGGCCTCGTCCGCGGATCTTCCGCGTCTGGATCTTGCCTGCCTCCCCGCCATTTTCTTCTCTCCTCACCGGTCCCGACGACCAGCATGGCGCATCAGCGGGAGGAGCCAGGCGTGTCGCACCCAGCAGCGGTGCTCATCAACTCGCAGCTTTGGCGCAGCGTTCACCTCGCCGCGCCTCCTCTCTCGTGTACAACGCTCAACCCACGACAGCTCCCTCAACTGGCACTTGTCGCAGGAGAAATCACGGCTACGCAGTCCCAAAATTCCCTGCCCTTTGCGATTGAAGTCTCGATGGCTTACGGGCGTGCAGTAGACGCCCTCAAGGACGACACCCAAATTGCGGCAGGCGAACGAGCCTGGCTCAGGACCAGGTTAGAGGGGCTCAACAGGCGCCTTCAAGCGTCTTAGGGTCGGTATCGCCCCATGGACCGGAAACCCCGGCGCAAGTTCATGCCACCCGCGTCGCGGTCGAGCGATCCGGTGCCAAACTGTGTCGGGATCTTGAAGTCTACCACGCTCACCCGCACCGGCAAGCGACAATCCACGAGTTCACATTCTCACGCTCGACCTACTGCATCAGCAGCTGCACGACGAAAATGTGGATGAGGACTTCCTCGTGAGCTGCCTGGATCGCTTCGCCTTGTCCCTGCATTGACGCCTTTCGTTGGCAGTGGACCGACGTAGTCGCTCTTCCGTACATCGACGTGCGCTGAATCTCGCTTTCCTGGCACAGCTCGCGCATCCCTCTCCCTTCCCTTGCGCTCGTCCGGAAGGAAACAACTGACCCGTCTGGATTTTTGCGGATCGACATGCGCGCCTGGTACCGTTTCTGTCACAGCGCCCCGTGGAAGACGCTTTACTACGACGACATCGTCCACCACCTCGACGACATGCGCGACGACCTTCGTCGGATTCGAAGTCGTGGGGACGCGCTTCGACAGCAGCACTCGCTTGCCAAGTCGGAGTTCGTGCCGGTTGGGAGGCGCAGGGTTATGGCGTTCTAGGGGAGGAGGAGAGAAGGCTGATGGTCAACCCGGCAAAGGAGGAGGACGGCGTAGGTTGTAGAGCGTTGAGAAGATCAACGCAAAGTCCTCGGTTTTCCAGCTTTGCCGCTCGCTTTGCTTAGCTACGGCGGTCCACTCGCACTGTATGCTCTAGCCGGGTGAGAAGGAGACGAGCGGTGCAGGCGAAATGTCCACGGCAAGGTCCACGGCGCTTCCTTCCTCTAAACCGCGCTCGCTACTCTTTCTGCCTTCTTCTTCCTCGCACAGTGCCCTCATCCTGCCCTTCCATGGAGCTGTTATCTGCTCAGTGGGCAGCGAATCATCTCGCCGCCCCGCTTTTCCCCTCCACCAACCCTCTCCTCCTCGACCCCTCGGGCCTCCTGACGGGCACCGTCCACCCTTGCACGCTCGCGGACGAGCAGCGGAAGATCAACTACTACTCCTAACTTCACTAGAAGATCGCTGCGATGTGTAACGAGATCAGCGTCTTCCTCAAAAACGAGGCGACAGTGCACGGGATGGAACCGGACAAGGACGTTTTCCGCCAAGTCGTCGAGACGCTCGAGCAGGCGTTCAGTCGGATCAACGACCGTGCGGCGGCCCTGTTGAGGGCGAGGGCGTCTTAGTCCAAGTGGCGTTGGGACATCGAGCGCTTCGCGAACGCTCCGACGAGATGGCATACGGTCGATGCGATCGTCCTTGACATTCTCCGCACGCTCCATGCTGAAGCCCAGCAGCGGCGTGTTGAGCTTACTTACCTTGTGGGCAGGCTTGCACGCACAAGAGTTGAGCGTACACGGATTTGTCGTTTGTCAATGTAGTGGACCTACGTCGCACCTATTCGCGTCATACATGTGCATACTCGCTCCCCTCCAACAGTCACACAGGAGCTGACCGAGTGATTGCAGATCGGCATCTCTGCCTGGGTCGTCTACTGCACCAACCCGTCCAGCGAGTCCTGGAGGACCCTCTGGCAGCACTTCGAACAAACCCACGGACCGGCCGTGCGCCCGGTGGAGCAGATGATCCACGCGCGCCGTGAATATTGGAATCGCTTGATCGGACAGGAGCAGGCGCAGGCGCAGAAGGAGATTGGCTAGGAACGGTTTGTACCTAGGGCGAAGACGGATTTTGGGTGGTTCTCAGGGGGCGAGGTGGGCGACTCGTAGCTCCCGCAGCAGACTCTGTCCTGCCGTTTCTGGCGCAAGCGTAACGGGAGAAGTTGGCGAGAGCAGTTCGAGCGTCGCGAACGGGCAGGACAGCGAATAGCCGCACAGGTCCCGCTCCAGCTTCCCCTTCGTGTGGCAAGCCAGCCTCCCTCCGCAACATCGTCCCCCAGCCGGATCCAACCGCCCCAATCTGGCGACGTGGGCTGTTAGTCGAGGCTTGCGCGAGAATGGCTGGGAAGGTGGAGACCGCTGAACAGCATCGTTATCAGCGGGCGACCGGGCGAGCAGGGTCGTATAGGCTCGATGAGCAGTCTGGTACACCGGCAAGCGAACCAGCGGGGGTGTGCGGGGTGGTCGAAGCGAGAGCGATGTGAGGAGACCCTCGAAAATCGCCCACCCCTCGAGTCAGTTCGCTGATTTCAATGGGGCCGTGTGACTGAATTATGAGGAGACCAGTCTGGCACAGCAAGCACTACGAGCGGATGCTGACGAGATTGGGTGCTGGGCTTGGTTGGCGGAGTCGGCGCGGGCTCGCACTCTGCGCTCGTCCTCACCCGCTCGACCGCCAAGGTACGGCTCGCTGACACTGCTTGGTCAACCCTGCTGCTGCTACAAACCACGCTCGCCCACCACCGCAACCGCCACCGCGGGAGGAGACGAGCGAGACGACGTGGGAAAACGGAGGGGATGAGGGCGGGCCACGCTCGCGACACGGCAGCAGCACGGCTCGCGGGAGGTGTTGAGGGAGCGCACGGGTGGCTCGAGGAATGGCAGGACCATTGGGATACGAAACACGGTGCGCCAGACCGCGGGAGGAGCACGCATCGCTGACGATTTTTTGGTGCCCCTCCGACCCGCCCTCGACTCCCTCGACCTCACCTTCTTACCGCCCGTGCACGGAACAACTTGGCAGTTCAAGATGGGACGCGGTACGTAGGCGCAGGCGTGAGGAGCGGGGTGTTTGCGAACTGACCCTTTGCTCCCTCCTCTCGCATACACCTCCCTCCGACTCGCCAACTCTCAATGATCCCGCCCGCCAGTCATCCGCAACCAGCGTAAGAGCGGCGGCATCTTCCGCGCGCACACGCACCACCGTGTTGCGCCGGCCAAGCTCCGCGCGCTCGACTTTGCCGAGCGCAACGGCTACATCCGTGGCTTGGTCAAGGAGATCGTCCACGACCCGGGACGGTGTGTTGCGCGGTTCTTTCGAGGTGTAATTTGTGGGGGCTGAGCTCTCGTATGATTGCCGCACACAGTGGTGCTCCCCTCGCCCGTGTCGTCTTCCGCGACCCGTACCGCTACAAGATGCGCACCGAGACGTTCATCGCGACCGAGGGTCTCGCGACGGGTTCGTTCGTCTACTGCGGGCGTAAGGCTACGCTCGCAGTGGGCAACGTCCTCCCCCTCGCCCAGCTCCCCGAGGGAACGATCGTCTGCAACGTCGAGGAGAAGGCCGGCGACCGCGGCGCGCTCGCCCGTACTTCGGGCAACTACGCCACCGTCATCGGCCACGACGCCGACTCGGGCCGTACCCGCATCCGTCTCCCCTCGGGCGCCAAGAAGTCGGTCGCCTCGTCCGCCCGCGCCACCATTGGTATCGTTGCCGGAGGTGGACGTATCGACAAGCCTATGCTCAAGGCCGGCCGTGCGTTCCACGCTGCCAAGGCCAAGCGCAACAACTGGCCTCGCACCCGTGGTGTCGCCATGAACCCGTGAGAGAGGCCCCCCGACTGTTCAAACGAAGGAACCCGTCGCTAACTCCGCTTTTCGACCTCCAGCGTCGACCACCCTCACGGAGGAGGAAACCGTACGTCTTCACAACGAAGGAAACGAATGGGATGCGGTTGAACGCTGGTCAAACGTATACTGACCTTGTTTCCGTTTTTCTTTCTAAACTTTCCAGACCAACATATCGGCAAGGCCTCGACCATCAGTCGCCACGCTGTTTCTGGACAGAAGGTGCGCGGTCACAAATGGATCCGGGGCGAGGCGGGGGCGGGACAGAGCGAGCAACAGATGACTGACTACAAACCTTACCACAGGCTGGTCTCATCGCTGCCCGCCGCACTGGTCTCCTCCGCGGTTCGGTCAAGACCAAGGACGCCTAAGCGCTACGCTTTCTGGTGGACGCGGTCGCACGTGCGAGGTGGAAGAGCGGGACGACGAGGGCGGAGGCATGTCGCTTTCTGTCACTGCGAGCGTGCAGTGCAAAGGCAACTCTGTACCACGACTCGTGTGTGCTTCGTGGAGACGCTGGAGAGTCCCGCTAAGTGCTAATTGAGCGAGACGATGTCGCGACTGGCTCCTCCTCCTCGCCCTCTCACCAACACCGCCTCGACTCGCTCACATGGCCGCGCACGACTCGCGACCACTCCCCGACGGCTGGATCGAGCAGTACGACTCCAAGTGAGCTCACCAGCGCCCCTGCAACGCCCTCACCCACCGTCGCCACACCCCACCGGGCCGAGTGCTGATGAGGCCAACGACAACAAAGACGACGGCTTCGCGCGGCTTGCTGATCACTCTCGTACTCGCCACAGCCACCAACGGACATTCTGGGTCGACACCAAGGTGCGCACAGCTCGTTGTCGCCGCTCTCCTCTCCCACCGCCAAGACACCACCGCATCACTCGAACTGACTGTCTCGCTCGCTCGTGGTACACAGGCGACACCACCACGTAGTATCTGGACTCACCCCCTCGATGATCCTGAGTACCAGTCTTCGCAGCGCGGATCATCGTCGGGGTATGCGCCGCCGTCTGGTCCGCCGCCTTCGCATCACGCAACTTCGAACGGGTACCCTGCCGATAAACCTTCTTCGTTGCCTGCTCCGCCAGTTGGGAGCAGCCACTCGCCCGCCCCTCAGCAGCAGTCGACGTCCTCCTATGCAGGCGACACCAAGAAGTCTGGCGGCGGCGGCTTGTTCGGCAAACTCAAGTCCAAGCTAGACAGCAAGATGTCTGCACAGAGTCGTCCTCCTCAGCATTACGCGCACCAGCAACAGGGGTACGCGGGTCAGCCGATGTATGGACAGCCTCAGCAGCCGATGTATGGTGGAGGATACCCGCAGCAGGGAGGGTATTATCAGCAGAGGCCGGGCGGGATGGGAGGGATGATGGGAGGCGGTGGGAGGATGGGAGGCGGAGGGATGAACCCGGTGCGTGCGTGCGGTGAAGAGGTGAGAGAGAGAGAGGCGGAAAGGCTGACTTTGGTTTCGCATGCAGGGTCTCATGCTTGGTGGTGGACTTCTCGGTGGCGCGTTGCTCGGCGGTGCACTTGCAGACTCGCAGCACGATGCGTACCAGGATGTGCGTTCCGGCCCTTTCACGCGTTCTGATCGCTCGGACAAGCGCTGACTTTCGACTCGCTCGCAGGGCTACAACGACGGCCAAGACGGAGGGGACATGGGCGGCGGAGACGACTTTGGCGGGGGAGACGACTTTGGCGGTGACTTCTAAGTCGCTTGAAGTCGCTTGACAGGCGCCAAGTTGCTGAGGAGGAAGGCCCTGGCGGATTGATTTATCGTAAAGCTGTACTCTGCGCACACACGCAGCGCGACTTGTGCTACTACCGCTCCTATGTCGTCAACTCAGTCGTTCAGTACATCTGTGCGCACCGCAAGCAGGCTTGGAGGAGGAGCTCCCGAGAGGTCGGGTTCGTCCCCGCCTTCGTCCTCGCGCCTTGTCCTACCTTCTCACAAGGCGAAGTCCCCCTCACTCGTCTCGACCTCTTCACAACCTCCTTCGACTGTGAGAGAGCCTGGACTCGCTCTCAAAACCTCTCCTCACGCCGTCGAGCCGCCCCTGTGTCCTCCGCCTGCGGCTCCTTCACCTCTGCGCCGCTCTCACCACACCTTGCACGTTCGAATGGCTTTCCACGACTCGCGACCGTTCCCTGATGGCTGGATACAGCAGTTCGATCCCAAAGTGAGCTCTTCGACGCTCTCGCTCGCCGTGACCTCCGTGATCATGATGCGGTGCTGGAAGAGGTTGGCCGGCGGCGACAACGGCTTCGCAAGACTTGCTGACCATTCGCACCACTTTGAACGCCATCAAAGTGCGTACGGGGTCGATACCAAGGTGCGCCTGCTCGTTGTTGTCGTGCCATCTCCGTCCCGAGTTTCTAGGGTCACCATGCGCGACCTGACTCGCTCGGTCGCTTCCTGAGACAAGCTGCCCGCTCGCGCAGTCTCTGAATGCACCCACTCGACGACCCGGAGTGTCGAAATCGACTCTCAGACTACCGGTACTTCGCACCTCTTTTCTCCGCACCGCATACACCAAATTCTGACATCTTGCTCGACTCAGACTCGCGCCCGAACACCCTATGCCAGCCGCGTGCGATGACGTCGAGTCCGCAGGGGCCTGGGCGACGTCGGAAGAAGCTGCGGCAGCAGGACTCGACTCGTCCCGCGTCGCGGTATACGGCGCGTCGGCTGGTGGCAACCTCGCCGCTGGTCTCGCTACTGGCCCCAAGATCCAGCGCACGACGGCGCCGGCATTGACGCTGCCCGATTCGTGTGGGATGTCGGACCACCTTGCCGATCCGCACTGAGCGAGTCGTTCTAATCGTCTTGCCTAACTTGCGTCTGCGCAGGCTGCGCAGAGTTCTCGCCGATGACCGTATGTACCCATACAAGTCAATTCAGCCTGACGACTCCTTCGCGCCATACTGCGTACGTCTCGCCTGTCCCGTATTGCCCTTCCCTCTCGCAAGATATCACTGACGCCCCCCACCCTGCAGATTTCGAAGCAAAGTGACGCTGCGCGTGTACGTCACTGGCTTTACGGCCATCGCCAGGACTTGACGGTCGAGGAGGCGCAGCCGCAGTGTTGGGATTCGGTCAAGGTTGAACTTTGGCGGGCTCGGTCCTCACTGTGCGTCCTCCCCCCCACCTTCGACAACTCACTTCTACATGAGCGTTAACTCCGTCATGCGTAGAAGATCGCTGACCACCCTCCTTCCTCCTCGCAGATTTGGGCAAGCGTCTGCGAACTCGATTGCCACCCGCGACCACGATCTCTCCTACGCCCACGCGCTCTACGCCGCCAACGCCCCCACCCTCGCTTCACGTCTGGGGGCGGCGCGCGTCATGCTTTCGTTAGGGCTTTGTGCCGGGATGGAGTTGGCGCGGAGGGTAAGGGAGGAGTAAGTGAGGGCGTTGAAGGGGGCGTTTGGGGAGGAGCTGTAGCTGAGGAGGACGGTGCGACAAGCTCGCAATCTTTGTAGCACGAGGCGAGGAAGGCCGATACAGCGAGCGACTGATGAGCGAAGGCGAGAGAGCAGGTCATGGCGGGTGCGAAAGCGTCTTCGACACGCCGCCTCACGCTCGTCGAGGCCATCACACAGCAGCAACGGAGGTTGAGCTCTACTGCATTGCTTGATTGTGGTATAGAAAGGCGAAACCGACGGGGGTGGTACACTCTATCCTCCTCACTTCTTCCTGCCTCCAGCAACCTGTTTTTAGTCCGGTTGAACGATCCAGCGTTCCGCCTGCCCCCTCCTCCCCGCATTCTCCTCTTCATTCAAGGCGCACGCGTGCGCTTAGAGCACGTCGACCTTGGGGAACTTGAACGACGGGCCGTTCAATCCGACGCACATCGCTCCAAGCTTGTGCCCAACCTCGACACTCTCATCCACGCTCTTGCCCAACGCGCGGGCTCCGAGGAACCCGCCCGCAAAGGCATCGCCGGCACCGTTCGTGTCGACGATCGCTGAGGAGGGAAGTTTGCTGACGGGGTAGGTCTTGGGCGAGGACGAGAGGCCGGAGACAGAAGGGGAGGACGAGACGACGATGGTCGAGTCGGAGCCTTGGGTGATAACGACCAGCCGCGGGAGGGAGGAGTTCTTCTTGGGGAGAGAGGCGAGCTTCGTAGCGATCTCGGCGAGGTCCTTGGTCTGCGCGCGTCGAGCGCGTCAACGAGTCAGTCCAATTCACCCCGGGGCAACTGTAGCCCTGACCGCACGCAAGAAGCGCATCCAAGCCAGCAACGCCGGTAAGCGGAAGAACTCACGTTCCATTCGTGGCTGTCCGCATAAGCCTGCGCCTCGCTCTCGTTGCCGATGAGGACGTCGACGTAAGGGAGAATCTCGTCAACTTGGGACTTGAAGAACTGGGGAATGAACGGGGCCGAAAGGTTCATCGCGAAGGGCTGCGAGAGGGGTGAGAGGACGGGGTTAGCGGTGACTTCCAGGAAGCTCGCATGCACCCGAAGCGGACGGGACGAGCGCCCCCCCCCCCCCCCCGTGTCTGGAAGTCAGGTAGTGCAGCTCGACACACCTTGTTCTTGTCCGCCGCGTGCTTGGCGAGGATCAATGCGCTCTCCAACCCGTGAGTGAGGAAGAACCCTCCGAGGTAGAAGTTTTGCGCGCGGTCGATCAAAGAGGCAATCTCGGGCTTGGAGAGGTGAGAGGGGGAGAAGGATTCAGCGGCGCCGAGGGTCGTGCAGAGCGAGCTGTACGGGTGCCCAGACGAGTTCTTCTAGTCAGTTCGTGCGGACACTCGCTCAGAGAGCTTGACACGGGGAGCGCAGTACGTCACGCACCGGTTGTGGCCCGTGATGACGACCGCACACGCGCCCGTCGGCTTGTCATCGACGACCTGGTACGCGGACTGGAGTCCCTCGCGGTCGTTGGCGGCGCGGAGCTGGTCCGCGAGCGAGTCGGAGCCGACGCAGCCGAGGTAGGCGGTCGAGCCCTCGGGGAGAACGTACTGCGTGCAACGACACGCGAGAGATAGCCGGGTCAGCGTCGCTTGCCAGAGGCGGCCAGGACGAGGCAGTCCCAAGTCGGCTCGACACGCACCTGCGCACCACGAGCGCAGTTCTGCGCGGCACCCCCAGCGACATACAGGACTTTGTAGTTCTTCTGGAGGTCGTCGTAGCTGTCCGACACACACACCCAAAGTCAGCTCCCGCTCCTCGCCGATTGATGAAACCGCACGAGCACGCACATCTCGCCCTGCTTGCCCTCTGCGAGGACGGCGTCGTTGGGCTTGAGGTTGTACTTCTTGAGCAGCTCGGGTGCGTCGGTAACGGACATGTCGAGCAGGGGGTTGCCCATTGCGAGCAGGAGGAGCGGCGAGTTGGACATGGTCGAGCGGTGAGGGTGGGGCGGGCTGCTGGTGCGCTGGGTGGGTCAGTACGGTGGTGCTGAGGGGTGGCGGGTGCGCCTGAGCTGGTCAGAGCGTGCGTACGGCGTGAGCGGGTCGAGTGTGCGAGCGAACGAACGTCCCGACGAGCACAAGCTGGGTCGACCGCGGCCACAGCCTTCGTAGGGCGAGCTGGCAGCGCAGATGCTCCCTCTGGATTGTGCTGGGTACAGTGTGCGCGGTTGTGCCCTCCCAGGAGCGCCTCGCGCGAACGTCTTCCTCCTCGCGTTCCTACACTCGCAGGCTCTCGCCCGTCCTCCGTCTTCCATTCCCGTCGCCCATGACCGCATCCACGCAGTCCCGCGGCAGTCCCGTGACCTCTGCTGCCGAGCGGCCGAACAAGCGCGTCCGTCCGCCGTTCGCTCGGGCCTCCCTGGACAGCGCTCTTCTCGAGGTCGTTCTCCTCCTTCTCTTCCTTCCTCTCCACCTTGCCACGAACCTCACGCTTCACCAGCTTGCTAGCCAGTACAGAGCTCAGCCTACACGCTGCGAGTCCCCACTCCAACCCCTCCTCGCGCGTACGCCCTCCCGCTTCTTCGTCGTCCGGCTCTTCCCGCGGAAAGGAGTTTCGAGGGGCTCCCCCCCCCACTTCTCTCGGTCTCCAAGCGGGTGAGAAGCGTCGCTCGATTGTCTACGGTGCTTGAAGCAGCTTGGGAGGTGGGAGGGGCGGACCCTGGCACGACGAGCTCGAGGACGAGCAACGAGGGAGGACGAGGACGTACAGCGCGCTGATCTTGGGGTTGCATCGCTTCGTTCTTCAGAGCGCAGAGCGATACAGACCAGTTGGGCTAGAGCAGGAACGGCGCAGCAGCAGTCGTTGGAGCGAGTGGGGCTGTAGAGGTGCGTCGAGTGAGGACGGATGCGAGCGAACCGTCGTGTGGTTCGTCAGCGAGACGCAGAGCTGACCTGTCGCAGTCGGTCGCAGCGTCGTTCGGCAGGCCCTGCACAGTCGAGCCAGCCTCGACAACGCGACCGCCACGACCCCCCTTCTTCCTCGCCCTCGTCATGCAACGCCGCCTCTCCCTCTCCTCCTCTTCCGCCTCTCGCTCCCCCGCCCGTCCTCCCTCCCCACCGCCGTCGACGAACTGCGTCACACACTCCTTCCTCGCGCCAGCCTCTCTCCCCTCCCTCCGTCGCTCGTCCTCCCGCTCGCGCTCGCTCCTCTCGCCGCCGCCGCCGCCGCCGCAGCACACATCCCCCTCGCCCGCCTCGGCGGTACCGGCAGTCTCGAGTGCGCCGTCCGCCACGCCTTCCCGTCCGATCCCAATCTCCCCTCCCTCCTCGGCGCGTCCAAGTCGTGCGCACAGTACGCCCAACTCACTGCTCCCGTACGCGCGCGGGTCGACGACCGCGCGAGCGCCTCTCGAACCGTTCTCGAATCGCTCGCGCGTTCGAACGGGTCGAAGCGGAGGAGTAGACGAGGTGGGTTACGAATGGGAAGAGGAGGGGGAGGAGGAGGAGGAGGAGAGCAGCGGAGGTGGAGCGAGTTTCACCATCCCGATCGTCGATACACGTCTCTTTCCTCCACTCCGTTCGGCCGGCGCACCCACCTCGGTTCTCACCACCTCGACGACGGGAGGAACGGCAGCAGGAAGAGGAGCAGGTAAGAAGAGACTGAGCAGTTTGGCGACGTATACCGGCTTGCCTGTTCCTCCCCAGGGAACGGGGGGAGCGGGAGGAGCAGGACGAGACGAGTTGAGGTACTCGTTGGCGTCGTTTCGGCCGTCGCACGCGCAGGGACTCGGAAGGAGACCCTCGGTTGGAGGAGGAGGAGGCCGCGGCATCGTCCGTCCGCCGAGCCCTGCGCCTGCGGACTTTGCTGCGCGCGGCGCAGTCGGCCCGATGACGAGCTTGATCTCGTCAGGCGCCGGTCCAGCGATCGCGGACGTCAAGAGGGACAGGAGGGAGACCGTCGTCTTCGGACAGCGGTCGCTCGCTGCGCTGGCCTCCTCGACGGCGGCGGCGGGCGGAGCGCGGAGGCCCCCGTCGCCTGCTCGCCCACACGCCCACCACACCCCGGGGGCGTCGGGGGCGTCGCGGGCCCCAGCGAGGGGAGATTCGCCACGCGTCGTGAGGGGATTCGATCCGCCTCGGGCGCCGTCGTCGTCGCAGTGGGCGCCGCCGAGTCCTGCGCGTCTCGGCGGAGGAGCGGGAGTGGGAGCGGGAGCTGGAGGGACGGGCAGTGCGTCTGCGTCTCGGTCTGCGTCTCGGTCTTCGGCACTGTACGCGCGGCTGGCACCGACGACGTGCTCGGGACTGAGGGGCCCGGACTGGCGGCTGGCGTGCGGGCAGTCGGACGAACAGATGGAAGTGGCGGCGTCGCGGGACATCGCCGCGCTCGACGCGTACGACCGGTCGCGCGGGAGGGACGGGCTGCGGGAGCGGCGGAGGGAGGCCGAGGAGCGGCTCAGGGTCGGCTACGATCGCTTGCGCTGGGGCCGCGGGGACTAGCGTGCGTGTATGCGGTGCGATCGACCGGCGTTCGAGATCCGATCCGCCGTGGCCTGGGCCCTGGCCTGGGCTCGGCTGCCTTGGCTGCGTCTGCTACCGAGCGTCGTGCGTCGTGCGTCGTGCTGCTGCTGCTGGTGCTGGTGCTGCTGAGCGTGGCTGGGCGCGGCCATGCATCCCACGCTGCCGCACCTCGAGCGCCCGTGTCCGTGTCCGTGTCCGTGTCCGTGTCCGTGTCCGTGTCCGCGGTCACCGCCGACCGCGTCTTCACCCTCGACAAGCGCGACATCGACCCCCGGCGCCGACTGCCCCTCGCTGCACACCTACCTCGCAGACCAGCCCCTGCCCGCCGCGATCTACTCACACGACGCTCTCCTCGCCGCGCCGCCCACCTCCCTGCCCGCCTCCGCCTGGCACAACCCCGCCCTCCGCGTCTTCCTCCGCCAGGGCGACAGGCGAAAGCGCGATCCGGCCACCGCGACCCCGACGGACGACCACACCCTCACCGACAGCCTCGACGCCCGTGAGAGGGCCAGGTTGCGCGCCTGGCTCGTCCACGCTGTCGACCCGCGCCCGTCCGCCCCCCCTTCGCCGCTGAGACCCGCCCTCTCGACCACCTGTTCCACCCCCTCGGTCCACGCGCCGTCGTCCTCGTCCTCCTCCCGTCCGTCGAACCGCTCCTCCTCCTCCATCTCGGGCTCCTCGACGTCCCTCACTTCCGCCGCCTTCCGAGACCGCCATATCGCCTTGCAACTCGCGCACGGCGTCAACTTCGCAAAGACCTGGTGGAGGGCGACCGTGTTGAGAGAGGCCGGCGTCACCGTGTTGACCCAGCTTCCCCCGTCGAACGTCGCGAATGGGGGGTTGGGGCTCGACGAGGACGACGACGAAGACGGAGACGGCGACGACGACGACGACGACCACGAGGAGCTGTTTGACGACGCATCGGAGCAGGAGGGCGACGAGGTGGACGAGGAAACGGAGACGACCGAGACCGAGGTGGGCCGCATGGGTGCAGGCAACGAGACCAAGGTCCCCTCCCCGACCCAGCGCGACTCGTCGTCCGATTCGCGCCCCTCGACACCCGCCTTCATGCCCTCCTACACCTCTCTTCCCCGCCGCCGCCACTCGACCGACTCGCGCGCGTCCTCTCCAACCCCCTCCGAGCCCAGGTCCGAACACGACAGGTTCCCTCCGTCCGTCCAGCTCGCGCGGCGGAAACTCGGTCGACGGACGACCCAAGAGCGCGTAGGCGACTCGCGTGTCTCGCTCGACGGTGCGAGGGACGCGACCAGTCTCGAGGGGATGGCCCTCACCCTTTGGGACGCCCCCGTCGGCGTCTTCAGGTGTAACAGGGACTTGTCCATCACCCAGGCCAACCCGAAATGGCGCGCGACGTGCAGTGCGTTCCGTGTTCCTCTCTCTCTCCCTCTCCTCCCTCCTCCTCCTCCCGGTCGGTCCGGTCGTCGCTGACGCTCCTCGCTCGGGGCGCCGCAAAAAGACATCGCAGAAGGCGAGACGAACGACGCCTGGCCCTCCCGCATCAACCCCTCCGACCGCGACAGGGTCGTCGCGCACTACCTCCGCATCGCGTCCGAACTCCCCCTCGAGCGCGACGAGCTAGAGTTCAGGTGGTTGCCCGAAGGCGGGAAGGACCAGTGGTGTCGGTGTGTGATCGAGCCCGTCGTGATTGGTGGCAGGATGGAAGGGTACACAGGCATGTTGCTCAACGTGCGTTCTGTCGCGGCCCGAACGTTTTTCTCCTTCCTGACGAGCACGAGCGCAGCACACGCTGACGCTCGCTCGCTCGCCCCGCCCCCCCCCCCCCCCGCCCCCCCCCCCCCCCCCCCCCCCCCCCCCCCCCCCGGCCGCAGATCAACAAACACAAAGCAGCCGAAACCGCGTCCTCCTTCCGCGAACAACTCCTCCGGAACGAACTCGCCGTGCTCTCCGAAACGACTTCCACCGGTCTCGTCAAGATCGACCTCGACGGTCACTTTGTCAGTGCGAACAAGAGCTGGTACAGGCTCGTCGGGATCGAGGAGGGGAGCGTGTTGGACGAGTGCATGGAGAACATGCACGACGACGATGCAGACTGGGTCAAGAAGTCCTGGGCCGAGTGCGTTCCCCCCTCCCCCCCCTCTCCCACTCGTCCCCGCTTCCCTTCCCTCATCGCTCACCCTCACCCTCACCCTCACCCTCACCCTCACTCTCGGGTCGCCCCAGACACTTGCAGTCCCGCGAGCCGTTCACGGCGAGGTTCAGGTGGAAGTGGGGAGACTACTGCCTCGTCCAGGCCGTACTCAACAGCGCGAACAAAGAGGACGCGACTGGCTGGATCGCGAGCGTCACCAAGTGCGTCTCTCTCTCTCTCCGGACAACTCGTGCCGTGCCGTGCCGTGCCGTGCCGACGACGATGCCCGTCGCCGCCGCAGCGTCACCACCCAAGCCCACGCGGAAGAAGCGATCCTGAACGTCTCGAAGGAACGCGAGGCGCGCGCGAAAGCCGAGGCCGAGGAGGCCGAGGAGCGGAGGAAAGTCGCCGTCGAGGAGAAGAGGCAGCAGGAGTTGTTGATCGATGTCACCAGTCACGAGATCCGGAATCCGGCAAGTTAGCGCGAAGCTACCGACTCGACTCGAGAGCAAGGGTGGAGTACTGACGCGATCGGGGAGAGTGCAGATCAGCGCCATCCTGCAGAACAGCGACTTTACCCGTTCCTCCCTCCAAAAGCTCCGCGACACCCTCCTGACCCTTCAACAACGCGACGCCCTCCCCTCCGAACTCGCCGACCACACCCTGAACGAGCTCGACGAAGACATCGAAGCGCTCGACGCCATCACCGAGTGCGGAATGGCGCAGGAACGGATTGCGAACGACATCCTCGGCCTCGCGCAGATCCAGCTGAGCAAGTACAACATCACCCCCGTCGAGTTCGATTTGGCGACGAGCCTGCGGAACATCTGCCGCATGTTCAAGGTGCCCTCCGCTTCCCTGCGTTCCCCTGAGGTTGGCCCAGCTGACGAGCTTGTTCGCAGACCGAGTGCCGCATGAAGGACATCGAGCTCAAGCTCGTCATCGGGTCTTCGCTCGCCCGTCTCGGACCTCGCGCACGCGTCTTTGCCGACCCAGGTGCGCGTTTGACGCTTCGTTGCGTGCGCCGAACAGCACCGACTGACTCTTGCTTGTCTTCCGCCGGACAGCCCGCCTCACCCAAGTCCTCGTCAACCTCCTCTCCAACGCGATTCGCTTCACCGCCAAGTCCCCCACCCGCGTCGTCACCCTCGCAGTGGAAGTCTCCGCCCAACCTCCAAAGCGCGACGCACCCCTCGTCCCGCCTCACGAGGTCGAGTACCACATCGAGCAGCGCAAGCCGGTTTACTTGTTCTTCAGCGTCGAGGATAGCGGGCCCGGCATGACGCAGGAGGAAACCAGTCGCTTGTTTGCCAAGTTCATGCAGTGAGTCGGGGCGCGCGCCAACCGCCTGCCTCGTTCTTGCCCACTCTCACGCTTCTCCTCGTCCCAGGGCATCGCCGTTCATCCACACCACCTGGGGCGGATCCGGACTTGGTTTGTGGATCGCCCGCAGTACGTTTCGCAGTCCTGACAGCGTCCTGTCCTTTCGCTGACCGAGTGTTTTTATTTTATTTTTTTGCCGCAGACCTGTGCGAGCTGCAGGCCGGCCGCATCGAAGTTGCTTCAACCGCCGGCAAAGGCTCCATCTTCCGCTGCTTCATCACCGCCCGCTCCGTCGACACCGGTCCGCACGCGACCGACCGACCGCTAGCTGTCGTCGAAGGGATCACGGGTCCGAATGCCGAGAGAGGAGCTGCGCCGAGAGTGTTCCTGAGCACGACTGGGAAAGAGGAGCAGCCGCTCGAGGGGGCGGTGGTGCTCTGCTGCGAGGTGCGTTCGCCCTCTCGATGGTACTCGAGCCGAGTAGAGGAAGCCGACGATCCGTTCTTTGGCATGGCAGGACAACCAGATCAACCGGACCGTCCTGCGCAGGCAGCTACAGAAGGAGGGCTGCGAGGTCCTCCTCGCTTGCGATGGCCAGGAAGGCCTCGATATCTTGAACGAGCGGCCTGCGGGACAGGTCGACTGCGTTTTGATGGACATCGAGGTGTGCTTCCTGCTCACGTTCCCACGCCCGCGACTCGCTGAGTTCGTTTCTTTTCTTTTTTTTTTTTTTCGCGCGACAGATGCCCGCGATGGACGGTCTCACGGCGACGAAGGCGATTCGGCAAGCTGAGCGGGAAGGTAAGCGAGCGGGACACCAGCGTATCGTCGGCTTGACCGGCAACGCTCGTAACGCGCAACGGCAGGCTGCGATCGACGCTGGCATGGACACGGTCATCACCAAACCGTACAAGTGCGTTGCGCTTCTTGGGAACGAGCGAGGAGCGCTCTGACCGTTCTCCTTCTCCTTCTCCTTCTCGTTCTCGTTCTCGCAGGGTCCCCGACCTCGTCGCCAAGATCCGCGCCGACGTGCCCGACAGCGAGCCCGGCTCCCCCCTGCGCGCCTCGTCTCCCGGCAACGCGGTGAACGGGACTTACGCCGCCGAGGACCGCAAGGGCGAGACCGTCACGCACCTCTCGAGCGGCGCGGACGTCGAGGTCATCTCGCCCGGCAGCCCGACCTCGTCGCCTTCGTACGAAGACGCGCAGAAGGCGCACGAGTCGGACTCGCGCACAGCGAACGACGACGCAACCGAGTCGGACTCTCGCACAGCAGACGAGGGCGCGACCGAGTCGATGCAGCACCACGGCGCTGGCGTGGTCTTACCCGCCTCGCATCCCGAAGGACGCGCCCTCGAACGGGAAGTTAGCTAATACACGTAGCTATGCTGTTGTACCTCTAGATCACTCTCTTCCCGCTCGCTTCTTGAGCTTTTCCCCCTACCTTCGTCGCATGTTCTGCTTGCGGTCTTCTCCAGAGCTTTCGTCTCTTTCCGCCGGTGTACTGTTCCGTATCAGCCCTGCATCGCGCTCGCCTTTTCCTGGACTCGAGAGATGACCGAGAACGAGTCGTGCGAATACAACAGGAGGCACGGGATACAGCCCTCCTTGCCTCTCAGACCTTGATGATGTCGACCCTGCACCGTTCCCAAACGCGATGCTCGACAGGCTCGTCAGGCTCGCCCCCGACATCGACCATCCCGCTGTGCGCAAGCTCGTTGAGATTTTCCTGGTCCATCGGGTGGATTGTGAGACGCGCGAAGGTGCCGGCTGAGGCGGGCGCAGAGGATTTGGTCAGAAAGGACGGGTTGAGAATGATGGTCGAGTCGACGATCTGCGTGTGAAGCGCTGTGTCAGCTATCACATCACACGCGGGCATCTCGCAAGCCGCGCGAGAGGGACTAGGCGAGACTCAGGCGAGACGGCCAACCTACCCTTGTAAAGTGCTTCTGGATCGACGGCGCGATGACGATGTCGGGACCGGAACTGCCCATCTTGACAAGGTCGTAGTGCGTGATGTCGAGATTGAGCGCGTCGAGCATCTTGGAGGGCGGAGGGGAGGGGAAGACGGGGTAGAAGCTGTGGGTTCGATGAGATGAAGTGAGCTCAGTTCTTGCCCATGCAGCCGTAGGCCGAACTCGTCAAAAATGTTACAGGCGAGGCAGGCGCAAGACTGACCTCCGCTGCCTGAGCAAATGCCTGCAAACCCTTGCCATCACATCCTTCGCCTGCGGGTCCTCCTGCGCTCCCTCTGTCACCGGCTCGGCGTCGGGACACTTGCGGAAAAACTCTTGCGACTTGAGCGACCAAAGGACGTCGACGGACGTGATGCCGAAGACGACTTCGTTGATGCTGAACATGGTTGGGTTGGGGAGGAGTCGGACGCCCTGCGTGAAGCGGTCGCACGGTCAGTGTCCTTCGACAACGCCCAGTCGATCAAGATCAAGCTCCGAGAGCATGCAAGGCCGACAGTTTCTGCGGACGGCTTACTCACCTTAGGCAACCCCAGCTCCGGATCCTTCGGCAGCGGCGCCTGCGGGAAAGCAATATGCGTACTCGTCAAGTCCCTCCCGTTCGGAATAAGGATTACTGCTGTCCGAGGTGTTGCGGCGAGGAGGTTGGCGAGCTTGGCGGAGATGCGCGAGCGGAAGAGCTGCGAGGGGAACTCGTCGACTTCGCCCAGCTTGATGAGCGGGTGGTCGGCGTCGACGAAAGGGCCGGTCTGCAAAAGAAAAGAATGGTAAGTTGCGTTCAGCGCTTGAAGCTATACTTTTGCCTGAAGGCAGCGTCGTCGATCAGTGCTCGAGCCGAAACTTACCAAGATCAACACATCCGGCTTCTCCTCCTTCGCCAATTCGAGCAACGCCTGCAGCGGCTCGTACTCGAGGTCGCTATCGACGGTGTACGGGCCAGCGGCGACAATGACGGACATGGGGTTGCCGGCGAGTTGTTTCGAGTCGGAGCCGTACTGGTGCGCAAGGAGTTCGGTTGGACGATCGTAGGTGGCGTCAATGGGCGGCATCTGTGCATAGCCACATCAGTTAGTCTGAGGAAGACCGCCGACACATACTGGGTCTCTGCAGACCCGGCTGAACGAGTAAGCTATTGCTCCGAGGCTCACCATGAAAACCTCCTTGACAGCGAACAGCTTCCCCCCACCGTTCTGCCCCTTCAACGCAACCATACACCCGGGAAACATGCCCATCCCTCCTCCTCCAGCCGGCGCACCCCGAACCTTCATGTCCGGCTCGAACTTGAGCAGAACGCGCGAGCCTGAACCGAGCATGCGGGAGGACTCGAGCCAGGTAGAGGTTTCGGTCATCTTCGCTGTGTCGGTTTCGGGACAGAGACGGCCGACGACGAGGATGTCGTCCTGTGTGGGCGAGATGAGTGGTTAGGAAGGTCGAGGGAAGGAGCGATTGATGGGACGAGGCGCACCTGCGACTGGATACTGGGGTCGCCAAACTCTTCGATTCCGTAGTACTCCTTGAAGACCTGTGCCGCCTCGTCAATCAGGTTGTCGAGCACTGCGGGCGACGAAGACAGTCAGCCAAGCATCTAATGCGAACGCCAGCCAAACGTAACTCACCCTCACTCCTCTCCATCGCCCTCTCGTACGCAATCCTGTAGTCATAGTCTGCCGGGTTCGTGCTAGCCGTCAACTTGACCCTAGGCCTGTTCGACCCGTCTCCCGCGATTTGCGACGAAGTTGGGAGGGTGAGGTGGGCGTTGAGCGATTCCTGAACCGTGAGCTTATTGGAGCGGGTTGTGAAGGGGATCACGGGGGCGGAGGGAGTAGCGGGAGGAGCGGGAGAAGGGAAACTGCGTGCGAGGATGGAGGGATTAGCTTCGCCCCGAGTTCGAAGAGCAACGTAGGCGCACCCAGCGGGACTCGACCCGTTCAGCCTGCTCGGTCCCGGGTGAAAGCGATGCTGAGGCGTCATCTGACCATGACTGGGCGACGAAGAGAGGTGCGACGGGTGAGGAGCAGAGGCGCCGGTAGTGGACGAGGACGGGCGCGGTCGTTTCGGCGTCGAGGTCGCGCCGATGCTGAGTCTGCGGGCGTGTACAGCGCTCTGTCAGTGTACTGAACACCAGTACAAGTCCCGCGGCTCGCCGTGTGGCGAGCGACCGAGACAGATCTGGATCAGCCGCGACGAGACGAGGACGGACAGGTTGTCGACCGAGAAGCCGTTGGTCTGCCTCGCGTGCGTGTTCATGGTAGCAGACAGTCCTCGTGCAGTCCTCGCGAGCCAGCGAGCGTGCGTGAGCGAGTTGGACGAGGTCAAGGTGGACGCGACTCGCTTCTCGACGCGAAGTCGCGCTCGACAGGGAGAAACTCGCAAATCGGAGAGAAAGCGAGGCAAAACGACTACAGCAGTGACGACGAGATACGCAAAAGGGACTACTGGAGAACCACCGGGGAAGGACAGCGAAACAACGGCCGAGCAAAGCGGAAGCGAGTCTATCGAGGGGGGGAAGGTACAGGGCGGCGAGGAAGCGAGCAGGGAGGGGAGTAAGAGCGGAATGAATAACGTAAAGCGTCTTCTGTAGGGGTAGGGCAAAGGGGCGAGAGAGGGCAGCGAGCAGCGAGCAGCGTAGGTACAGGTCGGCGAGAAGGGGCGGATATGGGTATCGCAATTGGCGCGCGGCGGGTATTTTACCTTGACGATAGCGCTTTGTAGTAGACCTGCGGTAGAAATACGGTCAGTGAGGGAGGAGCGGGGAAGTTGGAGAAGTAAGGAGGACGCACGATAGTGACGAACTGCAAGCGCGGACGGGAGACCACATCCGACAAGTCAGCATCCGCACTGGGCCAATACAGAGTATGACGTTGCAGGGACGCACCTTCCGCTTGTACCTCGTCGTGACACCGACGCTCAGGTACCCACCCTTGATGGGGCTCGCCGCAAGGTGATTGATAACCGAGTGGTCGGGCTTTGGCAGAATCGAGTTGTCATCTCCACTTCCTTGCGTGACATACGCCGCATGATTGAGCGGGCCCTTCTCGAGTTGCGCCGGAAGCGAAGGGGGCAGGACGCCTGCTGATGGCGGAGGCGGCGGGTACAGCGGCTGAGGCGTGTCGTGCGTCGGGTTCGGGTAGCGCGCGTACCACTCCGCTTCAATCGCATCCCGTTCGGCCTCCCATTCGCCCCACTGAATCAGCTCGGGCGGGATCTCCTGCGTCCATTGCGTGTCGTCCTCGTCCACGTCGTACGCCTGTCCCGCGCCTGGTACGGCTGCGTCATCGTCTTCCGCCCCTGCGAAGGGCCAGAAGAACGGGTTGAACCCGCCAAGCGCGCGAGCGACGGTGTTGGGTGTCGACGAAGGCGGGATTGAGGCAATTGCTGATGCGACGGCAGCGGCAGCCTGGGCGTTCGGGACGGCGAGAGGTTGCGAGGTCGCCGCAGGAGTCGTCGGAGGCGGAGACCACACTGTCGCGGGAATCTTCGAGTTGACTGGGTTCACCTGGAGGTAGTTGATCAAGTTGCCATCGGCGTCGGTCGCGACGGGCAGGTGCTTCGATGCCTTCCACTCGTTGTCGACGATGAACTTGAGGCGGTGCGGGCCAGGAGGAAGCGAGATGAGCGCCGAGAAGTCAGAGGCGCTGTGCGAAGTCGGTAGGGAACGTAGTCAGCAACCATGCCGCGCTCAGCAGCAAAATCGCCAGCGAGGTGAGAGCGTCCGCAACGCACTCGGTCTTCCTTAGCTCGATCTTGGTTTTCCACCCATTCGCGAAAGTCCCCGTAACATACACCTCCTTCGGGCCTTTGGCGCCCCTCCCCTCCCTCCCCTTCTGCTGCCCATCCTCATCCTTCCACTTAATCAGCGTCGGCACGCCCCTCTCTCCCGCTCCGAGGTCCACAGCCGCAGCGAGGAGGTTCTGCGCAATTGTCTGCGAGGGAACGGATAGGAGCGGGATGGGGATTGCGGCGACAGGGGCGTTGAAGACTGCTGGAGGGAGGAGGACGGCGGGGCTGGGTACGGCGCCCGTGGGGGTCGTACCGCGCGAAGTGGCCGGCGAGGCGATGACGGATGTGCCGGAGGGGATCGAGTCGGATGCGATGGGCAGAGCGTCGTCGGGTACTGGAGGGGCTTGGACCGTGTCGGAAGGAGCGTCCGAGGGAGGGGTAGGCGAAGAAGTTGTCGGAGGGAGCTGGGCGGCAGAAGGGTGAGGAGGCGACGAGATCTTGGGTTCTTCCCCTGGCGGTGTAGGCGCCAAGATGGACGAGACGGCGCCCGCGAAGGACGTCTGCGGCGTCGTTACCATCCTGACACCCTCTCCTCCTCCCGCCGCCCGACTAGGCGTTGACGACTCTGCGCTTCCCGGCCCTCCACCCACCGAGCCCAAAGTCGGCTGCAACTCCCTCCGATCCTGCGGCGCGGGCGTCTGCGCCCCATCCTTCCTCTCCCCCTCTTGCTCCTGCCCCTGCTTACTCTCAGCAGGCGTCTGAGCCCCGTCTCCAAACGGCGAATCATCCGGCACCGCCTCCCTCGTTGGCGAATTCAACACCGGCATCCGATCCGTACTCATAATCACGTCGCTCGTCAATCGCGCGCTTGTGCCGAACCCAGGATGCATCGTGTCGTCCGGATCCATCATCAGTGCGTTGGCGCCAATCGCGCCCATTCCTGCGTTCGTGAGGGAGCCGTCGCGCCCGATTCCGGCGGCACCTGCGGGCGTACGGGCGACGGTGGAGGAGCCTGTGCCGGGGATACCGATGGCGACGGGCTTGACGGTGGCGCCGGGGGAGCCGGACGGGGGCAAGCCTGGCGAGGCATCGAGGAGAGCTGCCGCTGCCGGTGGAGACGAGAGCAAGACCGAGGGATCGTCCGCCCTTCTCGGGCCGTAAACGACGTGTTCTGCTTTCCCCTGCAGCGCACCGCGCAGAGACCCGCCCACGCCTTCGTTCAGGATCTCCGGGTCGAGGTAGCCTTCGTCGACGACGGGGACGCGGTCAGAGTGTTTCCGTCGGACGCCTGAGCCTGAGCCGCCGCGAGGGAGTCGAGCGAGCGGAGGGGGTTGCGAGAGGGTAGAAGACCAGGGCTGAGTATGATGCGAGGTCGAAGACGAGCGCGAAGGTTGGCCGGACGACCCGCCCGACACATCCGGCAACTCGATGTGTTTCTTCCGTTTGCTCGGCGTCCGCGACGTGCCGTGAAAGCGCTCCTCTCCCCCACCTGGTAGGGGGATGTTGCGCGACCGAGGCGAGTTGCGCGACGAGCGGGACCCGCCTTTGTCGAGTCCTGATCCGGGCGCGCCGCCGACCGAGGGAGTCGAGGGCGTCGAGGGCGTCGAGGCATTGTTGCCCATGGTGCGCAGCGGGGTGTCAAGCCTGTGTTCGGCCGCGCCGATGAGTGAGGACGTCAGCATCCCTCCCTCCCTTCGGTGTTCGAGTTGGAAACAGCGCGAGCGAAGCCCTCCCAGCCCGCCTTGAGGCTCGCAGCGTCGTCCTAGCCATCACTGCACATCTTTTCGCTTCCGTGAGCCCGTCCAGACCCCGCGAGCCGTCTCACGATGCACGACTCGGGATGTTGGAGCGGGGGGAGAGGGGAAGAGAGTGACGGGTGCGGTGGACAACTTCTCGAGTGACGGAAGTGGGCAGATGTAGGTGATTGGGCGTACCTGTGCGAGTGTGAACTTAATCCGCCTGTCTGCTGCCTGCCTGGCGAGGAAGCGAGGTGGATGCGGGCGGGTCGTCGGCGGTAGTGCTGGCTGTGTCGCGGCGCAGGGAGAGTTGGGTGGGCTGTGCGGTTCGCAAAGTCGCTCAGTTCAGTCGAGCGAGTCCAATGTACAGCCCAGCGAGTCCCAGCACGAGTGTGAGGGCGCGAGCAAGCGATGGGCTCTGTGAGGACGATGAGGATGGGAGTGAATGGATCAGCTTCGACCGGGATAAGCCGGATAGGCTCGACTTCTGGCGTGTTACACTACTATCAGGCCGTCTACGCTGCTCGATCTTTTTATCGCGGCGTGAGGCGACCCCTTCGTCCTCGTCCGAGTCGTCTTCCCTCTTGAGCCCTGGCATCGACGCTCACCATGTTCCAGCCACTCCTGCTGCTCCTGCTGGCACTTCCGACACTGCTACACGCCCAGCTACTTCTCCCTCACCTCTCGCCAACAGCTGCGCCATCGACAGATGCCCAACCAAGACCGTCCGTCAACCTCCTCGTCCCGCGACAGCAGCAGGCCAGCACGAGCGCGAGTGGGAGCCAGAGCAGCTCGATCAGCATTCCCAATACCGCACCGTGAGTCGCGTTTGCTTGATCAGGAGGGTTGTGAAGGGGGAGCTTGCTTTCGACGGACTGCACGTCGGCTGCAAGAAGGTTGATGGCGTCGAGTGGAGGTGCAGGCAAGATGGGACTCGGGAAAGCGGGTGTCTTCTTCGGAAGACGTCGCATGGCCCCCGGCGCACCTCTCACTTGCCCTTGAACCGCCACACTGACCCTTTCTCCTCCTCGAATCCCCCTTCGCCCATCCACGACTCGCTCAACCAGCGCCGGAGGCCTCACCTTCCTCACACCCGCTGCCACAGCTGGTGCTTCGTACTACAAGATTGCCCCCTCGAACCCTATCACCTTCGGCTGGAACTACACTTCGCTTTAGTGCGTTCCTCCTCTTCTCCCACCCAAACTGAGCGGGACTGATGGTTCGAGCGCAGTGTCACGCCGACGAGCTTGACGTTCGAGGCGCGATGCTCGGCGAATGGGTTTACGTACCCTGTTGGGCCGACGCAGGGAATTCCTGGGAGCCAGACGACGCTAGTTTGGGACCCCTACGCGTGAGTCTCCTGCCTCTCGGCTGTCTCAGTCGTCCACGATCGCTCCGCCCGCTGGTGGGATGTTCCGTGTGTGTGTAAATGCAATTGAGGAGGAGTCTCTGACTTCGCCCTGCGCAACTCATGCAGCTACGCCCAGTCGCCCAACGCCGTCCCCTTCGCTCAGGCAACCTACACCCTCCGAGTCTACGACTCCCGCGGACCCGACGCAACCGCTCAACCCGGCCTCTTCAACGGTGCCAACTCGATTCTCACATTCGCCATGTACTTCCCCGCGCAGTATACGAGCTTGGCGGACGGGTGGACGTGTCAGGGGTGTTCGGCTGCGGTGCGGAGGTTGACGAGTGTGGAGAGTGGGGTTTGGGTCGCGCTGCCGGTTACGCTTGGGTTGGTGTTGATTGGAGGGGCGGGGGTGCTGGGACGATGAGCGGCTGGCGGCGGTTTCTTCTCTCTCAGGCGTTCTTGACGGACACTTTTTCACCCCTTCACGACCATACGTTGCCTTCACGTGCCCCTCATCCGTTTCCTCCATTCCGTTCACAGACACTTCACCCATCCTGCATTTTCTTGTCTTGTCTCTGCTAGCTTTCGATGTCTACCTGTCATCCCATACGCACTAGACCGTCAACCTCAGCCAGCTCTTCTCTCGAGAGTCCCGCATCGCCAGGCAACCTCGCGGGGAAGAACAGTAGATACAAAGATTTGCAACAACAAGTCACTTCACTCGCTCAAAGTGTCTATCCACCCGTCCGCGTCCCACCTCTACAAGCTACTGGATCTCGCCCTCGTTGTCGTCGACGTCTGTCACGCGGAGGGTCGAGCACCAGAGGCGGTAGTTGAAGAGGTCGGTCTTGGGGTTGTAGAAGGGGGCGTGGAGGAGGCGGTCGATCTGCACCGCCGCGCGTACCGTCCGCCAGTCAGTCCTTCACTTTGGCGGGGAAACGAACGGCAGAATAAGCGAACGGCAGCGCACCTCACTCTCACTTATCCTGTCCCCCGTTCCTCCCAACCATTCCCTCACCTCTTTCCCTCTGACGAACCCCTCATGCGACTCGTCAAAGCACGCGAACGCCTCAAGCATCTCTTGTTCGGGTGAGAGAGGGGAGAGGTGTGAGGCGAGGAGGGTCACGAAGGTGGTGAAGTTTATTGGGAGGGGAGTAGAAGTGGGAGGGGCGGAGAGGGGCTGGGCGTGGAGGAGGGAGTGGATGAGTTGGGGAGAAGGTTGTTGGCCTGTAACAACGGAAAGGAGCGGGTTAGTCAGATTTCGATGAGGGGCGAGTACGGCGAGTAGAGCGAACCCACCGAGTGAAGCGAGCAGTCCGCGTAGGTCTGCCTCTGAGATGATGCCATCGTTGTCCTGGTCGATCAGCTGCACGTACGAGCGCACCCAACACCCAGGACAGGTCAGCAACCTCTCGTCAGCTTCGCGTTCGTTCAACGAACGCCTTCCTTCGCCCGTCCACCGCTCGACCGCTACGAGAAAAGCCGAGACGCACGCTGAACGCCTCACGGAACACGTGCACCTGCTTCGCGTCGAACAGCTGATATGCGCCGCTGCTTTCGCGCGGGTGGGAGCGACGCGCCTTGCCTGAGGAGGGGCGCCCAAGGCCGAGGCTGGCGCTCGCGGGACTGAGGGGCGAGGCGGTGGTGGTCATAGCGACTGGATAAGGCGAGCTAAACGGTCAGCGGGACGGACGAGCGCGAGTGAGCGAGACGAGGAGGCGTGAGCGGCCGAGGAGGAGGTGCGAGGGATGGATGGCGCCGAGTCGCCCGGAGCGGCGTTTGAGCAGCCCAAGCGTACTCTTCTGGGCGTATTTGCCTGCCTCACGCCTCGAGCGCCATGCGCTGTTCCCTTCGTACCCTTTCTTTTTTTGCTCGGACTCTGCCTCCTTTTGCCCTCCGGATTGTCATCGTTCGCATCTCCTGTACACCCACAGCCTGACCGAACGTTCCGCGATGGGCCGGCGGACCGCTCGCTCGACCTTTCTCCTGAGTCGGCGTCCGTCCCCATTTTCTTTCTTTTTCTGCTCACAGCAGTGCTACACCCGTTCGCCTATCTCAAATCTGAGCAGCGTCCGCGTACGTCTGCCAGACAACGCCTTCTCCCACAAATCGCGCCTCGCCGCACCTCCTCTCACGGGCGACTGGCCGGTCGAAGAAGTTCGCCAATTCGTGCCGGCCACCACCAACGAACACGTCGCGGAGGACATCCTCCAGCGCTTCTATGACGAACTCAAGTCGCGGAGTTCATCATCTCGATCCTGAGGCAAGTCAGGGTGCAGGCCCTGTCGCAGCACATCAACCGGGAACTCCTCGTGCGTTCGCTCTTTCTTCCGTTTGCTCTCTCGCTGGCAATTGACGAGACCCCCGCTCGCAGTGGCATAGGCTCGCTTCTCTCGCCTTTGTCACCGTCGGTCTGTAGCTTTTCTGTCAGCAGAGCGTACGCTGACCCTCCTTCTCGCTTTGTGGAGCGACATGCTCGCCTGGATGGTGTACTGCCAAGAACCGCTCGATCTCGCCTGGCGCGAGAAGATGCGACAACTCGCAGTAGACGAGCGCGAGTTCCTTATTGAGCATCGCAGGCGAGTCGAGCAAGGTCGGCAGCGGGGTCACGACGGCGAGTTTGCGCTGGCGAAGCGGCACTTTGTACCGGTTGGGAGGAGGGGGGTTGCACGGTGGTGAGCAGCGAAGGTCATCTGCCATGGAAAAATCTCTTTGGCGCTTTGCGGTAGTCACTCCGCTTCTGCCTTCGGCGCAATCCTCGACTTCGCTCGATATTCGTTGACCCGGACCATCGCTTCTCATTCTTCCTCCTCGCCACCGCCTGGAGGCCCACATTCCTTTCATCAACGTGCGCTACAGAGGCCGAGGTTGCCGGACGACAATCTACCGGACCACCCGCGGACAGTGTCGACGCTCCTTGCGGTCGCTTCAAGATCTCGACGTCTCCTCGTTCTGCTTCTTTCAGTCGGTCGCGCCAATGGAAATGTTGGCGCCACTTGTCGGCGAACAGCAGTACAGCAATCTGCTTTGCCAATCCCGTCTCGCCGAACCGCCGCTCGAAAGTCTTTCTCACCTTTCGCCCGACGAGCTGACAGAGGAGCTCGGTTCGTTTGTGCCGCCAGGCGCTCCTCCTCAACGGTGTGACAGCGACGGTCTCGTGTCTCTACGAGAGATTGGACGACAACCACTTCTGCTCGCAAGGGTTCGAGGCAAGTCGGCGCAAGTTCGTGCCGTCGGGGGTGCATCATCCAGACGCTCCAAGAGCTGCTTGACCTACTTGAACAGGGCGAACGAACGCCGCACCACTTCGTGCGTGCTCAAAGCGAGCGAGTCTTCACTTTCTGCCATGTTGCTGACCACGTTGCTGCAGTGGCAGGATGTCATCTCACTCGAATACGTCGACGTGTGCGCCATCCTTTTGCTGGCTTATCGGGTCAGCAACGCGGCTGACAACGGCGGAACCGACATGACTGTCTAGGTCTCGTGCTGTGACAATACGGCTGGCAAGACCTGGCAACGCCTCCTGAAGAGCCACAAGCCTGCCATCGAGGTTTTTGACAGTCGCATCACCCTCTATCGCCGAATCTACCTTGACCGTTCGCCAAAGGCCAAAGTTTCAGGTCGAAGCGCGTTCGCAAGAACTGAGCTTGTCGAATGACTATGAGACACTTCTCAGCAAGTATCCCTGGCCGCAATGGATAGCCTGTGATGCGGGCTTGTCCTTTTTGAGAAAGCTACGAGCTTGGGGCAGATCTTGTTGACCGGAACCTGCTCGAGCGCGGCAAGCTGGCACATTGCAGCGCGGGCTACATCAGTGTTTCCTCTTCCATTGTGAGGGTTAGGACGTCATACAAGTTGCCAACAATTACTCGCATCGCGCCCTGGGACAAGAAGCGGAGCGGTTTCAGCCAGTTGGGAAGGTCGTCCGAGAAATACACCAGGAGAAACGAGGTTTGTGAGGCTCACGTTGCCCTCGATGTACTGCGCGAAGCAGGAGTGATTAGGTGCCAACCCTCCAAGACGGAGCGCGAGGCGACAAGAGTCCGGGCGAGCGCACGAGGTGCAGCAAGCTTGGTGTGGCCCGTGACGCTGCACGACGACCCAAACCAGCTCCGTCCGTTCCTCAACCGTATCGTCAACAGCTTCGCAAGGCCCACTGTAGCAGGTTCTGGGCCCTTGCGAAGCGCGCGAAGTGATAAGCTCCCCTGAGCTCTTCCCCTCGTCCTCGTCTCCCGCTCGAGAAAGGGGGACCCACACAACTGCCTCCTCCAACTCTTTACACTCCCTGTTCAAACCTCTCAGGTTTCTCTGCGCTAAGTCGCGCAACGGGCGAGGTTCCCTGTGCGTCGAGGCGGCAGTCACATCGTCATACGTAGGTGAGGAGGAGGAAGAGGGGAGAACTGGGGGCAGAGGGCGGCAGGGCGATGAGGCATGCGCTGTCGGCGAGGCGAGCGAGACCCATTGGAGCGAATCTCGTGAGCAGACGGAGCGAGGAGGATCAGGCGATCACGCTGTGCTGTCCCTGCCTTTCGCCGGGGATCGGCCCATGCGGAGCGTTCCGAGTCGACAGTAGGGGACAGAGAAACGCAGGAGCTGCGCTGGATGGGCAGCAAACAAGGAGGACATCGCACCATTGCGAGAACGCCGCTGGCAAAGCAATCTCTGGGGGAGGGGCTATAGCAGCATCTTGTGCGGGACATGCCAGCATGCCAGGCAGCTCCGTAGGTCGCACCACTGAAGCCGGAATGCTGCAGGACGAGTTGCCGGTAGAGAACAGTCGACGCAAGCGAAGAGGCCGGCAAAGGGGACGAATCGTCGCGGGCGGGAGCAGCGAGGAGCGGATCTGGTGTTCAGCGGTCAACAGTACATGCGAAGACCCGATAGATCAGCTCATAGCATTCCTAGCCGCTCCACCCCGCCAGAAAGCCAGAAGAACAAGTCGCCGCAAAGCAAGACGTAACCCCCCCCCCCCCGACCCAGTCGATTCCTGCCGAACATCGTCGAGCAGCGGCGGAACTGACATCCGCCTGCTCACCGCCAGCAGCCGCGTGGTGTCCTCGAGCTCGAGCTCTTCGCCTGCGCCTCCACCTCCCCCCCTCGGCCGGATGGGACTAGCTAGAATCGATTTCGAGGCGCACAAGGCAGGTCCGCCAGCGCATCGGCTGTAACGGCAGCAAGGGCAGAGGAGCTTTCGCCGCGTCGCCGTCTTGCGCTGCTGCCAGTGGCCCTTTGCGGCGACAGCGCGCAGACGACCAGGGCTTGGCGGGAACCCTGCGAGCGCGAGGGATGTCTCTTGTCTCTGCGCTGTTCGAGCCTGGCGCGCTTGCTTTTCCAATCCGGTCCGCGCGATGCAAGGTAGTGACGACACTTTCTCCTCGACGTGATCTCGCTCGGTCGCCTGTTCCTGTCCACCGAAACAGCAGCAGCGGCAGCAGCTCTGGTCCAGGTGGGGGATCGGACGGCTTCGCATTTGGGCTCCCCGTTTTCCTCAGAGCTCCCGCTCCCGCTCCGAGTCGCTTTTCTTCTCCTCGTCGAACCCCGCCCCGCGTCCTCGGCTGTCTCCGGCTTGCGTCGTGTCTGAGGCTTCCATATCATATCAACCCCGGCTAGCTAGACTCTGCGAGCCATGCCGGCTTCCCGCAGATCCCGCCTTCTCCTCGCTGCCGCCGCTTCCGTCCCTCTCGCCTCGGCCGCACAGATCGACTACAACCTCTCGACAACTGAGCTCAACCGGACGTCGTGGGAGCGTCAGCCGTACGTCGCGAACGGCTACATCGGCCAGAGGATCCCCGCAGAGGGATTCGGATACCGCGAAGTCGTTCCGAACAATGCGTCTGCACACGACGGAACGCAGGGATGGCCGCTCTTTACGCCGAGGCAGACGGCCGCCATCGTCGCAGGCTTCTACGACCAGCAGTGCGTGCGAGTCCCCGCTTCGAGACGGAAGAAATCCGGCTGACTTTCCAACTCCTCCTTCAGAAACGAGACTGCCGGCACCAATTTCGTGCGCTCCGATATCCTCGACGTCTCAGAAGCGCCGTACTGATGCTCGGCCCGCGCAGGCCCAAACCGGCGGCGAGCAGCCGATCTCGACTCTTCCGACGTTCGACTCGCTCTATCTAACGATCAACAACCAGACCTACTCAACCCTCACCCCCGACTCGCAGATCGCCAACTGGTCGCAGTCAATGTCGATCGACGACGGAATCGTGCAGACCATGCTCGACTGGACACCCGACGGCATGAACAGGAGCGTCTCGCTCGAGTACACTGTCCTCGCGCACCGTGTCTGGCCGAACGTCGCTGCCGTGCGCTTGAGCGTCTCAGGCCTCACGCAGGACATGCAGGTCGCCTTCACCGACGTTCTCGACGTGCGTTCCGAGGTTTCCCCTCCCTCGGGAAGGTCGCACGCTGACTTCGCGCTCTCTCGCAGGGCATCGGCGCCTGGCGTACCGACCCCGTCTCGGCAGGACCCGTCCCAAACTACACGCAGATCATCCACTCGGCCGTCCGCCCGAACGGTATCTCGAACGTCACGGCCTACGAAGTCTCGCTCATGAACGCCTGGCCTAACTCGGTAGGCTGGACGAACGACACCGGTGCAAACTGCATCACCCAGCAAGGCGTCTTGACGACGAACGCCTCGACCGCGTCGCAATGCTACCGCGCGACTCAGGTCCCGCAGAACGGCCGCCTCGGTGCCGTCAAGTACGTCGGCATCGCCTCGTCCGACTCGTATCCCGGCTCGGAGCTCGCGACTGCGCTGCAGGCCGCCAAGCACGCCAATGAGACGGGGTGGGAAGCCATGGTCAACCAGCACCGGCAGGCTTGGAAGCAGGTCTGGAACGATGCAGACATCGTCATTAACGGCGACTCGGAGGAGTTCCGCGAGATCCAGCTTGCAACTCGTGCCAGTCTCTTCCACATCTTGACCAACGTGAGTTGCCGGGACGGTCGTTTTCTCCGCGTTCAAAACATTCGGTGCTCACCCTTCGCCTCGCGCAGCTTCGCAATGGCTCCGAGCCGACTGGACGCGGCGACACCTCGATGGGTCCAGCAGGGTTGACGTCTGACTCGTACGCCGGACAGGCAAGTCGAGCTTTCGCAAAGACCGGGTTCAAGGACCGGCTGACGCTTCATTTGTGCAGGTCTTCTGGGACTCGATTACCTGGGTTGCGCCGTCGCTCTTCACGCTCCAGCCTGACTATGGCGAGAACATCATCGACTACTACCACCGCCAACTCGGCGCGGCCGAAGTCAACGCGCGCGAGTTCAACCTCAGCGGCGCCTTGTTCCCCTGGACGAACGCTCGCTTCGGTAACTGCACCGGTGTCGGTCCTTGCTACGATTACGAATACCACCTCAACCCCGACATCGCACTCGCCGCGTGGCAGTACTTCGCGGCAACGGGCAACAGGACTTGGCTGCAGGAGAAGGGTTACCCGCTTATTCGTGGCGCTGCCGACATGATTGCGACGTTTGTCAAGTACAACGAGACGACCGGACAATACTACACGACCAACATGACCTCGCCGGACGAGTACTCGAACCACAAAAACAACTCGGCGATGAGTGCGTGTCTTCCTCGAACGATCGTTCCCGGACGGCTGGGCTGACTTTCATCGCACCTCCGCAGCCAACGGGGCGTTCGCCGTAACCCTTCAACACGCACAAGAAATCGGCAGCATGCTCGGCTATGACTCGCCTTCGAACTGGACCGCCATCCGCAAGAACATCACGATGCTCAAGGCGCCGAGCGGCATCCTCCTCGAGTTCGACGGCTTCAACGGCACTACCGCCGTCAAGCAGGCCGACGTTGTCTTGCTCGAGTACCCGTACGAGTATCCTCGCAGCGCGTCGGCGGCCCTTCAGGACCTCGACTTCTACTCGATCGCGACCTCGCCAAACGGTCCCGGCATGACTTACTCGATCTTCTCGTGCGTCGTGCTCTCCATTCCTGCTCGTGCTGCTCCTCATCGACGTCCGTACACGCGCAGAATCATCGCCGCCGAGCTCTCGCCCGTCGGATGCGCCTCGTGGTCGTACTTCCTCCAGTCGTCGCAGCCGTACGCTCGCGCGCCTTACTACCAGTTCTCGGAACAGACCAGCGACGTCTACGCCGAGAACGGCGGCACGAACCCCGCTTACACCTTCTTGACTGGACACGGCGGATACCTTCAGTGCGTCCCTCTGACTCTTGCTTCCCTCGCCACTCTCGCTTACCACTTCCGACGCTCGCCAGGACGCTCACGCACGGCTTCACCGGCTACCGATTCCGAACCGACCGCCTCTACTTTGACCCGATCCTCCCGCCGCAGTTCTCGCAGGGCTACACCCTCAAGGGCTTCAAGTGGCAGGGCGGCGTCTACGACATCCAGGTCGCGCAGGACAACACCAAGATCACTTGGAAGAGCGGCGGAAGCAGCCAGAACGTCACCGTCCAGATCGCCAAGGGTAACTCGAAGGCCGGCAACCAGTACGTCACCTCGCACCTCTTTTCGAGCGTGCGAAACTGACTTCCACTCTACCTCAGCACCCTCGCTCCCGGCCAGTCGCTCACTATCCCGACTCGGGCTACCTCGGGCGCGCTCGTCGAGGGCAACATCGCTCAGTGTCAGACCGTTCTCACGAACGACACTCGCTTCGGGCTCGAGAACAACACTATCGTACCCGGCGAATATGCGCTCTCCGCTATCGACGGCGCCAACGCTGTGAGTCTCACAAGAAATGCGCTCGACTTACGGCATAAACGGCCGCTGACTTTTGCCCCTTCGCAGACGACTTGGCAACCGCTCACGGCCAACAAGACGGCGATGACGATCGACCTTACCAGCGTCAAGACGATCAAGGGCTTCCACATGAACTGGGGACCTGGTGCGTCTCGCCTTTCGCCGCCTTTCTGCTTCCTTCGCTCACACGCTTTCTCATTTGCAGAGCCTCCGACGACGTTCTCGATCTCGATCGCCAACTCGTCGTCCGATGTCGCAGCTGCCATGTCGTCGCCCATCGCGTCCGGCAACGTCAGCATTTCGGCGCCGTTCAACGCTCAGTCTGCGAACAAGGTCGCCATTCAGATCGGCAACCTCACGGATGCCTCGCTCCCTCAGACCGTCTTCGCTCGCTACGTAAGCCTTACCGTCGAGGGCAACCAGTCGCCCGGCGCCAAGTACGGCCCGACTGTCGCCGAGTTCGCCGTTCTAGGCGCGTGAGCTGCACGGACAGACACTTCTCCTCTCTTCCTCATGCACAAAGCAAAGCCTCTCCCTGATCGCCTCTTTGTATCGAGGGTGAAATAGCACATAGGAATCGTATTGAACCATCGCGCCCGGTCCGTGGATGCGAGAGATTGAGATAGGGTCGTTCAGTCAAGTCTTGCAACACTTTCTAGTCCAACCGATGTACAGAGCGTAGTACCCAAGAAGTCGTACATTCGCCCACTCGCCTACCGCCCTCGTACTCGCCCTCGCCCACCGCCCGCTCCCCGCTGCACCTTTTGCGGACTACCCGGATCACCCTCCATCCGCTCACCCATCCCGCCGGAATCGCCTCCTCGTCCAGCATCCAGCTTCCGCTTTGCCGCCGCTGGGCTCAGCATTTCGGTCCTGCCGTGCGAGGCCGAGCTCGATGGTCGTTGAGCAGCGGGCGGAAGCGGTTGCGGGGGTCCGCCGGGAGAAGCCGTGACGGACGAGTAGAAGCTGTTCGTCAAGGGGTTCTGCGACGAGGCGGCGATTGGGGGAGGACCGGACGCTGCCGGTGTCGTGGGCGGGAGAGAAGATTGCGGGCCACGACGGAACGAGCCGGCATCTTGAGGCGGTCCAAGGCGTGTGCGGTCGGCGTACCGCGCGAGGGATTCTGCGCGAGCGCGTAGTCAACACAAGCGCGAATGGTGACTGGGTCCGCACGAGACTCACGCATAGGACCTGTGCCGCTTTCGAGCGAGAAAGCGATGAGGTCCTGCAGCTGCGCAACCGACTCGGCGATCTGAAGAGAGGCGTCAACGCAGTGTTCAGCAGAATAGACACGACCGCCACGCACCTCGAGGCAGCGCATACCCATCTCTGTCACGCCAAAGGCGCCAACTGAGCTGAGCGGGACTTCGACGAGCGCCAAACGCTTCCCGCCTTTTACGCCCTCGCTCTGTGCAATCGAGTCCATAGAGCCCTTCCGTTCGCCCTCGTCCTTCTTGCTCGACCCCGAGCCCCGCTCGTCCGGTAAGATGTCGTCCGAGTCGGCTTCGACCTTGGCACTCGCGCTTCTTCGGCGGGTGACCATCCCCTTCGCCTGCCCTGTCTTCCCTTTCCCGCTAGATCCCCGGCGTTCCTCACGCTCCTTCTCCTCCTCCTGCTTAGCTGCATTCTTCCCGCCCGCCTCGCCCGACACGCTCGCCTTCACCGATGCTACCTCCCCCAGCGCCTGCTCAACCTTCTCCATCGCCTGCCGACTCACAAATTCCTCATACCCGCGCGCATCGAATTCCAAGCTCTCGATGCGCAGGCCCGCAGCTCTGTTTCCGAGGTCCCTGAACATGATGTGCATCGTGAGCGTGCCGTGTAACTCGACGCGCGCACCGGAACCGAAGAGGGAGGTCCATTGTGCGTGCTCGGAGCGGAGGAGGTAGCCGATGTGAATGGGAAAGGAGGGAGGTATGGGGGGTGGAGGGTCGGGACCACCGGACGAGGGAGAGGGAGGAGAGGGTGGTCGAGGAGCGGTTGGGTCGGGAGTCGTAAGGCGGAACTCGCGGACGAAAGTGGGGATGAAGCTGGAAGAGACGACACCCTGGAGGTGGTTAAGGTGTTGGAATCGAGGGAAAGCCGAGCAGGGGATTTCTGCGGGCGTCGACGCTTGTTAGGAACAGCATCTCGAGCCGAGGTACACCGCACGCACCAAAGACCTTGCTCATCGGACCTGCCGGATCGAACAAACCAATCTTGACGAGGCCCGTGTCGGTAAAGTTGTCGGCGACGGCCGCTCTCAGCGCCTCGAGCGGGTTCTCGCTCTGCATAACGGAGGACCGTTAGCTTGACGAAAAAAATGGAGAGGTCCGCGCTGCGCACCTCGAACGCAACCTGTAGCGAATCGTTGAGTGTCGCGAGCCGAGCGAGTGCGGGGCCTGCCGGGACAGCAGTAGCAGTGATCGGACCAGTCCTGTTTCGACAAACTGGTCAGTCGGGGCGTGGTCATGACGAGCAAAAGGACGCACCCATTCAGAGCGAGATGAGCCGCGAGAAGCGTATTCGGCGGCGGCGCGAGCGAATGACGCATCATCGCTTGTCTGCCGTGCGGCATAACGCCGTTCGGTATGCTCGGATGCCGCGGAGGCTGACCTGGTCGCGGAGGCTGGGGCAGATGCTGTGGTTGAGGAGAGGAAGGCGGATGGTAGGAAGACGGGCCAGCGCTGCCGGGAGCAGCGGGAGAGGGTCGCATCCCAGCGTCTGAGGGTATCAGTCGAGGAGGAACGCCTGGCTGACCGTGCTGGTACTGCTGTTGTTGAGGCGGCGGAGGTAGAGGGAGCTGCTGAGACTGCTGAGGAGGGGGAGGACCGCCTTGCGCGTATTGCGAGGCGGCGAGACCTGGCGGATGAGGAAGCGGGTGAAGGTTGGGAGACGAGGGAGAGGACGCTGGAGGATGAGGCGAGGGCGCATAGTGATGCTGCTGCGAGCCTGGGGGAGGAAGAGGGCGGTGCATAGGAATGCCTGGCTGTTGAGGCGGGTGCTGCGGGAGGTAGTGGTTTGGCGGAGGTTGCGGGAGGTACGCCTGCTGCTGTTGCTGCTGCGCGAGCCAAGCGCCGTGTTGAGGATGTTGCGGATGAGAAGGACCGAT
Organism: Rhodotorula sp. S30-09; assembly: GCA_023628235.1. NCBI lineage: Eukaryota > Fungi > Basidiomycota > Microbotryomycetes > Sporidiobolales > Sporidiobolaceae > Rhodotorula > Rhodotorula sp. S30-09. The sequence goes on from JAMALD010000010.1 coordinate 472,956, forward strand.
AACTTGGCCTGGCTGGGGAGGCATCCCCCCCGCGACCCGCATGTTGGGAGGAGGAACAGGCAGCATCGCCCCTGGAGGACCTCTCGCGCCGTTCATCCCCTGCCGAGCATGCATCATCCCTCCCTGCTGCTGTGGCTGCTGTTGGACCATCCGTTGTCCCTGCTGAGTCTGCCCGGGCATCATTCCTCCCTGCGGCGGCTGTCCCTGCGGCTGCCCGCCTTGTCTCAGCACCGCCTGCCTCTGCTGCGGCGTCATTCCATTCTGCAAGACCGGCTGCTGCTGCTGGTGGTACGCGTAGCCCTGCTGGTGCGGGTTGGCGTTTTGTCCGCCGGGTGAGGCCTGGGGAGGTGGGGCGTTGGCGAGCTGCAGGTGCTGCTGGGCGTGGTGCGGTAGCATGGTCTAGCAGAGCAAGCCAAGCACTCGCATGTCCCCCTCGAGCCAGTCCAACCTGTAGCAGAGCGTTCAAAGCGAGGTCGTCGTCCAGGACAACCCCTCCGTCTCGTCCCGCTCACCGACAACCCGACAACAAGCTCGCAACGCTTGCCTAGCACGCTCGACAGGCTCAGACGACCGCACAGACTCGCCAGACCAGCGCAAATACGCCCGCGCGCGCGTTGAAAGCGAGCTTGATCCCGCGAGAGAGCCGTGTCCCATCTCACTCGTCGTCCCGGCCACTGCAAACCCTTGGGGACGTACGTGCACCTGCCGTAGGGTTTTTGGCCGCATAGGAAGGTGCTGTTCGCCTCACCTCCCCGCCCGAGCGAGTCGACACCGTCCTCACAGGCGTCACCACCCTCCTCTTCAACTCGCACTTGAGCGCTCGGACAAGGCTGAACGAAGTCGCAGTAGACTGGTGCGCACGGCTTTGCTACACTCGCACGCGAACGAACCCTCCCGAGCTGACGGCGCCGCCGTTCTCGCAGGTCCCCGCTCAAACTCTGGCAGAACAGCCCCCTAACCCTTCACCTTTCCCTTCTCTTTCCCAGGTAAGCCTACGCGCCCGAATGGGGATTGATAAGCGAGCACACGGTTGCAATCAGATGTCCCATATCGCGCGCGCATGAACCGCCGCATTGAAGGGCCGCCGTTCGAAGGACTACGTTTTCGCATCGCAACGAGTCTCGCTCTCTCGAAAAACAGCCGTTCTGACAACGTTCGGACGCTCTACCGTCTTACAGACACGTACATCGACGTCTACCGTCGAACGCGAGACTTTGCGGACCCGGTCTCGGTTCTCGCCTCGACACGACTTGACGACCTCTTCACGCCTTCTTTTCGTCCATCCCGCCTCGATACGACGTGGAACTCGCCTTTCCGACGTCCACTCGGCGTTTTTTCTCGTGCCAACATGTCGCCCTCGCACCCTTCCGTCCATTCGCCCTCCGACGCTCCGTTTGCTCCGACCGAAGCCAGCGCTTTCGAGGAGGCCATGATGGACTTCACTCCGTCGTACGGCGATTATCCGTCGACGTCCAGTGCCTTTGACGGCACCGCATATCGCCCCTCGTCAGCGGACGGCTTGTACCCTCCCGTCTCGGCTTTCTCCCTCCCCTCCGCATCCACGGCCGCCAGAACCCCTTCCCATCTCGCAACCTACACTGGCGCCGTCGCACCTTTCTCGCATCTGCCGTTCAGCAGCCTGACCGTACCTTTCGGCTCGTCGGCGTCGTATGGCACAGCGCAGCCTGGCTCGTCCGCTGGGGGTTCGTCACTTGCGATGCAGGCTGCGATCCACCAGCAGCAGCGTTCGGCGTTCCTCAACCCGCGCAGCGTGGAATTGTCGGCACAGCAGGCGCCAGTCACGATTACACCGACTGCGCTGACAGCGAGCCAGCGACTTGCGTCGGCGTCGGCATCGTCTTCCGCCTCATCGACACCGCCGCCTGCGGCCCCGCGCCGCAAGACCGCTTCCTCGTCCTCTTCGACTGCGGCCTCGTCCTCTGCGGCAACAAAAAAGGCCCCCGCCGCCTCTCCCGCCGTTTCTGTCTCCGCCTCGTCGAGCGCAGCGAAGAAGGCGCGAGAATCGCCGCGCGCGACCGCCTCTCCTGCCCCGTCGTCAACTCGCTCCGCTGCCTCGCCCGACGCCGACCCTGTCGCGCTCTGGCTGCAAGCGCTCCCCGGCGTCCGCTCGCACCTGTCCCAGCGACGACTCACTTCTTCCCCTCTCTCGTCCGCACAGAAACTCGTTGGACTCCTTTCCGAGTTCTCACACACGGATAGGTCGAGTTCCGCTTCGAGGTGGGGAGATGCGAGCGATGTTCCGCCCGAGGGACGCGCCGAAGTGTTGACTGCCTTGACCCGGTACGCGAAAGACGAATTCTGGAAGGCTTGGGTCGAAGTCGGAAAAGTCGATGCGGCAAACGTCAAGGGCAAGGGGAAGGAGAAGGACGGCGCGAGTCAGGCGATCGTCTCGGGTGGACTGGAGTTGCTGCAGGTTTGGCTCGATGGCGCAAGTAAGTCGTTCGTCAAGGACAAGGATGGCACGAAGGAGAAGGAAAGAGACAGGAAGAGGAAGGAGCTCGAGCAAGCATCGTTGGCGCTGGTTCTCCAGGTGCGTTCGCCGTCTGCTCAACTTCTTGTTTTCCGATATGGATTGCACCGCCCCGCGGCTCGACGGGGGATCGATGTCTCGCTCGAGGAAGCCCCTCTGCCAATGGGGAGGGATTGGCGGTTCCCCCGAGACGATTGGAACGAAGCGCAAGTCGCTCCCGCTACGCCGTGTACATGCGTCGCGCGCCTCTTTCCTTCTTCCTCTCCTCCTAGAGAGATGTCGAAAGCGCCGAGCTCGTCGAGGCTGCTTTTCGCGCCCGACAGCCCTCTCCCCTTCTCCTCGTCTCGGTCGCAATCACAACTATCCAGGCGAAACCACGAACCCGCACGCTGACAATGCCCGCTCGTCACGCCGCCAACGTCGCCAACAGGTCCTGGCCAAACTCCCCGTCACGATCAAGCACTTGATGGCGTATTCGTCGATCCCTCGTCGCGCGAAGAGGGTTGGCGACAGGGCTTCCGATGGGGGTGAGTTCTCCTCCTGCCTTGGCCATCAGTAAGCTCTTACTGAAGACGCTGTCATGCTTCGCTCGATGCCGCAGCTGTCAAAGCCGCCGCGAGCCACCTCGTCCACAAGTGGACGAAACTGCAAGAGTCGGCCAACTTGTCGTCTACCGGCGCGAAAGGCTCGTCGTCGGCTGCTTCGAAGCGCAAGTCGGAGACGAACGAGGGTGATTCACGCTTGTCCCTCCTCGATGACGATGGGAGAATGGCTCGACCCCACGACGGAACTGACGTCCTATCCTCTCGCAGCCCCTGCAAAGAAGGTCAAGACGACGACGGCGGCGACTGCCGCATCAGCCTCGTCGACTGTCAAGAAGCCCACTCCTACGCCGACACCTGTTGCCAAAGCGCTTCCGTCTTTCAAGAAGGCCCCGCCGAAACCGGATGATCCCCTTGCCCGCGCGCTCGCCAACCTGAAGGCGGCCAAGACGTCTTCCGCCGCCCCTGCTGCGTCTGGCGCGCAAGCGACACTCGCAAAGCTCGTCGGGAACGCCAAGGGTAAGAAGGAGGAAAATGGAGCTGCCTCGATGGCGGGCGGCGGGCCCAAGAAGAAGAAGAAGTCGGTCCGGTGGAAGCCTGATGAGGAGCTGTGCATGTACAAGGAGATTGAGGCGAGGGAAGCGGCAGTGCGTCTCCCCTCGTCGCCCGTCGTTATTGACGAGCTTCGAGACTGACTGACGTGCCTTTTCGCGACCAGACGGAGGCGGTCGGCGGCGACTTCCACGGCATGATGGAGCAGCAGGAGGGAATGACGCTGCACATGCACTATGAGACGATTGACGAGATGGAGGAGGAACTGAATTGGTACGAGCCTCGAGGTGCGTCTTTTCCCCCTCTCTCGACATCCCATGATGACGCCAATCTCGCATCCTGCAGATATTGTTCTTCCCGACGATGAAGCCTTCGCCGGCCTGTTCGACCCGAAGCGTACGGCCGAGGTCGAGGTTCAGGAGGCGCGCGAAGCGAACTTCATGGCCGTCGACGACACGACGACGCCTCCCGACAGTGCAGGCGAAGCACCCGAGGAAACGATCACGCCCGACGAAGAGATTCGCAAGATCCAGCTTCACGAGGACATGTCCCGCGACGACACCGTCCTCCTCACAATCAAGGGCGCGCAAGAGGCGCCTCGTGCTCTCGCTTCAGATGAGCAGATCTCGGCCCTCCTCGGCCAGCTCACGGCAAACGGTCTCGCACAGCAGCTCGAGAGTGTCCAGGGCGTCCTCTCGGCCCAGACCAACCCTCACCAGCCGCCGTTCGGAGCTGGCGCGCCTCAGCCTTCGACGCAGCAGATCGACGAGAACACGCTCGCGATGCTCCGAGCATACCCGCCTGAGCAGGTTGTCAACCTCGTTCGTGACAATCCGCTGTTACAAGGGATCGACTTGTACGCCCTCGGCATCCTCGCTCCTCCGCACGGGTATGCCGCTCCGCCGCCCGTCCAAGGCTACGCGGCCGTACCTCACGTGAGTCGTCCGATCGCTCTCGCAAGCTCTTCGTGACTGACTCGGAACTTTCGCCTTGTAGGCGCAGACCTACGACGGCTACGTCCCGCCCGCATCCTATCACGTCTCTCCACCCATCGGCGGTGCCGATCCCTACAGCGGCTACCGACCTCCAGGCGGACCTCTCGAATTCGTGCCGGACTCGCCCGTGCGCGGAAGTGGCGGCGGTCAGAAGGGCGGACTTATGTCGGCTGGGTCGAAGAAGGACTTCCCGTGCAAGTTCTTCCGGACACGCAACGGGTGCGACTGGGGGAGCCGATGTGCGTTCTCGCATGATCTGTGAGGATGCGCTGTCTTAAAGGCCGTCCTTTGTTGGAAGGTTGGAGGGAAGAAGTGTCGCTTCATTGTCCACATCCGCTTTCTTTTCGCATAGCTCCCCGTGTATCTGCCTGTCAAGCATCGCATGCAACCAAGATACCTCCAGAACTGCCCACGAAGCTGTGTGCGAGCGAGAGTCGTCCCTCCTCGTCGCTTCCCTCTCTCTTCGACAATCACGCCATGCACACCTCGATCGCTCTCGCTGGCTTGCTGGCTGCGGCCTCAGCTGCCAATGCTTTCTCTGGCACCTATCCGATCGTCGCGTGGAGCTCGAGCAGGTCAGTCGTGCCTCCCAACCCAACTCCCCACCGTCCCGTCATCATCGCTTGCGGAGTGCGCGAAGGGCTGGATGAGGTGGTCAGCGGCTCTGTTGGCAGGGAAGACCGCGGAAACCGATGGACGTTGCGGCTCAGCGGATCTTTACGAGATGTCGCCGTCGAGATCGAGGGGCGTGCGTTGATCAGGACGAGGGGGGTTCTCGCTTGACAGGCAGACCAGTGCGCGCTATACAGACACGCCTTAGACACTGCCAAATGGCCAATTAGGCTGTGGCGCTCCATACTGACTCTCAGTGACGCCTCGCAGACTCACCTCGCTCGCCCAATTAGACCCCATCCAGTCTTCCTCCTCCCGCTCCGCCCAGTCCGCCCAGCGTGCTTTCTCCGCCGACGTCGACGATCTCTGCGACCTCTCCTCCCTCTTCGTCGTCGCAGTCCCGGGCCTGCACAACTCCGACCTTTCCCTCCTCCCCTCCGTTTCCGGCTCTCCCACAGGCATCAAGTCTTCCCTCGCCTCTGCACAAGTAGCCGGCAACGCTGTCACATTCCCTTATGTCGAGGAGAAGCTGGCGCGATCACCGGCGGAGCAGTTCGTGCGGAGGTTCCGGAGGAAGTGTGGGAAGGACAAGGTTGTCAAGTTTGTGAAGGTTGACGGTTTGGTGGGAGACTTTGCGGACGAGAAGGAGGAGGTGGAGAGAACGAAGGATGTCCTGGCTCGGGCTGGTGCGACTGGCACTTTCCTGTCGTCGGATGCTATCCGTGACTGACGTGAATCTCCTCCGCAGACAAGCTCATCGATGGCCTGATTCGGTCTGCAGCGACACCCTACGCCGTTATCCTCACCTCCTTGCCAACCTCCCTTCCCCTCCGCTCGAGCAACAAGCACGATGCCAGCTCGCACTCGCTCAACAAGCGGCAAGTACCCGGTGCAGGCGCGAGCGACGATGCGATCGTGGAAGAGTTGCTCGAGGAGATCGCAGAGGAGGACCAGCTGCAGGGCGACACGCTCGAGAAGATGGTCGAAACGATGCGGGAACTCGAAGATGTCACCGGGCAGGACTCGCCCGCCGCCGCTGGATCGACAACTTCGCCCGACTACGCCGACGAGCCAGAGCTTGGCGTCACGGACGTCGTCGAGCCGACGGAGGAGGAGTACGCGCACGCTGTCGACCCTTACACCGTCGGCGAATGGGAAGGCAGCGTTCTTGATGTCTCGCCTCTCCAAGACGACGACGACGACGACGAGGGCAACGGAAACGGCACGAGCATCTTCCAGCCGGATCCGAAGAGCGGCATCTTCCACCGCTACGCGCTCTTCTCACCCGGCATCCTCTTCGGTGCGTCCGCGTCTTGCCGTCTCTGGGGCTGTACAAGCTGACGCCTTCTCTGTGTCCGCAGCTGTCCTCGTCTCGCTCCTCGTCTTGATCCCAACCGTCGTCGTCGGCTCGCACGCCCTCCTCTCCATCCAGACGGTCCAAGGACTCGAAACGAAGATGCAAGGCAGCGTCGGCCTCGACCCGAGCAAGCAGTAGGTGCGAGACGGATGCCCATGGGGAGCTGTAGATCATGTTTTCGCGGGGTGCAGCCAGGCGATTTGTCCGTTTGTTCGTCTCGTTGAGCCAAGAGGTCCGCTCGAGTCGTCTCGTTCTTCGGTGCTCATATGGGACACAGTGCCAAGTCACTCACTTCTAGAAAGCTGCCGCCGCCTCGCTATCGTCCGCATCTAGCCAGTCTGTCCCGCTGCAAGTTCTGGAAGAGTCAGCTGGCTTGCGCGAATCGAGGGCGATGGACTGGCTTTGCGCACAGGTCGTACAGCGTCCGCCAGACTCGGTCGCGCACGTGGGTCGGCCAGCGTGGGGTTGACCAGAGACGGGTCTCGAAGCCGCCTGCATAGCGAGGCGAGGGTGTCAGCGTGGGAAAGTTGCGGCGAGAAAAATCCTGCGCACGATCCTGCGCTGCCCGCAGTAGTTGCGATAGAGTCGTTTCTTGCGCTGCGGAGATGGCCTTCCGGCCGTCCCAGGAAGTGGCAGAGGCGAAAGAGGCGGATCTATGAGGCGAAGGTCAGCGAGGCACTCTCGAGCTGGGGGAGAAGCGGACGAACGCCATGGGTGCGAGCGTCGAGTTCCAGCCATACTGTTCGCCGTCTGTACCTTGCCAAGTCTCGTCGAGTCGGAGAAGGGCTGCACAGGCGTCGTGTAAGCTGCACAGTTGCATTCAGGACGAGGCGAAAGGACGCACGAGCATCTAGGAAGACGTCCCGCGACATTTGGGGCGCGATCCGAGAGCGGACGTCGAGGTTGATGCCGTTACCAGTGAGGAGGGCGATGACTGGGCCTGGAAGAGCAAAGGTCAGCACTATTCGGGACCTCGAGGAAGATCCGCGAGATTCACCGGGCTCGACGTGCGTCCCGTTCCACCGCGTCAACCAGCCGCGCGAGCGCAACGGCTCGAGTTCGCGCAAGACGGCGTGGTAAGTCTCGTTGCCGCGGGTTTTCTGGAGGAAAGTCGTCAAAGGATGTAGCAGAGGATGTAGTGAGGGCGGAAGCAATGTACCAGGTCGACTAGTAGCTGAATAGGTGTCAGGTTGCCTTCGTAGAAGCTGCGAGTAGACCAGTCAGCCCAGGAGGAACAGCAAGTCGCAATGGCTGGCTCACCTCGTCCAAGGTCTCCGTTCCTCCCGCTCATTCTCCATCGTCCAATAGTCCGTCTCGTCAAAAAACACGGTCTCCTCGTCATGCACGTTCGCGCGAGACAGGAGGTCGACGAGTTGGTCGATGTACAGCCGGGAGAATGTGCGGGCTCGAGTGAGCGAGGCGACATTGTGCGAGACCTGCGCCCCGCGGGGGTCAGATTGAGCATTTTTTTTTTGTTGCGTGGCTCAGATAGTACGCACGTAGAGCTTGTCGTCCTTCGGATTGAGCCAGACGTCCGCTTCGATCGAGAGTGAACCATGCGAGAGGGCAGTATAGACCGGCACGTCCCGCCAGTAGTCGTTGTGCGAGTGTACCCTGCGCTGCAAGACCTCACCTCGCCAGTGAAGGTAGGAACGAGCGGAAGGACCGCAATGGGCGCACCTCGGGAACGTTGCGCGAGAATCCAGACGGCATTCGCAGTTCTGCTGCATCGCGACCGCCTGGATACGGGTTGTACTCCTGCGCCCGCGCCTTCACACATGAGCTGGAGGATCCGCAGAGTGTGGCGAGCCCGTACGCACCGGTTCCATCCTGTATTCTCCCCTCGGCGCTGGACGTCAATGAGGATGCGACGGCGAGGAGAACGCACGTTGGCCAGTTTGTGCGGGCTTGGAGAGCGCTACGAAAGCTAGCGAGAGACATAGCAAGCATCGAAAGAGCCTTGGCATGTTTGTGAGACGAGCGAAGTCGAGTGCGAGCGGAAGAGGGTGGTGGTGCACCGCAGTGAAGGCCTTCGCTCGCTCTCCAGTCCAGGCCGCAGACAACTGACAAGTTCACGACCTTGGATTTTCGGTGTCAAGAGAGAGCTACAAGTGGACGGAAAACGCGAGGGGAAGATGCCATGACAAAGACCCGCTCGAGAGAGTCCAAGTCTACTGGCGGCCACGAGGGACATGCTCGCCGCCGGTGTAGTCGTCCATGTCGACATCGATGCGCGCGCGCGAGCGGGACCGGCGCTCGGCGGCGGGGTCGGGGTAGTTGAAGTAGTTGGGCAGGAGGTACGTCAGGCGGTGCAGTTCCTCCGCACTGACTTCCTTGTGAGGAGTCATGAGCGAGTATTTCATCTGCTCCGTCTGGCCTTGGATTTGGCCGGACTTGACGGCGGTGTGAACCGCGCCGAGGATCGAGGCCGTGATGTGCTTCGACAGCTCGGCGTTCGTGCGGAGCGTCTTCATCACCTCCTCGACCGTGACAGGCGCAGCGTCGGCGCGCCACGCGTCGTAGTCGGTGCTCGTGGCGACGAGGGCGTAGCTGCGACGAGTCCTCGTCAGCCGGAGTTCAACGACACGAAGGCACGTGCGCGACGCACGAGAGCTCCGCTTCGCGCGCAAGCTTGGCCTCGGGCAAAGCGCTCATGTTGATAATGTCCCCGCCCCAGAGACGGTACATGTTGCTCTCTGCGCGAGTCGAGAACTGCGGTCCTTCCATGACGACGACCGTCTTGTTCGTGTGCAGGCGGGGCTCGTCGGCGGGGTTGATGTGTCCCTTGAAGGTGTTGATCGCTTCCTTGACGTGCGGGACGATGAACTGTCGAGTGGGGAGTGTTGGCACGGGTACGGAGAGAACGAGGGGAAGTAGCGCACCTCGCGGAGCTGGACGTCGAACGGCTCGCCAAACATGGCGTGGCCGACCATCGTCCGGTCGAAGTAGGTCGAGGGGCGGACGCCCTGCACAAACCGATGTCAGCTCGGTCAACTCCGTCAATCTCACCGGAGTACACGCGCGGCCCACCTTGGTGCGGTCGATGATCTGGTCGGGGATGATGATGTCTCCAGGACGGATCTCCTCCCTCAGGCTTCCGACGGCGGAGAACGCCACGATAGCCTTGACGCCGATGCGCTTCAGGGCGGCAATGTTGGCGCGCGAGGGGACGTTCGAGGGCGGGATGTTGTGGTGAGGGCCATGGCGGGCGAGGAAGGCGAGCGTGACGGGTCCTTGAGGCGTCGAGAGCGAGGCGATCGTGATGGGTGACGAGGGAGGGCCCCAGGGCTGCACGGGAGAGGCCAGGCCGGAGTGAGTGGAGCTGTCCCGAGACCGAGTGCCGGAGGGAGTGCACGCACGGTGACGGGGTTGACGGTCTTGACGATCTCGAGGTTGTCGAGCTTGTACAGGCCGGACCCGCCAATGACTCCTGCAGTGCGTGTCGTCCGGTCCGGCGAGTTTGGGAAGCGACACGAGGAAGCCGAAGTCGGCCAAACACGGCGCAGGGCGAAGGGCGAAGGGCGAAGGGACGGCGTCGAGTTGGCGAGGACAGGAGAACGGGACAGCGAGTGTCAGCGTGGCTGCAGTGGCAGGAGGCACAGGTGAACGCACCTGTGCTCGCGTCGGTGGAAGGCGAGCGCGGCAGCGGATGCGAGTGCGAGGGCGAGGGTGGGGATGGGAGCGGGACGTGGCGACAGCGCGGGAGGGGCGGGCAGGAGCGGGTCAGTCAGTGCGCCGGTCAGACGGCGATGGCGAGGCGTCCGTACCGATCAAGGGTGCGTTGTCCATGGTGTAGTGCGAGGGAGAGGAAGGCATGTCCACACGTGCACAGGCAGGCGACGAACACCAGCGAACAGCACTCGGCGCTCTCGTCGCACGGGTCGCTTGCGAGTGCGTCTGCGAGTGCGAGTGCGATGCGATGCGAGTGGAATGAGCGAGGAAGGAGTGCGTGCAGCCGTGCCAACTGTGCCTTTGCATCCGCTCGCTCGCCATCGTCCCCCTGACCCACGCCACACCGCCCGTGACGCCCGGCTCTCCTCTCCTCGGCGCTGTCCGACTGTCCCACGACGACCACGCCTCGTGCACTCCCTCGTTCACTCGTTCACTCGATGCGCAGACGCCGCCGGGAAGACGCCGACGACGGCCGACACGTGCTTCGCTCGAAGCGAGACCCTGGCGCGAAAGCCAAAGCACTTCTTCATCCTCCTCCTCCTTTGCGCGCGCGCTCAACCACCCCTCCTCCCTGCGACCGCCGCCTGCGCTTGCTGAGCCTGCACCTGCTTCCCCCGCTCGTCTCTCAACTCCCTCATCCGTCCTTCCTGCATCCGTCTCAGGATCGCCACAACTCGACCATCCGGACCCGCGGTCGTTGAGCCGCCTTGTCCACGCGTCCGGCTCGAGGTGCTTGAGCCGGAGCTGTTGCTCGAGCCGGACTCGAGTTGTGCCCACAACTCGTAGAGCGAGACGATTTCTTGTGCGATCTCGAGGACGAGTGTTCGGTCGAGCGCGAGTGAAGCGAGGAACGTGATCGGATCCGGCGCGGCCGAGTTGGACTTGCTTGCGGACGAGGCGGAAGAGGGGTTGTTTGACGCATCTTGCGACTGCCGTCGCGTCCGAGTCGCCGGGCCCCCTGATCGCGATGCGTCCCCTGAGCCGTTCGATGCCCGACCGGACGACGCCGATGCCGAGGGAGGGACGATCTGGGCAGCGGCGGACGCGGGAGGTTGCAGCGCAAAGCCAAGGTAGATCGCTGCGACGGCGATGAGGTGCGGCGGGTGCACGAGGCAGAGCGATGAGCGGAAGGTATCGTTGATGATGAACCTGGGCCAGCAGAGGTTTGCGCACATCCCCAAGATCGTCAGCTGGACGAAGCGAGGAAGTGCGAGCTGCCGGAGGCGCACCAGGCCATCTGCAGCGTCGTGTCGTCCATGTCAAGCATCGTATCCCTGTCCAGCCTTCCCTCCTCGCCTCCGACATTGGCACCCCCGTTCCGCCCACACAGCTGGATCAAAGCGCGGTAGGGGTGGAAGACGATCAGGTGAAAATCGAGTTCTTCGAGGAGGTAGAACTCCATCTCGGCGAGGCGGTGGTGATCGGAAGGGAAGGCGACAAGACCCATGTCTGCGCGGTGCGTTCTGGTAAGCACAAGATACGGAGTCTCGAAGGAGGAGGACCAGAGCGCACCGTTAAAGACGACCTTGGCCTCCCCAACCGCACTCTTGACATGGACCGGCGTTTCCTCCGCCTTCGCAGCGACGTAGCAGCAGGCAGCAGCGACGAGCGCGGGATCGGTCTCGCAGTACGAGTTGCGGAGGTAGAAGCGCCGGAAGTAGACGACGGCGGTTGCGACTACTTGTTGCCGCAGGTTCAGTCGCTTGCAGATCTTTTGCATCGCTGCGTGCGCGAAAGTTTCGTAAGCAGTTGCTCCAGGACTGAATGACGGCGGGGAACGCGAACGCACCGCTCGCACTCCATATCTCGATCCACGCGAGCTCCTGTTCGTTCGCATGTCGCAGATCATCGAGTCTGGCAGTGAGGAGTGCATAGCGAGGGTGAAGATGGTGATTCGCGTGCGAAGAGAGGTAGAAGTTGGCGGACATTGTCGAGGAGAGGACAGCGGAGAGTCAAGATTCGGCGTCTGCAGGCGCCGCCGGCGGATCAGCATGAAGACAAGCCAATAGAAAGACTTCGTACGTACTTGCCTGTCCCGCGAATCGCCCGTCAGTCGTACAAGTTCCTCAACAAGCCCCCGCCTCTCCGGGAGACGCTAAGAACGAGCACACCGCCTCGCGAGCGGCCCCCGCCGCAAAACAGCAGCTTCTGAAAGTTCAGGCCAAGCGTCCAAAGCAGCACGAGCCTCCAAGCGTGGCGAGCGATGTTGTCGTCGTCCAGGAGGATGTCGCTCGCGGGTCTCGCTCGCCCCTCCGCTCGCGCTCACTCAGAATGCCGTCAAAGCGCGGCGAGAGGGGACGAAGCTCTCGAGAAGGAATATCGACTGCTCCTCCGCCCATCGCGCGTCCTTCCGGTGCCTCACGCTTCGCCCCGTCCGCATCTTACATCGCTTCGCACTCGACTGCGCCTCCAGGGCCGCCCGTGCAGCCAGTGGCGTACTTGGGATACCCAATGGCAACTGCACAGCTCGGCGCGCCGTACGCCATTCCCGCTGGGCCACCCGTTGTTCCCCAGCCTCCGCCTGCCCTTTTTCGTCGCCCAACTCCGCCTTCTCCTCCTGCACACTCTGCGAGCTATTCTGGTGCGCAATCAGGCCCTGCAGCGTATCCAGCGCGAAGACCAGGACCGGCGCCGACGGTTGCTCCTCCGAAAGCTGCTTGGCGTGAGCCCGCTTTCGTAACTTCTACCATCCGGCCAGAGATGACTGACAGTTGTACCTCGCAGCTCGTCCACAACCTGCCTCATACGAGCGACATGCGTACAGTCGAGCGCCCTCGATCCCTCCCGCCGACTCTGCTCCTCCTCTACCAACTCCCCCTCCTTCACACGCTCCCCCGTATCCTGCTTCCGCACCACCTGCCGCCCACCCTCCTTCAGCACGACCTTCAGCTTCGTCCGCCCAGTCTTCACGCCCGCCATCGGTTCCTCCCGCCGTCCCAGCTACCTTCCAGCATCTCCCCGCTCTAGCCGTTGCCTCGACCGCTATTGCATCCGTCGCTGCGTCGAGACCTGCTCCATCTCCTCCGCCGGCGCCTGCATCACTCGCAGTGGACGCGGCTTCGGCAATCGTTGCGCCTGCGAACAACGCCTCGAAACCCTTGATCGCGCCCGCCACGTCCACACATTCGCCCGTCCCCGCCCAGTCCGTCACCGCTCCACAGATCCGAGCACTTGCACCGTCAGGCGCCATCTCTGCCGCGGCTGCAGCGACTTTGTCCTCTTCCGACTCGAGCTCGTCTGACGACTCGTCGTCCAGTTCCAGCTCGAGCGACTCGGACGAGTCGGACAGCGATGACGACGACGAGGTCGCCGGTGCACTCGTCCGCGAGCGCCCGAGGAGTCGAACTGTTGAGGAAGAGGAGAAGGCGAAGAAGGCTAGTGTCGAAGAAGCGGCTGCTAAGGAGACTGTCGATTCTGACTCGGACTCGGACTCGGACTCGGTCGTCGAGTCCGAGGCGGAGGATGCGGCCGCGGAGGACGAGAGCGCCGTTTCGGACCTCGAGGAGGCGGTTCAGGAGCAGGTGGACGAGGACGACGATCACGGCCAGGACGAGACGTTGCCTTTCGACCTCGGCTCGGCAGACGAAGCGGACGAGCACGAGGACGACGAGGAAGATGGCGAGGACGTCGACGACTCGTTCGAGCATGTCGCGGCGAGTGCGCGACGAAAGAGGAGGCGACTCGACTCGGTCGCTCACGCCTCGACTGTCCTGGACGACGACGCGATGAGCGACTCCTCGCGTGTCACGTCCCGAGCCGTTTCTGTCGAACCACTGCCCGTCCACGACCTCACCCTTTCTCCGACTCGATTCGCCTCTCTCCCGCCTCAAGTCGCGGATCAGGCGCCCCCACCCTCCGCGAAATTGTCCGCCTCGACCTCTACTCCGGCTCGATCAGTACCTACGCGAGACCCGGTTGCTCCGCCATCGCCTTTGACTGACCAGAGCTTGCTGATTCTGCCGCAAAAGCGGCCTCTCGAGGAAGAAGACGACGACATTGAGGAGGGCGAAGTGGTCTCTGACGATGACGCTGCTTCCTCCGCCGCTCATGTCTACCCGCCATTTCATGCTTTTGCCGGCGCTGCGTCTCGCGCGAGTCGCGCTCCTTTCGACCGCGCTGCCTCGGCACCGTACAATCATGCCGCAGACACCTCGATGGACATGGACATGAGCTTCGCCGATCTTCCCGCGGATCTGCTCGGGGACCCTTCGCGCCGCGCTGTAGGCGCCATCTCGATACCCATCTCGTCGCGAGCCTCGTCTGCTGCACCTTCGGCTGCTTCGGGTCCGACGTCCGAGACTGGAAAGGCGTCTTACGTTGGCAAGGCGAGCTATGAGCGGAAGAAGGCTGCACCTGCGCCTATCAACTTGTCTGGCGGGACACCCGTTCCTCCCAAGGGCGGCCTGCCTCACCCTGCCGCAGGCAAGCTCTCATACAAGCCTTCCCCTCTCTCGTGCGTTCGTGGCTGCGCTCCAGTGCCGTCTCGTCTGCGCTTTCGTCCCTCAAGTCCGCCGTCTGACCGTGTCTCTCGCACACAGCAAGCCCGCCGACCCCACCACCACCTCGACTTCGACTACACCCGCCAAGGCCGTCTACGTCCGTCGCAAAGATGCTAGTACCTCTTCGACACTCGCGATGTCCATCGCTCCGACCTCTGCATCATCAACCGCCGTCGCCGCTGCAGGACAAGTCAAGGCCGTCTACGAACGACCCGCTGGCTCGACCGTCACTGCCGCTCCCGCCCGCCCGACGAAGAACAAGAAAAACAAGGCGCGCGGGGTGATGCCCTTCACCAAGGAGGAGAAACGCGAGCGCCTGCCCGCCAAGATCTTCTCTGCCTTCGGCGAGTTTGCGACGCTCGAGTCGGCCTCGGACGCTGCCATCTTCGACGTCCCGCACCACACCGTTCTCCCAGCCAAGAACCTCCCGCCGCCGAATGAGGCCGCACAGCACGGTTTCTGGCCGGGCCCACCGAACCGCAAGGAGGCGATGAAGAAGGCGATCTTTCCTGCGCCGCCTGAGCCGCTTGAGGACGTCGACGATGACCGCCCGCGGGTCGAGGTCTTCATCGACAACTCGAACGTCCTCTACTCGTTCCTCAACTGGGTGCGCGCGCGACCGGAAGCCAAGATCACGAGCACCAAGCTCGGCGCGCAGAAGGGCAAGGACGGCAAGCCACAGCCGGCCAAGACGCTCAAGACGGTCACGATCGCGGGCAAGAAGGTCAAGCTCGACTACAAGATGTTGTTTGCGTTGCTCGAGCGTGGGAGGCGGGTTGAGCGGAGGGTGCTCGTCGGGAGTTCGACGTTGTGGCAGAGTCTCGAACCTGCTATTGAGTGGGTGAGTCGGGCGTGCCAAAAACTTAACGCACGTATCGCTGACGATCTCGCTCGCAGGGATACGAGATCTCGCTCCTCCAGCGCGTGCCGCGAGCCGAAACCTCGACATCTGCCTCGCACACCGTCGCGGCCGCCGCACAAGCCACGCAGCAGCAGCAGGGCGGCAAGAAACGCAAGCAGGGCAACAAGAAGGCTCCACCTCCGCCGCCCCTTCCTCAGCCCGAGGCGTCACAGACCAAGCACTACAAGGAGCAGGTGGGTCACGCACATCCTGCGCGTACGAACATCGTACTGACGCGTCCTTCCGGGCAGGCCGTCGACGAGCTCGTGCATCTCAAGATCCTCGAGTCGCTCCTCGACTTCGAGCCTCCGCTGATATCGCCTCCTTCGCCTACACCAGCTCCCCCCGTCTTGGCACCTGCGCCAGCTGCGCCCGAGTCCCCCGTCGCTCATGTCACCGATGCGCCGAAGCCCGTCCCCGCGCCTGAAGCGATGGATGTCGACCCGCCTTCAGCGCCCCCCGCGACTTCGGCTGTCGAGACGCATCAGCCTGCCGGCGAAGCCGCCGTGGCCGATACTCCGGCTTCCGAGTCGGGCGCGTCCGTCTCCGCCGTGCGCTCGGACGTCGAGCCCCCCATCGAAACGGCCGATGCCGTCAACTCGGCGCCCTCTGTCCAGCCGGGGGGAGAAGCTGCGGATGAGGCGCCGGCAAAGCCTGAGGAGGCTGACACCGCCACCGTGGCCGCGCCTTCGACTGTTGTGGCACGGCGAACGGCAAATGCGGATGAGACTGCCGACACGTCGATGTACGAGCCGCAGTCATACGAGGGTGTTGCTCTCGGTCCCGCCGACACGAATTCCACCGCTTCGGCCCTCACAACGGCCGCGCCGTCGCCTGCAGCAGTCGCAAACACCTCCGCATCGGCCACGACCGCCGCCGCCAAACCCCGCTTCGTCCCGTCCCCCGCCTACCTCACCGGCTCAGCCCAGCTCCCCAACACGCCCAACCCCACTGCCACATCCTCGCAGCCCAAATTTGTACCCGCTCATCCCAAGATCACGCCCGCTCAATCAAAGATTACGCCCGCTCAATCAAAGATCACGCCCGCTCCGCCCAAGATCGTCCCCACTGCCGCCAAGATCGCCCCTGCAAAGCCTGAACCGCCAGCCGTCGTTCAATTCGTCCCGCGCCGTCCGGCGCGCGACCGTCCCGTTCTTGTGATCGTCACCGGCGACGCCAACTCGTCCGAGTACAACCCTGGCGGCTTCCTCGGCTGCGTCCGCCGTGCGCTCGACCGGGGCTGGGACGTCGAGATCGCGGCGTTTACGGACGGTATCAGCTCGCACTGGACGGCCGAGCAGATGAAGCGGACGACGAGCGACGGACGCAGGAGGGGCGAGTTGCGGGTCATTGACTTGGCGCTCTTTGCGGAGGAGCTCGTGATGGCTTAAACAGATTGTCCTGCACCCTCGCATTTGTATCATCGCATACACATTTCGCATCGTTTACAACTTGAACACCTGTTGTTGTCGCTCTCGAGGTTGGCATGAGGAAGGAGGTGAGGGAGCGGCTCGTCTCTCCTTGCGGTTCGCTGTTCTCGTCCGACGCTCGCCCGCGTCTCTTCTGTACGAAATTCGAGCGGTACGGGCTCCGCCAAGCTGTCGCTCGCGGGGACCTCGCCCTCGAGTTTCCACTCTCCCTTCTGCTTCTTCTCATCTCGCTCATCTCGCTCTTCTTCGTCGCGACTGCTGCACCCAGGTCCCTTGAGACTCGACGATTGTTCAGCCCCCCTCGCACGCACTACGTCTCCCTCTGTGGCCGTCTCTTCCTTCCCCCACCTCGACTCGGACTCCTCGCACGCCTCGACGACGCCTTCCTTGCGATCGTCGACAGGCCGGAGCCCATTGAAGAGCAATCAAGGTCGCTTTGTGAGTTTGCGCAAGCCCTTCATTGTCGAGTTGTGAAGGAGGATCAGGACGCAGCAGCGGGCAATTGGGGAGTGCGTGCGGCATCTGCGGTGGACAGATTTGACCAGGAGGACGAAGCGTTGCGGCAGACCACTGCTCTGCATGTGAGGTTGACAAGCCTCCGCGCGAGGACTGTTGGATGGCGTCTCGCTCGAATCGCTGGACTGACATTTCTTGGACTTCCCATCGCAGCCCACCCCTTCTTACTGCCAAAACCTCTCTCGAATCTTGCCCTCGAACTTCACCCTGCCTCCCCGCCATGAACCGCCTTTTCGGCTCGTCGTCCTCGAAACCGAAACCCTCTCTCGCCGACGCAATCGCTTCCACCGACCTCCGCGTCGACTCGATTGAGGTCAAGATACGCAAGTTGGACGCAGAGCTTACCAAGTACCGCGACCAAATGAAAAAGATGCGGGACGGGCCAGGGAAGGTGCGTGTCGGGGAGTCCAGCTCGCGGTATTCCTTGTTCGCCCCTTTCTGGCGCGAGCGTGGTTGCTCGAGCTTCCGCAGAGCGCTCACGTTGACTGCTCGATGCTACTCGCCCGCAGAACGCCGTCCAGCAGCGCGCCCTGCGCGTCCTCAAGCAGAAGAAGCTGTACGAGTCGCAGATTGCGCAGCTCCAGCAGCAGAGCTTCAACATGGAGCAGGCAAGCATGACGACCGAAAACTTGCGCAACACGATGGCCACCGTCGACGCAATGAAGACCGCAAACAAGGAGATGAAGAAGCAGTATGGCAAGATTGATGTCGACAAGATTGAGGTGTGCAGTCGGGTCTGTCTCGCTCCGTGTGGCTCGCTGACGCTCACTTTTTCGCAGGCCATGCACGACGACATGGCAGACCTGCTCGACTCGGCAAACGACGTGCAAGAGGCGATGTCGCGCACGTACGGCGTGCCGGAGGAGGTGGACGAGGCCGATCTTGAGGCGGGTGCGTTTGGACCCACTTGCGCTTCATTGTGCTGTATATTGATGCATGCGATGCCACAGAACTTGAGGCCCTGGAAAACGAGTTTGAGGAGGATGACGGGATCCCATCCTACCTTCAGGTGGATGCGACAAGCGAGCTGCCAGACTTTGTGGATGAAGTGCCGCAGAAGGAGGAGGTGCGTCCTGCATACCCTTCACTGTTTCCTGAGTGAGATGCATGGGTCAGCTGACTCTGTGTTGCTTCTGTCCATTTCCGCAGGCTTCGAAGGAAAGGCTCGGTGAAGGCGTGGTCTAGTTGACGGGACACCGGTAATGCCTGTTGTATTGCAAGTCCTCCTCCATTCAGGATTTTTGCAAGACGCACAGTCTTCAAGCGAGTCGCGAGACCGGCGTCGAGCGGCGGGGAGCGCTGGAAAGCTTGTTGTCCTGATTCTCCCGGCTACGGAAGAGATAACAGTGACTCGAGCGTTGGATTCCGAGCGAAG